>CM021105.1:0-401609 GCA_007115665.2 Sequoiadendron giganteum | reverse complement strand
GGACTATCATAACAACAACAATAATTGATGATTTGCCTTGGGAAATTCAAGATATGTTGAAGGGTTATGTGGATATAGTGGTTGATGAAATTTCTAATTTCTTGCCTCCAATGAGAGATAATAGCCACCATATAGACTTTATACTAGGGGCTAGTGTACCATATAAAGTGTCCTATAATATGACACCCCAACAAAATTAGAATGTAAGATATCTAAAGGAAAAAATGGTGTCAACAAAAGTGGTACAAACTTGTTTGGAAGGTTAAAATTGATAGGAATTTGGATGCTAAAAGAAACAAGATTGATATGAAGGAATTGCAGAGTTGAATGAGAAATTCCTGATGAATGAAGGAAGTTCAGAGAAGAAAAACTTCCAAACTAGGTTGAACATGGAAGATGGAAAATTAAAACAACGAAAACTACAAATGGAGCAGCAGATGCAAGTTGCAGATGATAGTGACTTTAATACAAAAGGTAACAAGGTTGGTTAGAAACTGATGCCATAATGGCTAAAGATAGAAAGAGGAGAAAAAATGCTCTCATTGAGATTTCATTTGCACAATTGATAAATTCAGTCTTAGTTATTGAACTCCAACTAGTTGAAAAGTTAAAAGATGAAGAAATATTACAAGGGAAAGTAGGAGATGCAGATCATGCAACAGGGTTAAAGGAGCATCAACTTTTGGAAATGGGTTCTCAGTTGGATGACAAGTGGCAGAGAAGTGAGAGACCTAAGGTAAAAATATGGCAGGCATTAGAATGTTTGCAAGTAGTGAAGAGAATCTTAGAGCAGGACTCTACCTATCATATTAGCAGGTTTTAGGGGTTCAAGATGGAAGACATTGACAAGTTTGCAACCCACCTCTCAGATGGAACTGAGTCTCTTTTCTTTCCCTTGGGAGTATTATGCAGGAGCATCAATTTCAAGGTGTTTTTTATGCTTAATTTGGTTGATAGGAGTCCTTTTGAGTTGATTTAGGTTTTTTGATTCCATTGGGATCATAATCCAATGGTTAGGTTAGATTGAAGAGTCTAGAAATTCAAATTGCTAAGTTTCTTGCCAAAAGGTAATTTGAATTTTCAAAGTGTTTTTGGTGTGTCACAAGGTTGAGATTGGTACCTCAACTATTTTTTTTGGATTTCATGGGTTAAATAAGGTACTTAAAGGACCGCGGTAGTCATGTAAGGGTCCTTTAGTTGTTTTGTTTACATGTTGTGGTAAAAATTTGCAAAAGTGGCAAAAATTATCAAATTTCATGACATTGTAATTAGGGCTATTGAGAAAATGGAAAAAAATGCTCATGGAAATTGTTTCTTGTAGGTTCTTGAATTCTAAATCAATAAAAATAAACTCCATGAAAGGAGGAGCAGGAATTTTGGTGATAAACCCTGTTTTAGCAAGTTTGGGACAATTTTTTTGTGCAAAAACAGTTAAAGAATGACCCTATATTGCTCTGTACAACTAGTGGACATGAATGAAATTTTATGGAAATTTAGATTGCTGTTTTTTGTTTCCAATGCAAGTGGTTTGGTTCCAATTCATGCTGATTTGAATAAGTTATGATAAAAATGGTGTTGACAGTCTATTTTCAGACCTAGAGTTTCCCATGAGCTTCCAACACTCATAAATTTCAATTCCAATGGTGAAAAAATATGAAATTTGGAACTAATTTTCTGTAAGCCTATATGCATGTTCTCACAAAATGAGGGTTTTTTTTTCATTGGTTGGCATGAGTTATTGAGGATAGTCCTATTCTTTGTTGTTTTTATTATGCAACCCTTAGTATTTTTGAGGGTTTATTTGAATTGCTTTGTTTTGGGTTTAACCACTATCAAGAACAGTTTGAAGAGAGTATCTAGAGTTTTTTTAAGACCTTTAAGGCCTGAGTGTGTGTAAAAGATAAGTGGTTTTGGATTATTTTTGTGGGTTTGTGTCTAAAGAACCAAGTTCTTTTTAATAAGTTGCAAGGTATAAATTGATGTTACTATTGAAAGACTAAGGATACTATGTTTACTGCTGTCAAACCACATTTTAATTGTCTTTGATAACTCCTTGATTTTTCAATAGTTTTTTCTTTGTATCACTAATCATATACGTTTGCAACCAAGTTTCATTAACAACAAGTAAACCTGTCAGAGACATGAACCTATTATCATCATCCATCAGTTATGTTAGCTTCTTCTTTCCCTGTACACATCATGCCAATCGATAGTATGATCCCTCTTCATTCCCTTGTGGTGCAACAACTGCATAGACATGTCCTAGCTATACAATATCTGAAATATGGTCGTAGTCAAGTGAACTTTCCATTTCATCTTCTAAAGAGGATTGTGCTATATATAAAGGGGTTAGGTACTATGGAATCCATGTATCTACCCACTCACTTGGCTTGCATTGATCCCATTCACACTTAATGCAACTCTGATAAAAATAAGCTAACTTTCGTGTCCATATGGTTCATGCATAGGTGCATTTTAGATTTGAAATGAATGTATCTTTGAAGATTTTCTAATTTTTCGACATTCTAGTTTGTCTCCCACTATGCCCTCATCCACCAACCAAAAGAACCAACACACTTGTGAATCAAGTGTCCATCCTCATGATGATGTATAAGTACACTAATGAACAATAGAACATGCATCACTAGATGTTGCACAACCTTTGATCTTCATTTTTTCTTTAACCAGAGCTCTCTTCATACTTGCACTTGCGCCATCATGCTCATATTTTCCATTCCCAACTTCAAAAAACTCCAAATATGTGGTACACCCTTCTCTACATGCATCCTGCTCAACCAATAAAATATACGCGCATTCTTGATTTCCTTGAGTAGTTATTTAACCAAATGAGATGTCGACCCATTGCAGTACTTTTTTCTTGCAAGAAATAAAAAAATTCAAAACAATGTTGCACAAACTTAGATGAATGAGATCTATCATCACTCATGTAAAAATGGTACTCTCTAATTATCTTCCTGTCCTCTTCTATACTATTAGGGGCATTTCAATATGTTATGTGGACAAAAATATCAATTTGAATAATTATGATTGTACCTCATTTTGTGGTTTCAATGTGTAATTTTCAAAAAAATCAACCATGGATATAATAGTTCCAATCAAGAAAGAGTCCTTACACATCCTGAATTGTCCATCCAACAACTGGTACATGTGGCTATGCCTTGCATACTTGTAGAAAATATTTTTCTTAAAATCAAAAATAAAATCAGTAATACTTACCTCTCTTGTAATCAACTCACATCTAGAACCTTCACCTCCACTCTTCAAACAGTATTTGATTGTCTCAAACCTTTTTTTTCTCAACAATCTTGTTAGCAAAATCATGTTTGATGCCCTCATGAAAACATGTTACAAACTTCGATAAACCACCACATTGCAAACACATTTTATTTAAACAATCATTTCTATATAAAAAAAATAACCATCACCTCTAATGCATAAAAATGAATCTAACAAGTCCCTAGATGACTTGGGAAGTTGCATTGCATGACACTCCTGCAACATTTCATTAGTATGCATAGTATAACGAATATAGCATAATAATTCATGATGTATTGAAAACTCAACATGGTATTTGCAACATGTATTACGAATATTAATGGGTACACAATAAAATGGCTTGCAAGACTCAAAAGCCCTTTGTGAGATTTTCAAATTTGGATGTGCTTCACAAAATTGTTTGTACAATATTGTTTGGCTACATTCCAAGAAATGTTTAGGATGCAGTGAGCGATCTCGACTATCAATTCTTAACTTTAAAACATCCTTTACATTTGGTGATACTCTAGATTGTGAGTGCCAAAATTGTTCAATTTCCTTCTTTACGTTATCGGTTATCTTTTTATCAACACATGGAAGCCTCCCACTAAAATCCCATATATCATTTTGAATAGGACTATCGAGTGTTCCTCTTCTTGAGAGTGCTCTACACATTTTTTTATGATTTAGATTTAAATCAATACAATTTTGTCTCATTAAACAAGCCTTTCTCAAATGATGGCTTACTAGTGAGGTTGTGATCACTCTACGAGTAGCTCTTTTGTATTTTTCCTTACTAGTCTTTCCAATAGAAGTTAGAGCATTAAAAAGATTTTTTACAATAATACTATTTTTTCCAACTTTGGTGACATGAATCTTCAATTTATTTAATAATGGTCTCATTTTGTAAGACTTTAGCAATTGTACAAAAAGTTGGCATTGTTCGATTAATGTCGTATTGGAAAAGTATTGATTGAACATATATTGGTAGCCCACAATCGAACCATTTGTGATGACATTTTCCCATCAAGATTATCTATTATGTTCTCATCTATTTCAAGTAACCATTTAGGGGTTCTTGAATGTTGAGCATTTTCATTGGATTCATTATAAATAGGTAGATTTAGGAATTCATTTTTTTCTTTGCAAATATCCTCTCTCCTTTCATAATTAGGAGATACATTGACATTCATTGTTTTATTTTCACCCATTTCGTGTTCATCATTAATATTTTCAACCGAGTGTTGAACATTTTGAATTTCATTTTCATGCTCAACATTTTGTATTTCATTTTCATGCTCAACATTTTTAATTTCATTTTCATGTTCAACATTTTCAATTTCTTCTTCAATATTTTCAACTAAGTGTTGAACATTTTGAATTTCACTTTCATGTTCAACATTGTCAATTTATTCTTCAATATTTTCAAATTCAATATCATGGTCACTTTGAATTTCACTTAAAGGTAAAGAAGAGCCTTCTCCTTGAAGAGAATTTGGCATACCTCTTCTTTCCAACCTCTTCCTTTCTCTATCTTTCTCTCTACTTGCCTCAATTGCCTCCGCTTGACACTTCCTCTTCCTTTTTGCTTTGCGACGACTGTTGCTTCCCATTATCCCAATCCGAACAAGTACCAAATGATTGAAAGAATAAATTTTTGTGAAAAGGACTGCTCCAAAAGTGAATTCTTATCTATCATGCACAAAAATCACAATATTCTTGACAAAGCAGAGAATGTGGGAGCTCTTGAAATGGGAAAATTTGACTTTTATCCATTGTCTCCACTCTCACAAAATGGATATCCATTTTGTAAAGAAAAATAGATATCTATTTTGTAAAGAAAAACATATAATTGTTTTTCTCAAAAAATGGATATTTGTTCTTATTAGAGTCATTCACGAGTTTGCACAATGTGTGGCAGGTGGTCTACAATATATTAATATAGAAAATATAGTATAATTTTTTATATAATATATTAATATGGTAGTATTATAATATTAAATATATTTATAACTATATATAATATTATATTAATGTACATAATATTAAAATATTATATTATAATATATATATTAATATATAAAGAAAAAAATCTGAGTAGGTATGTATTCTCAATAAAAAATATAGTTTATGTAGACATAATAGATATTCATTATGCGAACATCCCAACATAGCAGGCTTGTTTTTTATAAAGAGGAAGTTGTTCTACCTAAAATAGATATTTGTTTTGTGACAAAACAAATATCTGTTACGCCTAGAACAAACTAGAATTGGTTGTTTCAAAACGTGGGGAAGTCATGTTGTCCAAAATAGATATTTGTTATATCAATCTTAAATATTATATTATATACAACAACTAGTTCCATCATAATAGGAAAAATGGTGTCGTGCAGGCGGAGCAGGCTAGGCGAGAACGACAATTTTGAATCCTCTGAGGATGTTGAGGAGTCTAAGGACAATGGTGAGGCAGATGGAAGGCATGATTTGGCTAGGCATATTTTTTTGTGTGCTTTAGGCGCGTTGGAGGATGTTCCTTTTGTGGTGCTTGGTGTTTCTTTTGGTTTTCTCTGCGGTGGAAATGTCTTTCGCATATCCTTCGATGGGGATGACGTTGTTTCTGTTGCTATGGGTTTAGTGCATGGACTTGGTGCGGTGGATGTCTATTTCATTGGCTCTTTAGTGTTGTGAATTATTCCCTCACCTTCTCTAGTTTATTTTCCTTTTGGTCGAGTTAAGGAAGTTGATGGAGATATTAGTGGTGGATTCAATCGAGCTAAAGTTGTTGATGGCCTCATTTGGCTTGTTTGTTGTGGTTGGTTCTCTAGTGATGGAATTGCTATGTGCTATGGTTGGGGGAACTTTGTTTTATGTGGGCCCTTTCTCTCTTGTGCTCATTGTTGTCTTTGGTTGTGGCCTCCCCTATTGCTTTTCTTTGTTGGATGGGGGATGTTCCTTCATGAGTGGCTCTTGGTGTTTCAGTGTGTGGTGTTGGGGTTAGTGCCTAGGGTTCTTGTGGATGGTGTGTCTAAGGAGTTTCGTGGCCTTTTTTCAGATCCTGATGGGCATGTAGGGTTGGAAGTGGTGCTTTATTGTTGTGCATTCTCTCTTCTTTCTCCATTTGTAGGTTTTCTTGGTTTCCTCTAGCTTTTTGGGGGATTTTTTGTCTCTGGGTGGGGGCTTTCATTGTGTGGGGATGAGGCTATTGCATTACCTTAGGTGGGGTTTTTTGTGGAAATTTTATGACATATTTCAGACCCTGACTGGCATCTAGGGTTGGAGGTTGTTTTTCATTGTCTTGCTAGCTTTTTGCATTATCTACTTGGTGGCTTTCCTCACCTTGTCCTCCTTCTTTTTGGTCCCTTTGTCTCTCCTTTGGTGTTGAGGTTGAGTTTGGTGCTTGAAGTTCTTGTTGTGGGGTTGTTGGAGGAGGTTTGTGGCCATATCTCAGACCTTAACTGGCATGTTGGGTTGGAAATAGTTTTTCATTGTTGTGCATCATCTCCTCTTTCTCTCTCAGTTGGCTTTTAGGGCTATCTCTGGTTTCTTAGGTGTTTTTTTGTCTCTGCTCGGGTGTATTTGTTGCTTGGGGTTTTTATGGTTGGTTTTCCTCTAGTGGAGTTTGTTGTGGATTTCCTTTGGCATCTTTCAAACCCTGACTGGCAAGTAGGTTTGGAGGTTTATTTTTCATTGTCTTGTCAACTCTCTTCTTCCTCTATTTGGACACTTCCTTTTCCTTGCCCCTCTCTCATGGCATGTTATCTCTTTGTTGTTTCTTGTTACTTGTTTAGGTAGGGAGTCTGCTACTCTTTGGCTCCTGGTTCATTGTTGTGTTATTATTCTTCCTGCTCTTAGTGGGTCTTGGTGTGGGGTCTTTTATATGGTCATCTGCCTATTGGTTTCACTTAATTTTTTCCTCTCCCCCGTTTGGAATTTCAAGTTCAATTTTATGGTTGGGGGTGTGTTGATGTCTAAGGAAGGATTTGTTTCTTCTTTGCTTCATTTTACTCACTTACCAAAGGATGTGTTGGTGGTCCAGCCTATGGGTGAAGTTACTTCCCTTCATTTTTTCAACTATGGTCTTCTTTTGAGGTGGAGAGTGCTCCTTTGGAGGTGGATCCCTCTTCTATCGAGGTGGAGAGGTGTGTTGTGGATCATGTTGGAAGCTCTTTTTTCTATGGTTTTGGGTCTCTTCTCATCCTCTCTTATAGAGGCGAGCCCCTTCCTATTGAGGTGGAGGTTGGGTTGGTGTTGCAGGTAGACTGGTGTTGTGTGCTTGCACAGATTTCTAACTCTCCTATTGAGGTGGAGCGGTTAATTTTATTGGATGTTGTTGATAAGTTTTTTTTTTGCTTCTTTCTAGCTAGTTTAGGTTGGTTACTTGGTCATCTCTAATTGTTTGTTGATGGTTGATTCTATTAAGCGTTGTGTTGCAATCTGGTTGTTTCAAGTTGAGATTCTCAACTCTCCTATTGAGGTGGGGAGTTTGTTTTCGATGGATGGTGATGTCATGTGGTGTTTTTTTGGCTGGGTGGTTCTGGTTGATGGTTTCCTAACTGTTTCTAGTTGTTCGTTGTTGGTTAGTGCTAGTAAGGGGTCTACTACAGTCTGGTTGATTCAGGTTGATGGTTACCTGACCGTCTTAGGTGGTTCTTGGTTTCAAGCTCTCTTGTAATTCCTAGATACTTCAAGTTTAAGGTTCCCATCAAAACCTTCTATTTTGAATAGATCTGGGTAATCATGTTATTTCTCTATTGATTTTTTGTTGGTTTGCTGCTCGTTGTCTATGTTGATTCTTGGTGCAGCTTATTCTTCTTTGTGTGGGTTTCGAGTCCCTGTCAAAACTTGTCTATAAATGGTTTTGGGTCCATTCAAAACCTGCTTTTCCCCCTTAATCAAAACTTATATATTATATTATATAAAATATATTATATGATATATTGTATATATATTACATATTATTATTTTTTTAATATATATTATTTATTATATTTATATATATTAACATATTTAAATATTTATATATATTAACATATTTATATATTTATATATATTAACATATGTATATATTATATTTATATATATTAATGTATTATAGTGTATTTATATTATATTTATGTATTTTAACATATACTATATATTGTATTATTATTAAAAATCCTAGACAAAGAAATGGAGATAGGGAGAGAGAGAGAGAGGTAGAGAGAGCTAGGGAGGAAGGAAAGGGGTGTGTAGAGTTAGAGGGAGGGAGAGAACACCCTCAAGCCTATACCCTATACCCTCGAACCAATACTTAAGCCCTAATCCCTAAACCTTATACCTTATACCCTCATCTAAACCCTTAACCCTATGCCTTATACCCTCAATCCATACCTTAAACCCTATACCCTATACCCTCAACCTTATGCAAGTAAGCCCTAACCCTCAACCCTAGAACATACACTCTCAAACCTTCACCTTATTCCTTATACCCTCAATCCATCAACCCTACACCCTATATGATCAACCCGATACTTAAGCTCTAATACCTTAACCCTCAATCTTATACCTTCAACCCTAAACCCTAAAACCTCAACCCTCATCCCTATACCCTATACCTTCAATATTTCACCATAAAATTTAAACCCTACAACCTCAACCATCATCCCTATACCCTTAACCCTCAACCTTATACCCTAAAACTTGAACATTCTCCCTCAACACTATACTTAAACCCTGAACCATACACACATAACCCTTCAACCTTAATCCATCAATCCTCAATCCTCAATCCTCAACCCTAAACTGTACAACCTCAACCCTTAACCCTAATCCCTCAAACCTCAACCATAAACCTTGAACCCTAAACCCTACAACCTCAACCCTCATTCTTATACCCTATACACTTAACTTTAAACACTCAACCCTTAACATTATCCTTCAATTGTAAAACCTTAACACTTAACCCTATACCATATACCATCAACCCAATACTTAAGCTCTCATCCCTCAACCCTCAACTCTATACCTTAAACCCTAAACCTTACAACCTCAACCCTCATCCCTATACCCTAAACCCTCAACCTTATACCCTAAACCCTGAACGTTGTCCCTCAACACTATACTTAAACCCTTCCATACACTCTCAACCCTTCACCCTATGCCTTATACCCTCAATCCCTCAACCCTATACCATATACCCACCCCACCCCACCACTCCCTATCTCCCTACTTCCCTCTCTCTCCCTCTGACCCTACCAATCCATATACCTTAATCCCTAAACCCTCAACCCTATACTTAAGCCCTAATCCCTCAACCCTCAACCATATACCTTAATCCCTAAACCCTACACCCTCAACCTGCATCCATATACCCTATACACTCAACCTTATAGCCCAAACCTTGAACATTGTACCATAAACCATATATTTAATCCCTAATCCCTCAACCCTCAACCCTATATCTTAAACCCCAAACCCTACACCCTCAACCCTTATCCCTATACCAAATACCCTCAACCTTATACCCTAAACCTTAAACATTGTCCCTCAACCCTCAACCCTCAACTCTATACTTAAACCCTTAACCTTATTCCTTATACCAAAAACCCATATCGTAAACCCTATACCCAATATCATAAACCCAATACCTATACCCTAAGCACATAATCTTATACACTCGACCCTAAACATTAGCCCTTAACTATAAACCATAAACTCTCAACCCTATACGTAAACCCTACACCATCAACCCTTAACCTTATGCCTTAAACACTAAATCCTACACCATCAACCCTCATCCCTATATCCTATACCCTTGACCTTATACACTAAACCCTAAACATTCTCCCTCAACACTATACTTAAACACTAAACCATACATTCTCAAGGTCCTTCGCCCTATTCTTTATACCCTCAATCCCTATACCCTAGATACACTTAACCTTATACCTTCATCCCTGAACACTATCCCTCAACCCTCAATCCCCATCCCTATACCCTACAATATATTTATAAGAATATAATATATAATATATATTAAAATACATTAATATATATAAATATAATATATAATATATATTGAAAAAAGTAATAATAATATATCATAGAATACATAATATAAAAGTTATAATATATAATATTTCATACATAATAGATTTCTTGAGTTTAGATAACAGATATCCATTTCTAAAAACTGGATATCCATTACTAAAAATCGGATATCCATTTTTTACAGTAAAGACCCATCAAAATTTTGAAGATCCAATGGGTTTGTTTAACCCCACATAACAGATATCTGCTATTCATATTGGTTATTTGTATATAACATATATTTGTTATTGATAATTAATATATTAATACATATATAAATAATATAATATTAATATTTAATATATTAATATAAATATTATAGATATTAATATTATGTACATTAATATATTAAGATGGTCTCTTGTTTATTCGCTTTCTAAAAGTTGTAAGAAATAAATGCACCTCCACTATGGTTATTTGCTTTCCATGCCTAAATATTTTTCATTGGCAAATCAATAATTAAGACATATTAATATTTATTAAATATAAATATTATTATAATTGTAATATTAATATATTATATGAATAGCCCGTTAAGGGGCCAGGTTGGGTTAATCTGACTCCAAATATTTATGAGGTGGTAAAATGGGAAAAACCAATGGAGGGATGGTGGAAGGTAAACTTTGATGGGTTCAAAAGGAAACCCTGGAACCTCAGGGGTAAGTATCATTGTTCGTGATTGGAGTGGAAATGTGTTGGCCTTAGGAGCAATGAAGTTGGAGGAAGGGACTAACAATGTGGCTGAAGCAACATCAGCCTTAATGTCAATCAAGTTAGTTAGGTAGCTAGGGGCAACAAGGGTTCATTTGGAGGGCGATTCTTTGGTAATCATCCAAGTAGTAATGAAAGGAGGTATTGATGCTTACAATCTGCAGGGAGTGATTAGAAAAATCAATGAAGAACTTACATTCTTTGATGACTTTAAAGTAAGCCATGTAAGGAGAGTTGGAAATATGGAAGCAGATGTCCTATCAAAATGGGCATTAACATTTGCAGAGGTTGGTGAAATAAGAATTGAGGATTTTAGTTGAATAGTTTTGGAGGAAGATCTTAATTGATGCATTAAATGTGAGAGGGAATTAATGATAGGGAATAAAGGCATTATCTTGAAATTTTTGAAGCAAATGAAGAATTGATTTTGTTTTGGTTCGTTGGACGTATGTTCAACATTAATGGTGAAGGTTGGCAATGTGATGTGTATTAAAGATACACATTTTAGTTTTCTCGATGTTTCTTGGTGGCAAGGAAAGCATATAGGTTAGTGGAGGTAGGCAAATTACAAGCTAGAGTGACAGAGAAGAAATGGAGGCCAATTTCTCACTGCAGTTGAGGAGAAAACTTAATCCTTTTTTCGGTAAAACAACAATGAAGAGGCTAAGAGGAATGTTCCTCTTCAAGGATGAGAAGGTGGCGCAATCAATCTAGTTAATTCTAGGCAAAGGCTTTGGAGACCTGAAGCATAGATATCGAACGAATATGGATGTATATTCATTAATCATGTTGTGGCGCTTGGACTTGGGAGAGTCGGTGGAGGAGGTGAGAAAAGTGATGAAAGCTCTGGTGCACGAGGATTTCTTAGAGAACCTAGAAAGTATCCTAGAATGTACCATATTGGGCGAAGGATTGGACTTGAACGAAGGAGTGGAAGATGAAGATTCTAAAGAAGCCGAGAAGTATCGTCCTTTCATTAGATGGCTAGAAGGATGAACCAAAGCCTAGTGGAGGGAAGGAGCGGATCGTGGGTGGAAAGAACTTAAGTTCTGTGTGGAATTGATGGAGGTCGAGGAGGTCATTGAGGAACTCAAATTTGTAGCTAGAGTAGAAATGTTGGAGAAGAAAGGGTTATGTCCAAGGAAGAAGCAAAAGTAGATAATGGCAAAAAGCCCACTGTATTTGGGTAGCACATCTGGAACCTCTATGTAATCATCAATGTTTGAATTTTTTTTTGTCTCTTGTCCGTGTCTTGTTCTCTACTATAGAAATCTTGGGGTTAAGCCTATGTTTATCGTTTATTTTGAGAATAGTTTGGGGAACGGGTAGTAGCTGTAAAAGGATCTATGTGTAAAATCCAAAGAATTTTTTAGTCCTAGTATGTTTTCAGTAGCGGTTTTCAGTAGCGGTAGGGGGGAATTATTTTTGGAGAAAATGCTTGCTTAGCAGAATCTTGTTGAAGGTAGCTGGTGGGGTTTGATTTTCAGAAGACAATGTAAATTTGGATATATTATTAATAAAATAAACTATTATTACTGATCAAAATATATATATATATTATGAATAAATAATATTATATTAAATATTAAATATTATATAAATTATATATATTAATATATTATATATACTAATATAAAATATATAAATATTTATATTATTATTAATATTATAACATCTTAATATATAATGATTTTTATATATTAATATTTCTTCTTTTAATAAATAGATATCTATTTCTTCTAGGCATTAATAACAGATATCTTTTATGCAGTCGTTAGTAAAGGATATCTGATTTTTCTAATAAAAAATGGATATTTGTTCCTATCGGATATTCGATATTAATGGATATCATTTTTCTTCGATATTGCTTCGATATTTGGCTTGGGGGTGGCCTGTTGCATTAAGTTTGTCATTAATGTCAAAGGTTGAATTGTTATTGATGTAAGCTAGATCACATGTTGATGTTAAAGGTTGTTCACAGGGTGTTGAGGTCAAATATATGATATTGATGTCATGGTGTTGGTCATTTCATGTTGTTGTTACCATCTCATGTTACATATATTTCAAATATCTTTCAAAGGCGTTGATACAAATTGATGCTAGGTGTTGATGCAAGTTGATTTGATGCTAGTCATCTCATGGTTTATACAAAGGTAAAAGTGGTACAAAATTCACATTGATAAGTATTTGTCAAAGGTACTTCTTTGGTGATCTTCAATGTTGTTGCTTCTTGAAAAAGACAGAGGTGTGTTGAGTTGGTGTATAATGGAAGGGGTTTGCATATTAATGTTCTCATAAGGTTTCAAACCCTCATGTTTGTCAAATTCAAAGGTGTAATGCTCAGCATCAGTAGCATTTGGTGAATGACAAAAGTCTTAGAATAGTTGCATGGTTTCATTTGTTCTTTCTTCATTGGTTGGTGTTTTCATCATTCAATCTCAACTTTCAAGCATATCTAAAACACTAAATCCTAAAGGCACCTAGGGTTTACATGGTTGTCAATTCTCAATATATTTTTTTATTATATTTTACAAGTTACTTACCATAATAGGTGAAAGGTAACTTAAGTTACTATTCAAGGGTTTGATATACATTGCTTACCGACCCCTACTCCTAGGGCTTACTGACTTGGTAGGTAGAAGAATTATACTATAACACTTTAATGATATCAATGGCTATCCATTAAAAGGTTAACCTAGTGGGAGCTCATAATAAAAGGCTCGGATTTAAACTTATGCAACAACTATTCCTTGATGATTGTATTTTTACAGGTATCTAAATGTCAGTGCCTTGGGTGTTATGTGTAGTTTTGTTACTACATTGGTATACATTGGTTTGAGTATCCTCAACAATAATATTTGTAAGGAGATGAAAAGACCTATGGATAGAGATCAACGAACGAAATTTAAAGTCTATTTAAATTCTAATGGGCAGTTGAAGAGTATGTACTTTGATGGGTTTATACATGTCTTTTTGGGATGCTTATAGTTTACAATAATTTTTGTAATTGTATTTTAACAATGGTTTGAAGGAGTCTTTAAGTGTATTGGAAGGGCTCTGATGATTATCTAAGCTCTGTGTGAATACATTGAAAATGTTGAACTTGTGCTTTTGAAGAGAAGATAGATAGAATGAGAAATCTTAGTAACATATCCAAGGAAGGGTTTCATTAACTCAAGTGACAGTCTTCTTGAGATATCTTTCTTCTTTGCATAGTTTCATCATCTAGACAAGATCACAAGTATGTGGAGATTGATTTGATATCAAAGTTATGCACAGTGAGAGAAAATGAATGACAGTGTTGTATAATTCCATTATATCACTGTATTCATAAAGTATGTTTTGTTTTTGCTAAGAGTGTGGTTTGATTGAGAGATTTGGTTCTTGAAGTTTGTAAGGACAGTGTGAATTTGTCTTATATGTGAAGATATGATTGCATTCATCTATGTAACAATTTTATGTAGCAGGGAGAGTCACTATCTTTGTATTGTTCTTCTTTTCTCAATGACAAGCCAGATGTGTAGTAGAGTTTGTGTTTGATGAAATAAGGAGATTCTTGTTCAAGAAGAGTTACATCTTGAAAGTTTGTATAGGGGATATGTGTTGGAATAACCGCTAACATCTCCCTTCGGGTTCGCGACATGGTTTAACCGCCTCTCGTGGATCTTAATTGTCGCTTGTATCGGGCATTGACAGGTCGATCTTTTGGTGCAACGGCAAGGCCAACAATTGGTATTAGAGTCAGTCACAAGTTTAAACCCCCTCGGGTGATGCTGAGGGGGGATTGTTGTACTAACCGCTAGCATCTCCCCTCGGGTTCGCAACATGGTTTAATCGCCTCCCGTGGATCTTAACTGACGCTTGTATCAGGCATTGACAGGTTGATCTTTAGGTGCAATGACAAGGCCAACAAGATGGTTTTTGTTAAATTGATGCAAAGATAGAACAGTGAATTGTCTGGAAACAGAGTAACCCTCCGTGTTTTTCTTATTTCTTTTGAAGTGTGGTAAGTTTTCCACAGAGGCAACTTGTAGCCAGTGAGGTAGGTTATATCCAGTGAGGCAAGTTGTAGCCAGTGAGGTAGATTGAGAAGCTAATGAGGCACATTGAGAAGCCAATGAGGAAAATTGAGAAACCAGTAAGGCAGATTGAGTAGCCAGTGAGGATTTTCGAGTGAGGCATAAAGTGTAGCCAATGAGGATTTGCTAGTGAGGCATGTTGTTTTGCCAATGAGGCATGTTGTTTAGCTAGTGAGGTACACAACTTGTAATATGTAAGGTTTTTTCTAGTGAGGCCTAATGAAACTTATTTTCAGAGTGGTTTTTCACCCTTTAGGGTTTTCCACTCATAAAACTTATGTTATGTCTCCTCTTGGTGGTTTTCTATATTGTGCTTGACTGTTCATCTTTGTTCAAGTATTATGTTTTGATTTGCATATCATTACGACTCCCTCAACATTCAATATATATTGTTTGAAGTTTATTCAATGGGTCTCTTTTCTTAATACAAGTGAATTAAGTTTTGAAATTTGGTTTCTTATTAGACCACTGATTCAACCTACCCTAAAATTGACAAAAAACAACCCTCAAATTAATCAAGGTGGTAGAAGACCACATAAGAAAAATAATGTTCATAAAAGGCAATACACTCCTTTAGGGGAATCTCTTGATCCTAAATTTAAAAAATTGATCCAAGATCAAACTATCACCTTTGTCGAAGTAAGAAATCAAGATTCATTCATCAAACCTCCATGGTATAAAGAGAATGAATATTTATAATAGGATTAAAGGACATAAAAATTTTGATTGCTTTAGATTGAAAAATCTTATTCAATATCTTATAAATCAAGGTGATGTTGGTGTAAACAATCAACCTTCAACTAATGATGATCTTAAGATTTTCAAGAATCCTATCCTTGATCATGGAAAAGTTGAACCTTCAAACAAAAATATTAATCCTAAAGGAGCCAATTATGTTGTCATCCCTTATAATTACACTATAGCTCATCTAGGTGAAGCTTTTCCTCATGTCTCTACCTTAACCCCTTTAATAAAAAAAAATTGAATGTGAAGTAACTACTGTTGGAGTGAAAATACACTGAGAGGGGGGGGGGGGAGGGTGAATCAGTGCTTATAACTTCTTTGACAAATTTAACTGAAACTGAAAAGAACCATTCATATGTTCTCATTTATTAATGATAGTATCATTCATGAATTCAAATGCAATTATATAAACTGAAATGAGTAGTGTAACATTGCATTATAAAGCAGTAAAGTGCTGAAGCAAATGAATCATAGAGACACAAAGACACAAGATATGCCAAGTGGAAAACCCTCCTGGGGTAGAAAAACCACTCCTGAACCTGCTACCTTTTTTAGGCTTTTATTTCAATAAATATTTTGACAATGCCTCAATGGCTGATTTCTGAGCACCGACTCAAGGAGCACCAACCCCTCTGTTTAGAGACACCAATCTCAAGGAGAACCAACCCCTTTCCTAATTTTCAATAGAATGTACAATAGTACAGAGGATCTCTTTGTTTCGCTTATTTCTATCAAGTGCCTCTTGACAGACAAAGCGTAGAATTTTCAAGAGTCAAAATTGACTCTTCAGAATTCCATACATTATCTAATCTCGATACAGCTTAAGGAAAATAAATTAGTTACAGTGACAATACAATTTTTCATCACAAACTATATTACATTGATATATCTTTTCTTTCTTTTCTCACTGTTTTATTTTCAACCTTTTTCCATACAGAAACTACAATTCTGACTACACACTATGTTTTCCAATTTTCAGCATCACATTTTCATTACCCCCTTTGCTCACATTTATCATTACATCCCAAGAAGGGTTACAACAATTGATTGTTTTTTTTTACTTTCAAGGGATTACCTCAATATTAATATCAAGTTACCATGCTATAGTCGAGCAATAGTGATAGATGTTACCGTGATTATGAGGGAAAGATCATTTTGAATAAGATCTTCTGACTGGAGCACTCAAGCATTGTGCAAATATAGAAGTTAGACTGAAACCTGTTCTTTCAAGCAGCCTACACAAGTAGTGATAACAACAAAAGAGGCATAAGATCTATAATAAACCAAATATTCAACTACCATGCAGAAGCAAACACTTATCCCTTATTATCCTTATCAGAGAAGGTAATGGTTCTATAAAGAAAAATAAGATGAATACCTATGAGGTCCAAAAAAGAATTTTCCATTAAGCAATTTACCAGAACTGTAGAGTAGCTAAGCAGCCCAAGCCACATTGCCATTTCAATTATTCACCCGATACCAAGAACCTGATAAGAGAAATGACCATGGTGATGGTCTTTCAAGATTCTCCATTCGTTGTCCAAGAGTTACAGAAAAAGACAGTCGAATTCACAGTGAAACGGCCGAGAGAGAGATTCCATGGAGGCAACAAGATTAGGGTTCCAAACCCTCAAACAATGAAGCATAAAGATTTTCCCAATTTTCCACATGAAATACTTTGCATAATATGATAGAATTTGGAGTCCGAGAGGACAAAAAATTAATAAATCAAAACCGCATAATACACTTTGAAATTCGCAAAAAAATCCACGACATGCATGCCGATTGGAATAAATTGACATTTGTTTCCTTACCGCACAACCGCGACCACCCTTCAAACTACCCACGGTACAACGGTAGCTAACACTAACTGTTACCACATCATTTACTGCCCAACCGCGGTCTTGCTTGGGACTACTCGTGGTACAATGGTAGCTCCAAGATAATCACTAGTTGTTTTCACCGCGTTATCGCAGTTTCACTTCTGACAGCCTACGGTACAGTGGTAGCTATCTACTTTCCGCTAACAACGCTCACCGCACTACCATGGTCAAACTTTAAACTGCTCATGGTATAGCGGTACCTTTTTTCTTGCCGCTAACTATTTACACCGCATTACCGCGGTTAACATCCTGATAGCTCACGGTGTAGCGGTAGTTGTTCTGCTTGTCACTGGCAGTTTCCACCGCACTATTGTAGTCACTGGCTTAACTACCAGCGGTACCACGGTAAGACCTTTTGAAGCCATAGTCTTACCAAAGTCAAGCATGCCAATGGGAATTATAACAATTTGATAACCACTAAAATAAATTGCCATCACATTTGAAATTCAATGCTATAATATGATCAATGGTATCCAAAGACATGAAGACTGAATTTGCATGATGAATTCACAATGCCATATGCAAAGAAATGGATAGATTGAATCTCATTTTCAAAGCTCAGCAACAATATAATATCAAATTCCTTAAGAAGAGTAATAAAAGCTAGATATTATGCAAGATTTTGAATGCCATTCTCCCATACCAAAAACCCTAACTGAATTCATTAAAGCCAATTTTCCAAGAGATGAAAACTGAGTTGCTCAAAATAATAACAAGATTGTTCCTCAAACCCATGCCACTGACTGAAGAATGAGAAGTATACCTTAACAAATATCAAGATGCTTGTAACTGATCAAGCATAAGTAATCAACCTGTAAAAGAGATTATCATGCCAGTCACTTGTAATCAAGTGAAGTACTGAAACACAAATGTTAAACTAGAAATGTATCACCTTATCAATGGAGCAAATAACCAGTAATCAGAATACCTCAACGGTCACTTGTAATCTGCACATGGAGTTAAACAATCAATGCCAACAAGATAATATAAATAGTGAAGTAAATGTGCCAATCAGAAGAGTAGATCAACTGAGAAGATAATCATCAAGATGCTAGAGAATCACAAAGTGACATCAAGGACAAAATAACACAAGAGGGATTCAACAAACTCCCCCTTTGTCCTTGATGGAAAAACTGAGCCACCAAACCAAAGCTAATGAACTGTAACCGAATGCACAAAATTCTCCCCCTTTTTGACACAAGGATAAAGGGAGACCAACAAAGATAAACCAGAACCAACTATGACATTCCATCAAACTGCAGATTTAACCTTTGATTAGAAAAGTATGAGCTACAGGAAGAGCTAACCAGCCCCCCTATCACCAAGATAGACTATTTAAGGTAACAGAGATTGAGAGACAACTCCCAATCAAGACCTAAGTCTTTCAAAAACATCTTTAGCCAATAGTTTTGTAAAAATGTCAGCAACCTATGCTTGTGTAGGAACATATTGCATAGATACCTCATTAGCTAGCACCTTTTCACGAAGAAAATGAAACTTTATAGCTATATGTTTAGTTCGAGAGTGCATAACTGGATTTTTTGAGATATTGATTGCACTAGTATTGTCACACAAAATAGTAATAGATTTTGGAATTTCAATACCCATATCAAATAATGTTTGTGACATCCAAATTACTTGAGTGCAGCAAGAAGTGGCATCTTTATATTCTACTTCAACAATAGAGAGTGAAACAGATTCTTGCTTTTTGCTATCCCAAACCACTAAACAATCACCAAGAAAGAAAGCAACACCACTGGTGATTTTCCTATCATCTAGACATCCTACCCAGTCATAATCAGTATATGCTACTAAAGAGAAATCATTGCTTCTGGGATACCAAAGCCCATAATCAATTGTGCCTTGAACATATTTAAGAATCCTTCTCAAAACATTGATGTGAGATTACTTAGGAGATGATTGAAAATGAGCAACCATGCAAACAACTTGCATTATGTCAGGTCTTGAGGCTGTTAAATACAATAGGCTGCCTATCCTTGACCTGTAGTCAGTTGAGTTTACAGCAAGAGAGTCATCAACTTTGCTAATTTTACAGCCAGTAGCCATTGGAGTGCTTACAGGATGACTTTCATCCATTTTAAACCTTTTTAACATTTCTTTTGCATATCTTGATTGAGATAAAAAGATGCCAGAGTCAAGTTGCAAAATCTGAAGAACTAAGAAAAATGACAGTTCTCCCAACATAGACATTTTGAATTCAGATTCCATGATTTGTGAGAATTTTTTACTCAAGGCAATATTGTTGCAACCAAAAATGGTGTCATCAACATAAATTCCAACAACAAGAATATCATATCCTTCAATTTTAACATACAGATTGTTGTCTACTCCTCCTCTAATGAAACCTTTTGACAGTAAGTAACTGTCCAATCTAGAGTACCAAGCTCTAGGAGCTTGTTTTAGGCCATATAGAGCCTTTTTTAGCCTGTAGACATGATTGGGTGTGTTTTTACAAATAAACCCTTCAGGTTGTTCTATGTAAACTTCTTCTTCCAAGTATCCATTTAGAAAGGTAGTTTTTACATCCATTTAATATATAGTGAAATTTTTGAAAATAGAATATGCTAAGAAAATTCTAATGGATTCAAGTCTAGCAACTGGAGAAAAAGTTTCACCAAAATCAATACCTTCTTATTGAGCATATCCTTTGCAGACATATCTAGCCTTGTTGCAAACAACATGACCATGTTCATCATGTTTATTTCTAAAGATCCACTTGCCTCCTATGACATTTTTTTCATCTGGTCTTGGGACTAGATCCCAAGTCTAATTTTTTTCAATTTGATCAATTTCTTCCTACATTGCATTAAGCCAACATTCATCAGTTAGAGCATCATCAAAAACTTTGGGCTCAAACTGGGTGATTAAACAAAATGCAGTAAGCTTAGCTATGTGAGATTTTTCATCATAGTTAACAGTTCTTTTCCTTGTTTGAACTCCTGTAGATCTATCTCCTATAATCAGATCTTTAGGATGGTTCCTAGCAAGAGATTTTGAAGGAACTTTGGGTTCACATTTTTTTGAGTTGATTTCAGCATCTTTAGGATTTGCTTCAGCAAATTTAGGGCTTGCTGGTTTTGTTTCAGGCTTTGCAGTTTCAAAGCCTTCGATAATTATATCAAGTTCAAATTTGTCCTCTTCATCATCCTGCATAGGTTCAGCATCTAGAAGCATATTTTCATCAAATTTGACATTTACAGATTCAACAATTTTGTTCAACCTATTATTAAAGCATTTATAGGCTTTGTTGTGAGTAGAGTATCCTAAAAAGATACCTTCATTAGTTTTAGATTGGAAACTGCCTAAGTTTTCATCATCTCTCTTGATAAAACACTTGCAGCCAAATATTTTGAAATATTTAATTTGGGCAGATTAACCATACCATAGTTCATATGGAGTGAAATTTGATTTCACTCTGATTTGGACTCTATTCAAAATGTAGATAATTGTATGAACAACTTCTTTCCACTACATATTTGCCAGATTTGCTTCATTCAGCATGGTTCTTGCCATCTCTTTTACAATCCTATTCTTTCGCTCAACTACCTCGTTTTGTTGGGGTGTTTTGGCAGCAGCATACTGTCTTTTTATGCCATGTTTGTCACAGTAGTCTATGAATTCTTGTGAGGTGAATTCACCACCTTTGTCAGATCTTAAACATTTTAGTTTTAAGTCTGACTCTCTTTCTACCAGTTTTCTAAAAACTTTAAAACGTTCAAAAGCTCCTGATTTATTCTTGAGAAAAGTAACCCATACCATATGAGAGTAGTCATCAACAAACAACATGAAATATTTCTCACCATTTATGGACCTAGTCCTTGTAGGACCACATAATTCAGTATGAACAATTTGCAGAGGCTTAGTAGAGAAGTGTTCCTTGGATTTAAAGCTTACCTTGGTTTTCTTTCCTTTGAGACTTTCTTTACAAACAACTTTTTTAGGTTTTCTAAGAAGGGGCGGACCTCTTACATTTTTATTTTTGCTAATTCTGACCATATTGTCAAAATTAATGTGGCCTAGTCTCTTGTGCCACAACCAGCTTTCTTCAACATGACTCATTAAGCATATACCATGATTGTTTTCATGTCCAGAGGTGTCAAGTAAGTTGTAGACATTTCCCTTGGTCCTTCTTCCAGTAGCAACAGCTTTACCAGACTGGTTTTTGATTTCACCTCCTTGTGAAGTGAACAGGACTTGATAGCCACTGTCACAGATTTGATTGACACTCAGAAGGTTATGTTTGAATCCTTCTACATAGTATACATTGTAGATTGGAGTGTCTTCATTCAGAAATAGAGAACCTCTACCTTTGATTTGAATTCCAAAGTTGTCTCTGAATTTTACATATCCACCAACATAGTCTTCTAGATTTGTAATTTTTTCTTTGTCACCAGTCATGTGGTTTGAACAACCACTATCCAGGCTCCATAGGTCCTTTTTCTTTGAGTGAAAAGCAGTTTGAACAAGAATAGTTTGTTCAAAGTTGTTAACTTCTTTGGGTTTCCAGACTTTGATAGTTTTCAGTTGTTTATTTTGTTGATCAACATTGCATTGCTTAGCAGAATGACCCAAAGATTTGCATGTGAAACATCTAATCTGTCTTGCAAAATCATGATTCTGCCTAAAGCCAAATCTAGGAGTTCTAGAATTCATAAATCTGCAAGAATTTAATTTGTGACCAAATTTATTGCAGAAGTAACAGTACCCATAAAAGAGAGGATAGGAGTTGTAAACCATTATGTTGCTCCTAAAAGGATGAATATGATTCTTGACAAATTCAGGATGTTTGAGTTCAAGATTTTTGTTTCCAGCAACAACATTGTTCTTTTCACTGTCATTTGAACATTCACCTTTAACAAAGCCAATACCAGTTTTGTCTTTGTTTAATTTCTGTTTACTAAGCATGTCATTTAGTTTAAGAGTGCTTTCATATTTTTCAATAGTCTTCCTGAGATCTACAATCTCATGTTCAAGTTTTTGAATTTCTTGGTCTTTAAAACTTATGTCAATGCTTAGATAATATTCAACTCTCTTGGATTCTTCAAGTTGAGTTTTTAATGAAATTATCTCGAGATTTATGAGTTTCTCTTGTGAACTATCTTGAACAACATTCTGTTCTTGAGCACGCAACTGTTTCTTAAGTTTTCTCAACTCTTTTAGAGCACATTTCAGTTCTCCTTCATAATCCACTTCACCCTCTTCAGCATAATTGTTGTTAGTTTCATCTTGTTGAATGATTTCAGCCATGAAGAGATTTTCATCCTCTTCATCTAGAGAATCATCAGATTCAGAGTCTGTTTCATTTTTGTTGAACAGACTTTTCTTCTTTTTGAAATTGAATTTATGTTTGGGTCTATAAGCTTTTTTCTTGGCAAATTTCTCAGATTTTTTGTTATCACTGTTTGTGTCACCATAGGGGCACTTTGCAGCAAAATGGCCTATTTTGCCACAGTTAAAGCATTTGAAGGGAAGTTTTCCCTTATACTTTCCATAAGTTTTTTTGAGCTTCCTCACAAAGTGGGATTCTTTAGAATCAGAAAATTTTGATTCAGAGAGCTCATCCCTTTCTTTCCTTTCAACATTAAATGTTGCTTCTTTTTTAGTGGTGTTGGGTATGTGCGGGATCATGATGGGCCAAAAAGTGGTGATATGTAAGTGATATGATGGCCCATGTGGCTGACGAAATTTTTTTTACCCAAAATTGATGAAACGAAAAGGGTTTTTAGAGGAGATTTTCAGCTTTCCACCAATATAAATTATGCTTTACTTTGAATTTAATAAATAATAATTATTTATTTTCTATTTGAATTACGACTAAAGTCCTAATTGATAGGATGATTGAAAAACATCTATAGCTTTCAAACGGTATCAAAAAAATTGAATCTAAAACATGCATCACATTCTATGCTTCACATACTATAGGATTAAAAAAAAAAAAAGAATTGAGTTTCATGAATTTTTGATCAAGTTAAGGTGGTTAGACATACGAGTTTTTATATTTTTTAAAAGTTGTAATAAAAAAATCATAATTAAATATTTACTTGGAAAATAATTACAAAAAAATATGCATCACATCGAGACATGAGTCCTCTACTTATATCTAAAATATTATAAAAAAATATTATCATTTTATTGTGGTTAGGGTGGTCAAACAGACACCTACTTCTTATTTTTTCCCTAAAATTTAAGTACTACTGCA
Organism: Sequoiadendron giganteum; assembly: GCA_007115665.2. NCBI lineage: Eukaryota > Viridiplantae > Streptophyta > Pinopsida > Cupressales > Cupressaceae > Sequoiadendron > Sequoiadendron giganteum. The sequence goes on along the minus strand of CM021105.1, from coordinate 377,628 downwards.
TTGAAAATTCAAATTTTCACCAAATAGATTTTTATTTTTTTAAATAAACATAGTAATTTAGAAACTACATTCAATTTGATACAAATTCTATTCTTACATATTTTTGAAATAATATAGATAACTTATTCCAATTTTTACGTCAAATTGCCTAACTCTGATTTTATGAATTTTCATTGCCACTTAAGGGCCTATTTTTTCCATGATGATCCTACACATACCCTATTTTTTTTACTAATCCTCATTTCATAGGTAGTCAGAGTGCCTTGTAGACTGTCAAGGGTAAGCTAGGTAAAATGTTTCTTCTATTCTAGAGTAGCTACGTTAGCTTCAAATTTTGTTGGCAAGGTTTTGATGACCTTGGTTACAACATCAAACTCCTTGACTTCTTCTCCCAGACCCTTCATGGCATTTACTATTTCATCAACTCTCAAAAAATAGTCAGCTACTTTTTCATCGTCCCTCATTTTTAATTCTTCAAACTAATGTTTTAAAGTGAGGACTTTGGACTATTTTACCTTTTCATTTCCTTGATAGATAGTTTCAAGTTTAGTCCAAATTTATCTAGCAAAACTATAGTGCATGACTTTGATGAAGACATCTTTAGTCGGAGCACATAGAAGAGCATGCTTTTCTCTTGCATTGGTTTCATATCTCTTCTTTTCATCAGAAGTAGTTGGCAAAGTAGCTAGTATAGTGTACCCAGACAATTCTATGCTCCAGACATCAAGGTCAATAGAAGTTAAATAAGTCTCCATTCTGATTTTCCAGAATACATAATCAGTTCCATCAAATAATGGAGCTCTAGTCATGGAAGTACCTTCATGAGCTTGAGACATTTTGAATAGACTCCAAGTCCAGAATCAATCCTAGGTTGGAAAGACCTATCAGAGAACCCTAGGCTCTGATACCAATTGTTGGAGTGAAAATACACTGAGAGGGGGGGGTGAATCAGTGTTTATAACTTCTTTGACAAATTTAACTGAAACTGAAAAGAACCATTCATATGTTCTCATTTATCAATGATAGTATCATTCATGAATTCGAATGCAATCATATAAACTGAAATGAGTAGTGTAACATTGCATTATAAAGCAGTAAAGTATTGAATCAAATGAATCATAGAGACACAAGATATGTCGAGTGGAAAACCCTCCTGGGGTAGAAAACCCACTCTTAAACCTCCTGCCTTTTTCAGGCTTTCATTTCAATAAATATTTTGGCAATGCCTCAATGGTTGATTTATGAGCACTGACTCAAGGAGCACCAACCCCTCTATTTAGAGACACCAATCTCAAGGAGCACCAACCCCTTTCCTAATTTTCAATAGAATGTACAATAGTATAGAGGATCTCTCTATTTCGCTTATTTCTATCAAGAACCTCTTGGCAGACAAAGCATAGAATTTTCAAGAGTCAAAATTGACTCTTCAAAATTCCATACACTATCTAATCTTGATACAGCTTGAGGAAAATAAATTAGTTACAGTGACAATACAATTTTTCATCACAAATTGTATTACATTAATATATCTTTTCTTTCTTTTCTCACTGTTTTATTTTCAACCTTTTTCCATACAGAAACTACAATTCTGACTACACACTGTGTTTTCCAATTTTCAGCATCATATTTTCATTACCCCCTTTGCTCACTTTTATCATTACATCCCAAGAAGGGTTACAAAAATTGCTTGTTTTTCAAGGGATTACCTCAAGATGAATATCAATTTACCATGCTATAGTCGAGCAATAGTGATAGATGTTACCGTGATTATGAGGGAAAGATCATTTTGAATAAGATCTTATGACTGGAGGACTCAAGCATTGTGAAAATATAGATGTCAAACTAAAACCTGTTCTTTCAAGTAGCCTGCATAAGCAGTGCTAACAAAAAAAGAGGCATAAGATCTATAATAAACCAAATCTTCAACTTCCATGCAGAAGCAAACACTTATCCCTTATTAGCCTTATCAGAGAAGGTAACGGTTCTGTAAAGATAAAATAGATGGATACCTGTGAGGTCCAAAAAATAATTTTCCATTAAGCAATTTACCAGAATTGTAGAGTAGCTGAGCAGTCCAAGCCACATTTCTATTTCGAGTATTCACCTGATACCAAGAACCTGACAAGAGAAACAACCATGGTGATGGTCTTTCAAGCTTCTCCATTCGCTGTCCAAGAGTTGCAGAAAAAGACAGTCGAATTCACAGTGAAATGGCTGAGAGAGAGATTCCATGGAGGTGGCAAGATTAGGGTTCCAAACCCTCGAACAATGAAGCATAAAGATTTTCCCAATTTTCCACATGAAATCCTTTGCATAATATGATAGCATTTGGAGTCCGAGAGGACAAAAAATTAATAAATCAAAACCGCATAATACACTTTGAAATCCGCAAAAAAATCCACGACATGCATGCCGACTGGAATAAATTGACATTTGTTTCCTTACCACACAACTGTGGCCACGCTTCGGACTACCCGGGGTACAACGGTAGCTAACACTAATTGTTACCACATCATTTACCGCCCAACTACGGTCTTGCTTCAGACTACTCGTGGTACATCGGTAGCTCCAAGCTAACTGCTAGTCGTTTCCACCGCATTACCGCGGTTTCACTTCTGACAACCCGCGGTACAGCGGTAGCTGTCTACTTGCCGCTAACAGCGCTCATCGCACTACCGCAGTCAAACTTCAGACTGCTCATGGTATAGTGGTACATTTTTGCTTGTTGTTGACTGTTTACACCACATTACTATGGTTAACATCCTGACAGCTCGCGGTGTAGCGGTAGTTTTTTTTCTTGCCGCTGGCGGTTTCCACTGCACTACCGTAGTCACTGGCTTAACTACCAGCGGTACCATAGTAAGACTTTTGGAAGCCATGGTCTTACCAAAGTCAAGCATGCCGACGGGCATTATAACAATTTGATAACCATTAAAATAAATTTCCATCACATTTGAAATTCAATGCTATAATATGATCAATGGTATCCAAAGACATGAAGACTGAATTTGCATGATGAATTCACAATGCCATATGCAAAGGAATGGACTGAGTGAATCTCATTTTCAAAGCTCAGCAACAATATAATATCCAATGCCTTAAGAAGAGTAATAAAAGCTAGATATTATGCAAGATTTTGAATGCCATTCTCCCATACCAAAAACCCTAATTGAATTCATTAAAGCCAATTTTCCAAGAGATGAAAACTGAGTTGCTCAAAATAATAACAAGATTGTTCCTCAAACCCATGCCACTGACTAAAGAATGAGAAGTATACCTTGACGAATATCAAGATGCTTGTAACTGATCAAGCATAAGTAATCAACCTGTAAAAGAGCTAATCATGCCAGTCACTTGTAATCAAGTGAAGTACTGAAACACAAATGTTAAACCAGAAATGTATCACCTTATCAATGGAACAAATAACCAGTAATCAGAATACCTCAATAGCCACTTGTAATCTGCACATGGAGTTAAACGATCAGTGCCAACAAGATAATATAAATAGTGAAGTAAATGTGCCAATCAGCAAAGTAGATCAACTGAGAAGATAATCATCAAGATGCCAGAGAATCACAAAGTGACATCAAGGACAAAATAACACAAAAGGGATTCAACAACTACATGTAGAGTTAAACCAACCCTTCAAGGGAATCAATTTGTGTCATCTTCAAAATCCAATTATAACCTCCTAGATCATCTCAAAAATATCCAGGGAAAATATCTATTCTAGAGATTTTATAAATATCTCTAATACATAAGGAAATCCTCAATAAGGCCCTTTAAGAGTCTTTCGTACCTAAAGACAGATATTTTTCAATTTCAAGTCATGGTTGGACAAATTTCAACTCCTCGTCATTTGATGAACTTACTAAAAATAGCCTTTCTCTCAATGATCTCCATCTCATAATGAGGGCTTCTGATAGGTCTAGATAATAGCTCATTTTATTTTGTTTTATACATATTTTGAGATACTTTTAGATAAAATTTCCAAAAGATGCTCCTACATTATACTATCCTTTCATATCTATTATGTATACTTGAACCTAAAATATAATAATGGAACTATGGTTATAATATACTAGTATTGTATGGTTTATATGAAAATATGTATGGAATGTTATGTTTTGAATATGATAGCTATCCTTGTGTACATGTTTTGCAAAATTAACTTTTTTGTAGCTAAACAGGAATTGTGGCACACAACAGTTGCAGGATGAACCTGCGGCAAAAGGAACGTTGGACAACAAAACAAGGGAGATCCATATTAGTTTGAATGTGATGATTGTTGATTAAAGGCACTTGATGAAGGTTGAACATGTGTTATTATAACCAATTAATAAATGTTGAAGAAGATGTCTCCTTCACTTGTGGGATTTTGACAAATGGTTGTATGTTTACCTGAAATTCTGTTTTGATAGAGTTTTAGTCCTATTAGGATTCTTTTTCCTTTTCAGTTATAGGTTGAATAAATCATTCTTAACTCTATTCTCTAAATATCTTGGAGTGGAGTTAATTATTACAACTAAGTTGTTGCTTTGGATAAGATTCCCTCAAGCTTGTATATAGCTATTGGTTTAATCCGTAGGATAGTTAGTTGGTTTTTTAGTTTTATGTTATCAGTTACTTTCAATTTCAAGACATAAAGAATATTTAGAATGATTGAGTACAATCTATGAAAAGATCTTTTGTAATCTTCATCATATGCAATGAATGGAGTTAATTTCATGGGATGTGTAGAATTTGTTAGCTATATTTGGGTTCAGTTAAATGGAGAATAGCCACTTGAGCAGGCCACTCAAGGTACTGTTCCTCACTTCATTTTCTAGTTATTTATTTATGTTTAATAGTTGTTATTGGTTTATCACTACTTCATGAATCATATGCAAGTTAACTAGAATTGTATATCTTGCTTATTGTTAATGAATTATTATGAATATGCATGCAATGGTTAACCAGTAGTACTCTAGAGGCTAATTTAGTTGAGTCGTTAGTTTTTATCAGTTTTTGAGTTGTCACAACATCATTTCATTAGTAACAGTTCAATTACAGTCTAAGTTGTAAGTACCCATAGCCACTAGTTTTGGTTATGATTTTTACTATTTTTGTAATTCTATGAGTTTCCAACAAGTAGAATAACCTGAGTAGGGTAACTTGAGTATTTTTGAGTCCTTGAAGGCATATATAATGTTGCACCATCACAAGCTTACAAACCCTAGGTTGACAATTTAATACAGTTTTAAGCAATGTTGAGTGGACTGTTCAGTTAGTTAAACCTCTAAATTGTGTAGGTTCTACCAAGTTTACAATACATTAGCTTAGACTCTATAGCTTGTACCTTGAAGTCTTCATTCATAGGAATAAAATCAAAAGTGTCATGATTGATGGTGGAGTAGGCCTAAATATTTGTACCCTCCAACTAGTAAATCAATTGGGATACTCTAATGGTGTCATTAATTCTCAAAAGAAAATCACCATAAAAGCTTACGATGATGTTGAACGTGAAACTAAATGAACAATAAAATTCCTAATTCAAGTTAGCCCCACTATAGTGGATATTGTTTGTCATGTCTTGGACCTTGATCTCCCATATAACATTCTTCTTGGTTGTCCATGGATAAATGACTTGCAAGTTGTTCCCTCTACATATCATCAATGCCTAAAATTTCCCTATGAGGGTTCCAAAGTCACTATTCTTGGGGATCCTCACCTTTTTGAGTATTATAAAAACTTGAAAGAAAAATATCACATACCCACCCAAGTGCCTAACAATCAAGAAAATCCATCCTTATCATCTTATATATATCCATCCACTTTATTCTCACTTTTTGATCCACACACCTCTCCTCTCAAGATCAAGGTTCAAGTTGATGACAACTGGTTAGGATAATATAACTTCATTTTTTGTCTAAAATATATGGTAGTATTGCAAGAATGGAAATAATTAAGGTGTTGTCATTGATGTCAACTAGTCAATTGGTTATCAGTTGGTTGTTGTTGACTGTATATGTCAAGGATATTGAGAAAAATGTATTGAAGAAAGATTGCATGTGTTCAGTGGTTGCTCTAGGTTTTGCTCTTGGATTTTCTCTTATGTTTGTGTGGTTTAGATATGTTGATCATGATTGTTGGAAGTTGCTATATCTATATTTTTGGTTTTTGATTCATTATACAGTGTGAGTTATGTTCACCAATTGTGAGCTATGGTTTTCTATGTTTTTGGTTGAGGTTCGGGAGAAATGTTGTTGGTCTATATTTCTCTTTGGTAAATTTTTATGACCTGCAGTTCCAGAGTTGAGTTTTTTTTATTGTATTGAAGATACTTTCGATATCTTGAAGATTTTTGCTTAATGGTTCTATGTGTTTTACACTGGTTTCGTCGAACTTGTGTTGAACACTACCTTCAGAGTTGATGAAGTGTGTTGGATCTATTTGGGTCCTTATGAAGTGTGTGTTTGGGTCGCCCTCATTCTAACTCCACCCTAGGATATTTTAGCGCCAACCTAATTTGAATTTAGATGGTCGAATTTGGATATGTTTCAAAGTTGAAGATGGTATAAATACAGGATGAATTAGTGGTGAAAGGATGTACAAAGAGAGATAAGTGCAAAGAAATAGAGTAGATAGATGTGAGATTGATGTGAATCAGTGAGTGTGTGTGATGCGAGTGTGGCAGATCAGTGCGAAGCCTAAATTTTGAGTTTCTTGATGTAGTGAGCAGAAGGTGTACTCTATCATTCATGCATGTCTGCAAGTGGTTGAGCAAATTGTGGTGGATTTATCCATTGCATTGCAATTTTCTTCTCTTTGTAATGTATCTCTTTTATCTTCTTTATATCTCTATGGTGGTGATCCCTCTGAGTTGTTAGCCATGTTGGATAGTAAGTCCTTGTTTTGGAAATGAACCTTGTTTCTCATGCAATGAACCTCTTGTAATCGGTTTTGATATTCTTTATAGTGTGAGTTAATCCTCATTGTGGTTTTTCCCTTATTGGGTTTTCCACATAGATATAGTGTTGTGTTTTTGTGATGGTTTTTAATTTTTGCACTAGCATTTAATGTTTAATCATTTAAGCAGAGTTAAGGATTAGTTTTGGTGAATGAATTAAGATTTAAATCTATGACAACTGATTCACCCCTCTCTCAGTTGTCTCATTCAACAATTAGTATCAGAGCTTTGTTCCTTGATGAAGAGCTTAACCGCTTGAGGAAGATCTGGGATGGCTAGAAAAATGGTTTATGAGTATTTGAGGTTCGATGGAACTAATTATGCTATCTAGAAAATATTGATGGAAGAATATCTAGAGTATTGTGGATATGATGTGGAGAAAGCTTACAAAAATCCTTACACTCCTCCTGCTAATGGTCCGAGTATGGCTAATGAGATCAAAGCACATGAAGCGAATAATAAGTTGAAGTACATTTTGAAGAACAATCTGATACATTGTGAGTTGATTAAGGTTCATAAAATGAAGACTGACTACTAAGGAAGTTTGGGATGCTTTGGAAAGGGAACATGAAGGTGATGAAAGAGTCAAAGAGGCAAAATTGAAAAATTTGGAGACACAGTTTGAGCTTATACATATGTCTAAAGATGAGAATGTTAAAGCTTATGTAAGAAGATTGGATGAGATAGTGGCCAAAATGTGAGGACTTGGTGCTACTATAGATGAAACCAGGATTGTAAAGAAGATTCTTAGAAATCTCCCTGATGCTTACAACGACGAGAAGGTGTGTGCTATTGAACAGAGTGTAGATTGTAAGACTTGCACTAAAGATTTGTTGTTGGGATTTTTGACATCTTATGAGATGAGGAAGTTGAATCTAAGGAATGGATGCAAATCAGAAACTTCTTTTAAGGCTACAAAAGTTGAAGATCCAGATGAAATAGAAGCTAACTTTGTGAGAAGGATGAGGAAAGGATTTGGTAATTATGAAGCTAAGTTGCCCTATAAATGCTTTAGTTGTGGAGAAATAGGTCATTATGCATCAAAGTGTCTGAAAAGAGCTAAGAGGAATAAATAAAGATATAAGAAGGACAACATAGCATATTATGTGAATGAGAATGCTAGTATATCTAATGAGGATTTTGATTATGAAAATCCTAATGACAATGAATTCTTGTTCTTGGCTATAAAGGATGAACCTGCTTCTACTAATTCTAAAAAATAGGTGAAGGAAAGCCCTTCGGAGAAGGATAAAAATGAAGGTATTGTTATCTCTACCCTGCATTCTAAACAAGAGAAGAACTATTGGGTAGTTGACAGTGGTTGTTCACATCACATGACTGGTGATAAAAGTAAGTTTTGGTTAAGAAATCCACTAGGGAATCAACATATACATAGATTTCAAAGACATAAACAAGGTATTCTCTAAAGATGATTTCCTCTACCCAACATAGACATGATTGTGGATTTAACAATTAGCATGAAATGTTATCCTTAATAGATGGATTTTCAAGTTATAATAAAATCCATATCACCACTGAAGATCAACATAAAATAGATTTTACTTACCCTTGGGGAACATTTTGTTGTAATGTATACCTTTTCGTTTAAATAATGCAGGGGCTACCTATTAAAGAGAAATGACAATAATATTTCATGAAATTTTTCATAGTATCATGTAAGATTAAATGAATGAATTATTGTCAAAATTTGTCACAAGAGATTCCATTTGTCTATCCTTGCAATAATATTGATGGATTAGAAGAATATAAAGTGAGATTGAACCCAAAAAAAATGTATCTTTAGTGTAACTTCTGGGAAATTTCTCAGGTATATTGTTTCCCATAGAGGAATTGAAGTGGTTCCTGCTAGAGTTAAATCTATAGTTGACATGCATCCTCTAGCTAATCTAAAGCAATTAGGTAGCCTTCAAGGAGAGCTTTAATCAATGAGGTGTTTCATAGCTCAACTAGTAGCTAAGTGTCAACCTTTCACACATCTCTTGCATAAAAATGTCACATTTAAGTGGGGTGAGAAGTTTCAGCAAGCCTTTCAACAATTAGAGGATTTTCTAGCTTCACCTCCAATTTTGATGCCACCTATTCAAGGGAAACCATTTTATTTTTTTTGGTAGGTCAAGGGAAACCATTATTATTATACATCTCGACCACTACATTTTTATTAGGTGCACTCCTTGCACAACATGATGATATAAGAAAGGAGAGAGTTGTCTATTATATTAGACATGCATTGATTGGATATAAGATTAATTAATTTTCAATAGGAAGGGAATTTATCAAAAGAGTATTGATTGTGTCCTCCTTAGGTGTCTAAACTCAAAAGAAGCCAAAACTACCTTAAATGAGGTACATGAAGGTGTTTGTGGGGCTCATTCTAGTGGACCTACCCTTGTAAAAAATTATTAAGAATAGGATATTACTAGCCAACTATGGAAAAAAATGCACATCACTTTGTTAAGAAATATCCTTAATTTCAACAACATGGAGACTTGATTCATGCACCTGTCTAGGGGTTACAACCAATAACTAATCTTTGGCCTTTTTCACAATGGGGACTTGACCTCATAAGAAAAATCCACCCTCTCATATAATGGCCATAATTTCATTATCACCTCCATTGAGTATTTTATGAAGTGGGTTGAATTAATTCCATTATCCAATATCACCAGAAAGAAAATAGCCAAATTTATCTTAAACTATATCATTTTTTGCTATGGTATTCCTCATTGTTGGTGTAATTAAATATGGTGTACCTTGTCCTAGGTCATGACTACACCTTATTTAAGTTTACTTAGGGACCACATAGGAGGTAGTTGAAGATTTTCCACCTTTGGTGGACTTATCATGTTATTACTTTATCACTTCCACCTTTCATGGACATATCATGTGATTACCTCTCCACCTTTTGTGGGTGATCCACCATTTGTGGTGATTATCACATTATCACTTTTCCACTTTAGGTGGAGTGATAGCTTTTCATAGTTGTCTCATGTCATATTATTATGACACTTGTCATAATCTTATGCCCTCCTATGTGCTCACCTTGGCTATATAACCAAGGGGTCTCTCATTATAAATCAATCATCTCATATCATTGAATCGTATTGATAAGAATACAGTTCATTCTTGTCACATTTTATTCTCTTCTTTGTGCTTTCCATTTCGTCTCAAGATCTTGGCAGCCATATCCAATTCTAACACTCATGCTATCATTATAGACAATGAAAAACCTTTTAAAAATCAATATATTTTAAATCTTTGCTATCAATTTCATATTTAGCATCACTTTTCCACTCTTTATCATCCACAAGGTAATGGTCAAGCTAAGGCCTCAAACAAAACCATATTATAAATCCTTAAGAATATGGTCAATGAAGTTGGTTGTGATTGGAATTTGCAAGTTAGTCTTGGTTTATGGGCTTATCACACTAGTATACATACACCTATAGAAGCCACTTTGCATTCCCTAGTCTTTGGAACCAAATCCATTTTCCTATTGAAGTTGAGCTCTCCTCCTTAAGGGTATCTTTAAAGCATGTCATTGATGAAGAAGGGTATCAACTATCTAAATTACATGAGCTTGAGTTATTGGATGAAAGACAACTTAATGCATTAAATCTTACAAGCTTATCAAAATTTCCTTCGTCATAGCTATAACAAAAAGATCAAAAGTTGAAGGTTTGAGATTGATGACATGGTCCTAAAAGAGAATCAAAAAAATCAACAACATAGAGACAAGAAAGGAAAGATTGAACATAATTAGTTTGGAACCTTCAATATTATTGCAAATTATGGTTTTGAAGCTTATTATCTTGCTACAAATGAAGGAAAACCTTTGGAGGAGCCTATTAATATCATTCATCTTAATAATTTTTATGATTGAACCTCAAGGTATCCTAGTAGTTTGTACATACTAGTCTCATCATTCCGTTTCATCCACTCATTTGCATCTCATTCACCTACCATCGGCCATTTGCATGTTTGTTTTCCTTGTCCTCCATAGCTTGGTTGTTCATATCTATCATTTTCATGTGGCTATCATATCATGTCATTTTTCATTGTCTAGCTAGGGTTAATTTGTGCCTTTCTCATGGTTTTGAATTGGATTCTTGTATCTTGAGATCACATACAAATCTTAAAATATAGAGCTTTAACAAAAATCATGAGAGAAAAAATTTCAACTATTAAACTAATTTTTTGGCTTGCATATCTTTCGGTGTCACTATCAAAACATATTTTCATTTCCTAATAGAATTATCTTTCATATAATGTGAATTATCAAAAAAAATATAAGGTCCTAATGGATGCATCTTTCCTAAAATGGATGCTACTTATCTATCAAACTAATCTTATCCTTTTGGTAAGAGATATGTTGCTGGTTGATTTTATTTCTCGGTTGCTTTTCTTTTGATTTCTTGGTTTTATCTTTTCTATCCTATTTTCTTGATGAAATCCTATCTTAATAAACTTAGAGTAGCTTGTATCATAGCATGAGTGTCTTCTTTGGCATGTTTGACTTTATTTGGTCTCTCATTTGCTTGATGAAAGCCTATATCTTAATGAGATTAGAGCAACTTGGGTTTAGGCATGATTTTATTTTTGTGTTTTCATGTGTGTTGTGTGTATGCAAGTTGGGTAAATTACAAGTAATATCCACTTGATAAGGTTCCTATTCAAAGTACCAACATATCTTGTTTCTTTTTGGTTATTCATTTTTCATATCATTATTTTGTTGCTTCTTCTTTCTATAGGTTTCATTTTGATATTTGATCCTTGGTGGAGATTGATCTCGTTGCATTCACAAGTGTTAGTATGCATCACAATATCATATTCATAACATATAAAATTATATAAGATTATATCATAAAATATTCATCATAATCATATATCATATTCATAATAAACAATAAAATTTATTCATTCATCATCATTATCATCATAAATAACATCATATCATAACATCATAAGTAGTCATAAGAAACATAAAGTAAACATCATCATCATGAATCATAAGAATCTCATAAATCAAAGCATAATCATGTGTGGTGTCACATATGCAACATCATCAATGTCCATCAATGTAATCAAATGTAATCATATTTATTACAAATGTCTACATGGATTGCATGAGCCATATTAATATACATATATATAATGGCTCATAGGCATGATGTCTAAATCAAATAGTGTACAAGGAAATAAATTATATACATCATATAATTTATATGCACAAGGATGTTCCATATCTCAAACTCCCCCCGTCTGAATGGGTTGGAGATCCCCAACCCCTCCTAGTCTTGGTACACTCCTTGATGCTCCAGACTTGGCCCCTTTCCAACTCTATGTCTACGTTCTCAAGGAGTAGGGTGGGGCTTGCTTCTCCCTTGACACCTCTCTCTCATATAGATTCCTATAGTATGTAGCCTCTCGATTAATCCATCTAACCTCAGACATCACTTTTTGGGCCAGTATCCCTATGCTAGCCTTCATTAATACTCATTGTTCTCTCTCGAAATCTCTCTTTATCATCACTTGTACCAATTACACCTGTACCTCCTACCTCTTGGCTCACTCAATGCCCCTCTCTAATGTCACCTAGGCCATTTTTCCTTGTACTTGAGCTAGTTAGGCCCATAACTTGTCTCTTTGAGATCACTTATGTAAAATATATCTTGTTAAACACCTAGAATACTAAGAGGGGGGTGAATTGGTATTCTACTAGAAACCATTTAACTACTAACCATTCAATAATTAAAACATATCTAGCTACAACTGTAAACAAAAACATGAAAGGAATCATAACATCACATGACACATGAGCAACAAGATTTTTATGTGGAAAATCCATAATGGGAAAAACCACGGTGAGGATTAGCTCACAATATATTATAACCAATCATAAGATATTACAGGGCTCACTTCTAGGACACACTATCCTTGAAAGGCTCACAGCCTGAAATGATTAGAAAAGAGTGTGGATCATTGTCAAAAGGATGAACTGATGAAATACACCTTTTGTGTGCTGAGTTCAATTCCAATTAAGCTCTGGAAAACATAATCTTGCATTGGTTTGCAGGTTCACATCAACTACCAACAACTTCGCACAATATCACACTGTCACACATCACTGCTTGTAATTTTTCATATAACACACATACATACATCATTGACTATATGTCTATATATCTATTACAAAAAAAAAATCATACATATATGCCAACTTACATCAACATGCATCAATTAGGTCGGTCTAATTAGATGTAAATGTGCTTAATTCAAAATAGCTTTGTGGTGCAGGAGCACCTAGGAAACACCTAGGAAACACTAGACATTAGGAAGTCTAGGATGAAATTTTGTTTTAATGTTTTTCCAAGAAGGTCATGTTGACCATTGAGTTATAATTAGAGGCTTAATAACATTTCTTGATCAGGAGTGATCAGGAGTGGAAAGGTTTATGAGGTCAAAAACTCACTTTTCCTAGTTCTTTTGAAAATTGGCAAAAGTGGCAAAATGGCCCATTTTGCACCTTTGCTACAAAGACAAATGTAATGTCCGACCAAGGGAAGGATAACTACCTTCATTGACCTATATAGGGAATGCTTCGACCTATGAGCAAGGTTGAAAGGCATTGGAAGCTTTTGTAATTTTGAAAATTCATAAATGCTAAGTGTTGACAGTGAGAAGAAGGTGTGAAATTCTGTGTTTGCTTCAAGTTTGTGTGATCAAGAGCGATCATGGATCTGTAGTTTGTATTATTTTTTATGTTCTAAGCTTGTGTGGTAGTCTTTAGGGTGAGTGTTCAGTTTGCAGGTGTGTTTGGTAGTTAATGTTGTTATTTTAGTTGCTGATCTGACTAGCAACCTGTCAAGAATGGGGTTTTAGTTCTCTTTCCCACTATACCTGGTGTACAGGATTTTTGGGAATGAGGCTAGACTCCATGGTTGTAATTATAGTAGGTCTAGGAGTAGATAGGAGTCCATTAGGCATGAAGAAAGTCTCTTCCTAGGCGAGCTTGACAGTGCAATGCAGGGGTTCCCATTCAAAGCAAGTTTCCTATTGGAAAGGGATGGAGTGATGGTCACCAAGTTGTGGGTATGTTGAGGAGACTCCATCAATTCATTTGATGAGAGGAAACCTTGACAGTTTGCAAGAAGATAGGGAAAAGACCCAAAAAGACCTAGGTTTAAACACAGATCCAATTTGTAGCATTGTACGGACAGTGGAGACCCAAGGTTCCAGAATTATTTGAGAGAAGGGTATAGGTTTCAAGAATCCATAGGAAATATTTGGGGTTCTTTGGAGAATTTAGGAGAGTTACTTCATTCTCTCGGAGGAAAGACCTAATTGGGAAGCCTAGAATTAGGGAACTAAAACCCTAGGTGAGGGTTTGGTGAGAGCGATGGAAGAAAGGAGTTTGGTGGACTTTCAAGAACCCTAGGAGGATGGTGTGAAACTAGGATAAAACATCTCTACACCCCTGCAAAGAAAAAGTTGAGAGATGGGAGTAATTAGCCTTTAGGGAAGATTAAGGGTTAAGGGAGAGTTAGTGGCAAGGCACCAAGATTGGTTTGGAAGATTGAGAGTTTGATGATAGTGGGGTTGGCCAGTAGAAATAGGGGTACCTATACATGAGATAGGACCTAAAGGTTAAGGTGGGAGAGTCACCTAGGAGTTCTTGAGAACAAAGACCCAGAGCATGGAATAGTGAGTGTTCCATCCAACCCTACCCTATCAGATTGGTATCAGAGCAAGTTAAAGATTTGGGTTAGAACTTGTATGTCAAACCTTGAATCCAGTGGTTCTACAACCATGGTGACAAACATTGAGTTGGCAAAGAAGGTTGAAGATCAGGAGGAGGATAATAGGAGGTTGAGAGAAAGACTAGCTCAACTTGAGGAAGCATTGAACAATGTGCAAATCAAGGCCGATGAGGTCAGTGACAGATTGGAGGGCAGGGAACCAAAGAGTGAAGAGGTTGCAGAGGAAGACAAGACCCCTGAACCTGACCCTATTCTGCAAGAGGAGCCTTTCTTAAAGGCATTGAAAGCTTTGAGTGGGAAAGCACTTGAAGGTATACCACTATTTAGTGGAAAATTGGAAGCTGACCTAGTCCTAGATTGGATAGAAGGCATGGAGAACCATTTTGAATGTGATGGAGTCACTGAAGCACAGAAGGTGAAGGTGGCCAAGTCTAGATTGAGAGAATCTGCCTTGACATGGTGTAAATTCATTCAGACAAAGAGGGAAAAGGAAGGCAAGAGGCCTATTTCAACTTGGAAAGGTATGGTGGCAAAAGTGAGAGAAGCATACATACCAGATGATTATGAGATTTAGTTACACAAGAAGAGGCAAAGCTTGAGGAAAAGAGACCAAGATGTGAACACTTACACTAAGGAGTCTCAAAAACTTTGTATGAGGTCCAATGTCTCAGAATATGAAAGTCTCAAGGTGGCTAGGTATCTTAACGGCTTGAAGTGGAACATCTAAGAAGAGATGACTCTTCTAAGTCCAAAGACAGTACATCAATGCTATCAATTAGCTATCAAGATTGATGAAAGAAGAAAGAGGAAACATGATCAGGCTTCTAAGAGTAGAGGCAAAGGCAGAGATCAAAGAGATCAAAGAGGACATAGAGGTGGCTACCAAGGTAGAGGAAATGAACAAAGAAACCAAGGTGAATCTAAATTCACAGAGCATGGAGGTGAAACATCTTCTAGAGGAGGTTATGGAAGAGGTAGAGGTTCTCAAGGTGGATCAAATAGAGGAAGAGGATTAGGTAGGAGCAATTCATACTTTTCTAATATGAAGTGTTACCATTGTGGTCAAGTAGGCCATCCAGCTTATACGTGCCCAGAGAAAGCATCATCATCAAATGTTGAGAAGAGAGTGGAATATGCACAAGAGGACACCATGAGCATCAAATCACCTGATCAGGCATATTGAATCTGAAATGGGGGAGAATCTGATGTTTAGGAGAGTGTTGATCAGGCAACCGGTCAAGGAAGAACCAAAATAAAGAAGGGCTCTATTTAGAGTGAGATGCAAGATACTTGGGAAAGTATGCAAGGTCATTGTAGATTCAGGTTCAACAGATAATATTATCTCAGAAGAGGTAGTAAAGAAGCTCAAATTGGAGAAGGTACCCCATACTAACCCCTACAAAGTGACATGGTTAAACAAAGGGCAAAGTGTTCTTGTCAATGAGCAAGTAACGGTGGAGTTTTCTATTGGAGGGTACAAATATAAGCTAATTTGTGATGTATTACCCATGTATGCATGCCATCTACTGTTGGGCAGACCATGGCAGTATGATAGAAGTTCCATCTATGATGGAAAGGAGAATACCATTTCATTTAAGAAAGATGGGAAGACTTTTAAGTTGCATTCACTGTCAGAGGAGGATGAAGGACAGTCAAAGACACCAAGTGTCTTGTTAAGGTTAGGTTATGCATGCCTTTAAGTATTGTCTCAGATAGGGATGGTAAATTCATGAGTCACTTTTGGAAGACTCTATGGAGTAAATTGGGTACCAACCTATCTTTTGGATTAGCTTACCATCCTCAGACCAATGGTTAAATAGAGGTGGTTAACAGGGTGCTAGGTAACCTTCTAAGGTGCCTAACTAAAGAATATGGATAGACTTAGGATATGGTAATCTCACAGGCTGAGTATGCCTATAATGATAGTGTAAACCGGACCACAGGGAAGAGTCCTTTTGAGATTGTGTATGGAATGCACCAAAGAGGTATATCTGAGCTCAGTGATCTAGGAGCTATGGATAATAGGAGTGGACATGCTGAAGACTTCACTCAAACCATGAAAGAGATTCAGGAGCAGGTAAAGAGGACAGTCACCGAGGCTACACAAAAATTGAAAGACAAGGTAGATATGACAAGAAAGGATTTACAATTTGTAGTAGGAGATTATGTCATGGTTCACCTTAACAAATCAAGGATTCATAAGGGAATGTCAACCAAGTTGTAGATGAAAATAATAGGACCATGCAAGATATTAACCAAGTATGGGAAGAATGCATACAAGGTGGAGTTACCTGCAGATTTGGGAATTTCACCAATCTTCAATGTAGCAGATTTGATCAAGTACAAGGGATCAGTCAATGATATAGCTCAGACCAGTAGGGAGGTCTTCAAGGAATTCAGCAACATATCCTTACCTACTAAAGACAAACTACAAGCAGAGAGCATCTTGGAGTCAAGAGTGCAGAAATCTACAAGGAAGAGAGTGTACATGGAGCACCTCATCAAGTGGAAGGACAAGCCAGAATCTGAGGCCACATGGATGGATGAATTTTAGTGCAAGAAGTAGGGCATAGATGTCTCTCTATTCTCTCCTCACATCCCTTAGAGTTTGTGTAGAGGGGGAGATTGGTGCAGGAGCACCTAGGAAACACCTAGGAAACACTAGAAATTAGGAAGTCTAGGATGAACTTTTGTTTTAATGTTTTTCCAAGAAGGTCATGTTGACCATTGAGTTAGAATTACAGGCTTAATAACATTTCTTGATCAAGAGTGATTATGAGTGGAAAGGTTTATGAGGTCAGAAACTCACTTTTCCTAGTTCTTTTGAAAATTGGCAAAAGTGGCAAAATGGCCCATTTTGCACCTTTGCTACAAAGACAAATGTAATGTCCGACCAAGGGAAAAATAACTACCTTCATTGACCTATATAGGGAATGCTTCGACCTGTGAGCAAGGTTGAAAGGCATTGGAAGCTTTTGTAATTTTGAAAATTCATAAATACTAAGTGTGGACAGTGAGAAGAAGGTGTGAAATTCTATGTTTGCTTCAAGTTTGTGTGATCAAGAGCGATCATGGCTCTGTAGTTTGTTGTATTTTGTAGTATTTTTTATGTTCTAAGCTTGTGTGGTAGTCTTTATGGTGAGTGTTCAATTTTCAAGTGTGTTTGGTAGTTAATTTGTTGTTATTTTAGTTGTTGACCTGACTGGCAACCTGTCAAGAATGGGGTTTTAGTTCTCTTTTCCATTGTACCTGGTGTACGGGATTTTGGGGAATGAGGCTAGACTCCATGGTTGTAATTATAGTAGGTCTAGGAGTAGATAGGAGTCCAGTAGGCATGAAGAAAGTCTCTTCCTAGGCGAGCTTGACAGTGCCCGGCTAGGAGAGACAATAAGTGCAAGGCACTATGAAATGCAGGGGTGCCCGTTCAAAGCAAGTTTCCTATTGGAAAGGGATGGAGTGATGGTCACCAAGCTGTGGGTACATTGAGGAGACTCCATCAATTCATTTGATGAGAGAAAACCTTGACAATTTGCAAGAAGATAGGGAAAAGACCCAAAAAGACCTAGGTTTAAACACATATCCAGTTTGTAGCACTATACGGACAGTGGAGACCCAAGGTTCTAGAATTATTTGAGAGAAGGGTATAGGTGTCAAGAATCCATAGGAAATATTTAGGGCTCTTTAGAGAATTTAGAAGAGTTACTTCATTCTCTCGGAGGAAAGACCTAATTAGGAAGGCTAGAATCAGGGAACTAAAACCCTAGGTGAGGGTTTGGTGAGAGCGATGGAAGAAAGGAGTTTGGTGGACTTTCAAGAACCCTAGGAGGATGGTGTGAAGCTAGGAGAAAACATCTCTACACCCCTGCAAAGAACAAGTTGAGAGATGGGAGTAATTAGCCTTTAGGGAAGATTAAGGGTTAAGGGAGAGTTAGTGGCAAGGCACCAAGATTGGTTTGGAAGATTGAGAGTTTGATGATAGTGGGGTTGGCCAGTAGAACTAGGTGTACCTATACATGAGATAGGACCTAAAGGTTAAGGTGGGAGAGTCACCTAGGAGTTCTTGAGAATAAGGACCCAGAGCATGGAACAATGATTGTTCCATCCAACCCTACCCTATCACTTTGTCAGCCCAAACAAAAAAAATTCTTTGGCGCACAAAAAAAAATGTGCAAGACATAAATTATGTCGACCTAGACCTAATAAAGAACTCTTTAATCATCCATGAAGCGAACACCACTTCACCATGTCAACCAAAAGAATGTACAATTTTGATATTTTATCATTTGTATCTCTCATCCTATTCAACCAAAATAGTTGAAAACTTGTCCATAGCTGGAATTAATAGTCTTGACTAACATATTAAAACCGCATAGGTTGATCTTATGATATAAAAAAATTATACCAGATTACCAAATTAAAGTAGCAGGAACTTAACCAGATGAACAAAAACTATCACAAACCAATGTTGGCATCAATGACAACACGCCAAATGGCTTCTTCTTAATTCTTCCAACAATCTCCGCATTTTTCATTGATGGCAACATGTGCCAAAAATGAAGCAACAAAACAAAAATGTCTTCACACTCCAAAACCAGAATCGTGCGGACTCAACTCCCCCTTTCAGATATACACTGACCCTTCTCCATACAAAACCTTCTCCCCCTTTGATATCAAGGACAAAGGTTAAAAAAAGAAATGTTAACAAGAACTAGAGGCACCTTGTAATTTATTGAGAATAGCTTCCCAAGTAGGTCTTCCATTATCCCAGATCCATTTTCCTTTATCAAGTGCATTGTGCAATGATTCCAGTTCTAATAAGCATTCTTCTCCTTCTTCTGGAGTGGATGGATTAAGATTCATCTTGTCTAGTTTTTTCTGCATCCACCAAGGCACTTGATATAGGAATGTGTTTGGATATTACCAGATCTCTAAGTTGCCCAAACTACCTCATAATGTCTTCTTTCTGCCTTTGTAGGGTGAAAAAATTGCTCTACAAGTTTGTAATAGAAGTTCAGGCAATATAATTTCTATCATCTACAATCCTGTAGGTTACAGAGGCATTGGAAATTTGAGACTCTATTGATTCCATTAAGTCCTTAATGCCTTAAGTGGCATCAGGCCACCACATGCAATATACAAATAGTATCTGAGCTTCCTCATCATAATCTCTTACCTCTTTTAGACTTTGCAGCACTTTGTTGTGTGCAATTGCACATTTATCTTGTAGAACCAGTAACCTTTTCTCTAGAAGT
Source organism: Sequoiadendron giganteum (assembly GCA_007115665.2). Lineage (NCBI taxonomy): Eukaryota > Viridiplantae > Streptophyta > Pinopsida > Cupressales > Cupressaceae > Sequoiadendron > Sequoiadendron giganteum. The sequence goes on along the minus strand of CM021105.1, from coordinate 357,649 downwards.
CTTGATTATACCTTTTTCTTAGTCTGTATCTTAAGGCTAGAGGTATATTCTTTAGTAGAATCAACCAAGAAATTTAGGTTTTCAATAGGAGCTAAGAAATCATCAATTGTGGCACTAGGGTTGTCTCATACAAAGCCTTAATAGCTTCATTCACCAATTAAGTCCCTCTCTGATAGGTATGTTCAATTTTATATGTTCTATAGTTAATAAAAGTACCACAAATCTTTATCCTTTCTACAGGTAACATCTTACTTAGATCCACATAACCTGGGTGTGCCAAAAGTTGAACCAACTAAGGTGGTAGCATAGGTTAAATCCTCATTTGCATTGTCAGTAGACCCTTAAGATTACTTCCAAAATATTCTCTGGATGGCTTTGATAGCTCAATGGTCTTGGGGAACTCTTCTTCACTTCTAATCTATGCTTCTTCGTTGTTTTCTTCTTTATTTTCCTCATCTTCTTCTTCTCTAGAGGATTTTTGGCGGTTTGTCTTTCTTTTCTTCCTCCTTCTTGTCCTCAACATCTTTTCCATCATTACCCTTTTCATATTTGTTTCCTTCATCATCGTTCATGTCTTACTCTCTATTATTTTTGATATCCTCATGGTGTTCTTTTGGATTGTTACTGGTATCGTTATTTTTCTTACCTTTAGTGTGTTTACTAGTTGTTTCCTCTATATCATTTGGAGGAGTAGATGTCTCTGAAGCAACATGTATTTCACCAATATTTTCCAAAATAGGATAATCCCCTACTTCTGTAATATTATCAAGCTCTTTTGCTTGAGTTGTATGAGATGATGAACTGGTTCTCATCCCACAATTCTTTTTCATTTCCCTAACTGTATCAAGAGTCTCTTGCCTCATCCTTTCAATATTGTCTTTCTCTTTAGTCATAATAAGAGTGACTCTTTGTTTGACCCTAAAAAACTTAGAACACTCATTTAATAGTGTAGTATCATCTTCTTCAGATAAGGATGATCCATATGTACTATTAGAACCCAAAATTTCATGAAAATCCTAAGGTCTTTTATCCATTTGAATCGAATATTTCACTATCTTTTTCATAAAAAAAATATTTTTCCCCATCCATAATCATTCAAATAATTTTACCGCCATTTAAAAAGGCCACAATTAACTTATATATTTTACCATGGCCATATTAATTTCCTTTCTTGGTCTTCACTTCTTTACCGCGGACTCCCACAATGGTCTTGCGGTATGGTGGTAGCAGTTAATGGGCAAGTATAAAGCACTTACCGTGCCATCGCACGCGGTCTAAACATAGACCATGGTATTGTGGTGGGTGGTTAGTAACCATCCAGGCAATGATCAAGAGACCCCACCGCGGTACCGCAGGAGGTTATCTCATAGACCGCGGTGGCTGCGGTGAACAAAAGATAGCAACGAGGCAGTGGTTAGTGGTGGCTATCGTGGTACCACTGGCAGTCAGGCCAGTGACTGTAGTAGCGCGGTGGACAGAGTTGATGACAATAATTGTTACCATGGACAGATAAGACAATGATCGTGGTAAGGTGGTAAGCAATGAAGATACAATGGAGGAAGCAGTCAAAGAGGCTATCGCGATACCGCAGGGGGTTCAAATGGAGACCACGGTAATGTGGTAACAATGATGCTGATAGTGAAGGCCGGTCACCATGCAACCGCGGATGGTAGGAGCGATGGCAATTGAGCGGTAATGGGTTGACAGTGACGTCAAAGTCAAACACCATAGCACCGCCAGAAAAAATGTGAACCGTAGTGAGGCGGTGAAATAATAAAAGCTTCGAGAAATAAAGTGCAAAGAGCGGATAAAATATAAATAAAAATTAAAGCGAGAAAAGATATAAAGTATTAAAGTGAAAAGTAAAAGGCAGAACTATTGTAAAAAATATTTAATTTACCGAAAGGAAACACAATTAAATATTTTTATCTCTGTCATAAAATATAAACGGTTTTACCAGAAAGTGACTTCAAATTATATTGTATAAATTTGTTGTAAAAATTAGTTGCAGAAGGCGGTAGATAGTAGTTAGACAGTAGGAATTAGATTTCTCAAAAATATGGACTGGGAATGCATGCAATGTACAGAGCCTTTCCTGAAATAGAAATAATGGAGATAAATGTTTTAATTGGTGATATTCTTTTGGTGTTCAGTTGTTGTGTTGTATAGACTCATATTCTTTATTTTGGTTGTCTCCAACTTGAAGTCTTTTAATCATTTAAGTCAGCATATCAAGTATATCTCTGATTTATCATAATGCACTCTCATTTTGTGTGATTTAATTAACTGGTGTCTGCAAGTCAGAATTAAAATATTTTAATAAGTCATAGTGGTTTTAAGATTTCTTTTTGATAGTTAAAGTAGAACCAGGTGAAGAAACATCCCAACACAATTTATGCAAGTCATAAATTTAGTTAAGTTTTATGCCAGCCATAGAATTTTCAAAGTGCCTAACAACTAGAGTTGAGCCAATAAGAGGAAACACATATCATTTTTATTTTTGACTCCATTGCCCATGTGGATAGAAGGCACTGATCTACCACAACCCAGAGATAAGACTCACATAAACAATATATTCAAAACCTTTCATTTGTGTAGTAGGAGTAGGAGTAGATGTAGTAATTTTATTTGTCCACTTCCCTTTGCCATTGTGGGTAGATAGTTCGAACATGAAATACATTTCAAAATCTGCATCATTCATATAGGTACACCCACCTAGGTTTAGCAGGGCCTGAAGAGTAGAAGGTTCAATTATATCGATTGGCCTTGTACATTGGCTGAAAGTGTTGTGAGAGCTTGACAACCTCTCGTTGTTCAAACCTGCATTTTTGAGACCCAACAGTTTGGCGACTCCACTGGGGAATTACTCAGGAATATTTCTCAGCCTTTCCATTTATAGAGTCAACAAAGTTTCACATTTTTTTTTGGAGATTCCGTTGGGGCAAACCAAAGCAATCCATTTCATTTTCCTACTTTTGGAAAAATAGGTGGCAACTCTGTTTTAATTTGATATATAATGCATGGATGTTGTGGAGCAGTAACATTTTGTCAAGATGTTAGGAGCAGAAAGAAGACACCGTTCAATGAAAGATTTGGAAGAATTGGAACAACAAAGGTTATACTGGAAACAAAAACCACGACAAGTGGAACAATGACTATTGCAATTGGGAGCCGAATGTGTTCCAAATACATCACCAAATAGGCCATCATACAATGAGAATGAATACACAAATTCCAGGAGATCTTGGACACCACGAACACCACATGATGCAACTGAGAACTTTGGTAATAAAGGTAATGTACTCTATTCATAGCAAAATACCGTTTATGAGTATACTCAAATTCAAGAGAGAGGTATTGGTTTGGTGGATGCCTTTTTTAACATGAGGAGATGTAAGGGATAATCTGTGACTTCTTTGTACAACAGGATGGTAGATATTTGTATGCAATTACCTCCTCATCATAGGCCTACAAGACCCACATTTGTTGCACAATTGTCAAAAACAACAGAGCTTGAATCAATTTATTGGTCAAGGTCATTAAAATAGCAAGCCTTTAAATTAGTGAATGAATTTATTGATTCCATGCTTGAGACAAGGTATATGGACACTGTCAACAATGAATCTAATAGTAATATCATGAATGATCAAATAATGCATCCAATGGAGGATAAATGTGCAGTTGAGATTTCCAATTACAATTGTTCAGATTTGGAAGATGGTGATGATATGGGTGGTCAATCATACATATTGGATGAGGACTACAATGATGAATATTTTCTTGAAGATACACTTCATAAGGAATATATTGGTGATAAAGCAAGCAAAGATGAACAAATTGTGCCCTCATTCTCAGATCAATAGCATGGTGACACAACTGATGATGAGGAAGAATTCATGGGAGAAAGCTTTTATGAGGGCCAAGATGATGAAAATATAGAAGAGGTAATGAAGAAGCAAGTCTACTTGAAAAGGAACAAATGGCATATTCACTAGTAACTGATAACCATGGGGACCATCATGAGGATCTTGATTTGTAGCGAGGAGATATTTTCAGCTCTTATGGAGATCAAGAAGATGGAGAAATAATAGAAGATCTAGATGAAACATGTTCACTCAGCAGTGAGCAGGTTTCAGATTTGTTAACTCTTGAATATCATAAATATGCACACAAAGATTATTCTAAGGTTTTGGGTCCAGCTTGCATTTGCTTTGACAGTGAGAATACTATGTATAGTGATTCAAATAATTCCATGTGCATCTCTCAGATTGATGAAGAAATCATTGAAGCTGATCATGAATCCATTCATGTCCAAGAAGAGGTATGTGATTTAAATTATTCTTGCCTGCAAGAGAAGGATATCGGTTTGCATATCATTAATGATCTAAATGTTCAACATTTGTTGATTCAAGTATGTGTAAGGATGGTTGTATGCATCAGAAATATGTGTCAAAGCCAACTGGTAATATAAAAGAAATAGAAATTAGTTTTGATTTGATTATTTCAAAAGATGTTGATGAGACAAAAAAAATTGGTTGCCATAAGGAGTATTCAGATTTTTAGGTCCCAGTGCAGTTGCAGGCATGCTCAACAACATATGATAGTGAGCATGCCTATGAATGTTTTGTTGAATGTGGATACACTTTGTATGCTAAAGATGATAAATATTTTTCATATGATAATGAGAATGATGAAATGTAGAGTGGTGAAATGAATATAAATCAAGTTGAATGCAATGATTTCCTGAAGGTTTTTAATGACAGTGCATGTTGCAAGGCAGATGGAATGGACAGTTTTAAGAGAAACCTGATGAGCTTTAATCAGAACAAAGTCTATGACAAAGGGAAGTGTAGGTTCTTCTTTTGGGGTGGCCTGGGGCCATCCCTTATGGTTTGATTTTTGAACCATAGCAGACATAGAGGATTAGGGATTGCCAGTGCATGGACAATTCCTAACAAACCTCTTTAATCATTCTCTTCCATACACAATAGTTTTGAAGGGTCTGGGTTTTCCAGTACATGGACATTCCCATAAGTTCCCTTGTTGAAAAACATCATTTTTTATCCATGTACAGTAGTCTAGGGTTCCCATACTCCATTTTTTCCATCTCCTCCATGCTTGTTTGTTCCCTCCATCTGCCATTGCCTTCATTTTTCATGTACTTTGCTTGGTTTTCTCTCCCAAATAATTTTGGATTCTTGCAGTGATTTGCAAAATCACTCATCCCCAATAGGAGCCACTGTTAGAACCCAAAATTTCATGAAAATCCTAAGGTCTTTTATCCATTTGAATCAAATATTTCACTATCTTTTTCATAAAAAAAAAAAATTTCCCCATCCATAATCATTCAAATACTTTTACGATCATTTAAAAAGGCCACAATTGACTTATATATTTTACCATGGCCATATTCATTTCCTTTCTTGGTCTCCACCGCTTTACCGTGGCCTCCCACAATGGGCTCGCAGTATGGCGGTAGTAGTTAATGGGCAAGTATAAAGCACTTATCGCACCATCGCGCGCGGTCTAAACATAGACTACGGTATCACGGTGGGTGGTTAGTAACTGGATAGGTAGCGATCAAGAGACCCCACCGCGGTACCGCAGGAGGTCATCTCACAGACCGCGGTGGTCTTGGTGAACAGAAGATAGCAACGAGGCAGTGGTTAGTGATGGCTACCACGGTACCGCTAGCAATCAGGCCAGTGACTGCGGTAGCGTACTGGGAAAAGTTGATGACAATAATTATTACCGTGGACGGATAAGACAATGACCGCGACAAGGCGGTAAGCAATGAAGATACAATGGAGGAAGCAGTCAAAGAGGCTACCGCGATACCACGGGGGGTTCAAACGGAGACCGCGGTAACGCGGTAACAGTGAAGTTGACAGTGAAGGTCGGTCACCGTGCAACCACAGATGGTAGAAGGAGTGACGATGGTTGAGCTGTAATGGGTTGATAGTGACATCAAAGTCAAACACCGCTATACTGCCAGAAGACAAAATGTGAACCAGGGTGAGATGGTGAAATAATAAAAGCTTCAGGAAATAAAGTGCAAAGAGCGGATAAAATATAAATAAAAATTAAAGAGGGAAAAGATATAAAGTATTAAAGTGAAAAGTAAAAGGCAAAACTATTCTAAAAATATTTAATTTTCCAAAAGGCAACACAATTAAATATTTCTATCTCTATCATAGAATGTAAATGGTTTTACCAAAAAGTGAAGGGTCGTGACTCTTCGAATTTTATTGTATAAATTTATTGTAAAAATCAGTTGTAGAAGGCGGTAGATAGTAGTTAGACAGTAGGAATTAGATTTCTCATTAATATGGACTGGGAATGCATGCAATTTACAAAGCCTTTCCTGAAATAGAATTAATGGAGATAAATGTTTTAATTGGTGATATCCTTTTGGTGTTCAGTTGTTGTGTTGTATAGACTCATATTATTTATTTTGGTTGTCTCCAACTCAAAGTCTTTTAATCATTTAAGTCAACATATCAAGTATATCTCTAATTTATCATAATGCACTCTCATTTTGTGTGATATAATTAACTGGTGTTTGCAAGTCAGAATTAAATCTTTTAATAAGTCACAGTGGTTTTAAGATTTCTTTTGGATAGTTAAAGTAGAACCAAGTGAAAAAACATCCCAACACAATTTATGCAAGTCATAAATTTAGTGAATTTTTATGCCAGCCATAGAATTTTCAAAGTGCCTAACAACTAGAGTTGAGCCAATAAGAGAAAACACATATCATTTTTATTTTGACTCCATTGCCCATGTGGATAGAAGGCACTGATTTGCCACAACCCAGAGATAAGAATCACAAAAATAATATATTCAAAACCTTTCATTTGTGTAGTAGGAGTAGGAGTAGGTGTAGTAATTTTATCTATCCACTTCCCTTTTCCATTGTGGTTAGATAGTTCGAACAGGAAATACATTTCAAAATCTGCATCATTCATATAGGTACACCCGCCTAGGTTTAGCAGGGCCTGAAGAGTAGAAGGTTCAATTATATCAATTAGCCTTGTACGTTGGCCGAAAGCATTGTGAGAGCCTGGCAACCTCTCATGGTTCAAACCTGCATTTTTGAGACCCAACATGTACATTCAAGGCATCATATTTCATTTTTTCATCATCAATTATAGCTTCATGCTTTCTTTGTAGTAAAGACTCCCATACATTGGTAGTCATCTTCTTCCTTATAGTTTCCATATTCTCATTAAAAATAATTATGTATTGAATGAAAGAATCTAAAATTGTTTCATTGTCCTTTTTATCAACTTCATCAAATAACCTAGTAGTAGCTAGTAAATCCTCATATTCTATCATATTATTTACTAAAGCTTCCATCTTTAGAGGTGGATGATCACTTACCAGAGGAGAGGTGGGCAGTCCTCCATAGGTTCTAATGTACCTTCTTCTCTCTTTTTCTCATGCACGTGAATTTTGAAAGCTTCCATTTCATCTTTTGCCTCTTCTTCATCAGATAATATTTCAACTTTGTCTATGGTTTTTGCTTCATCATTGCTAGTGGAGGCACTTCTTCTTCTATTCCTTTTCAATTGTTTCTCTTCTTGTAAGCCAAGATCAATTTCTTCCTATACAACATCACTCAAGTTCCTTTTTTTTCCTTATACTTTATTCTTTTTCTAGGGTTGGAAGATGGTGCAACAAGGGGTACATTTCTCTTCTTAGATGCTCTGGTGCTAGGTCCAAAGGAAGATGTTACATCAACTGTTGTAGGGGTACTATGCTTTACCTTCTTTCCTTTTGTTGTTGCCACTATACCAAGTGTTTTAGGTAATGTAGAGGTAGTGGTGGAGGATGCTCTTCCTGATCTTTTGAGCCTAGAGGGCACATCAACTGATTTGGTCCTCTTCTCATTAGAAACTTCATTTAGCCTTTCAACATCATCCTTAGAGAGTGAATGCATTTGAAATAATTCCTCAACATTTTTTATTTACTCTTTTGGCCCTTTGAGGAGCGGAATTTTCCAAATGCACTTTGGTAGAGTTTTCTTCATATGTACCATGACAGGACAGAGCGATATCCTTAGGACAACTTAACGACATTTCAATGAGGCCCTCAACTATTTTCTCATCAGTTTCCTATCCTAGAGGCTCTATCCATAGAGTTCTAGGTTTTACCACCTCTATAATGCACTCATCAGTGGACACAAGAAAATTTATCGCCTTTGCATATTTATTTACTAAGTTTCTTGGAACTCTATCTCTTTCATACATGTTCTGAAAAAATAGAAAGAAAGCAATTAAAGCATCTCTTTGTGCTTTGAAGTCTTCAAGGCTATGTAAATGTTCAAATATTTGATGTACCACTGGTCTGTTGTGATTCTATATAATCTTATTCCTTCCAAGTAGCTCTCTCAGAAAGTAAAATAGTAGACAAACTACCAATGTACCAAACTTGAATGCATACTTATTTTTCTTAGTTTGGTTCAAGTTATCCATAAGTTGATGTTGAAGCAACTCACACAAATCATAATCCCTTCCATTTACCACCATGTAATATGCAACATAAATTGCAATTGCGGACACATAATTGCCTCTATTGATAAACTAGATTTTCTGACCAATCATAACTACAGCATATCTTATAGCAGGGTTTGTAATGGGCTTGGTTGTCAGTTCTCTCCCATTATATGTGGCACCAGTTATTTTCATGACCACATCATTCTTCATAGCTTTTAGCATTGGTATAGGTCTAGTGTCATAGAGACCAGTTACTGCTTTAATCACTTCCTTGTTAATTACTCTAGCTACACTTGTCCATATGATTTTTTTGTGCACTATCCTAAGTTCCATCCTTGCAAAATTTTCATCCATTTCATTGCAAAATTTTGGAAACCAATACCATACATCTAGTTTTTCCTTACAATATTTTCATATTTTGACTTCACTGAGGAATCATCTCCAACTAGCTCTTTTAGCCATTGATCCCTGAGCACCTAATGGTCAAACTATTCCAATTTTGTATGAATGTAGGTTCTTGTATCCTCAATGGGTTAAGACACTACTCAGAATTTGTGAAAACACACCCATGGGGTCCATTTCATATACCTTCCATAAAAATCTTCTAAATTTTGGTCAAGGTCTCTCAAAAGTATCAACCATAGTGGGAGTGGCCATTTTTCCCTCAATTTACTTGTATATGCTTATGGAAATCGCTTCTAATCAAAGCCCACAAAGTACAAATAGTTGTAAATACCTTTTTCAAGCTTCGTCAAAAATTAGGGTTTGATGCTAGATACTCTAAATCACCTTCAAATCGCTTCAGCTTGCTTTGCTTCCTTTCGAATATGTAAAAGTGATTTAACTCAACTTGGGTTTTTACTTTATGCCTTACCGATTTGCCCTAATTTCGCATTTAATGCATTCCACCTTCAAAAGGTTGATAAACACCTTATAAATACACTATAAACCCTAAAATGCTCTACAAATCTCCAAATTTGCATATTTTCTACTGGAAACTTTTTCAACACCTTCAAAATGACATCTTACAACACATATCCTCATGTCACTGCTCGACACCTCTTATATCAAGGGTTTATAATATTTCTATGTAACTACTCCCCCTAAATCCACTACTGGGTTTAGTTTTTAGAAGAAGTATCTACACCAGATTCAAGTGCAAATGCATTTGATTCATCCTTATTCTTAGGTTCTTCCTTTTTCTTCCAAATTTTCTCCTTTTCCTTTTTAAATTCAGTAGGACCAACTTTATTCACAATTTTATTCCTTTGTTTTGGATTACATTTCTTCCCGTTCTTGCTTCTACAGAATTTTGAAATATGTCCTGGTTTGTTGCAGGTGTAACACACAGTAGTTTTTTGACCAAAATAAATTGTATTTAACCTTAATCTGCACTAGTTAGCTTTATGTCCAAATGCATTACATGTGTAGCAATATCCTTGAAAAGATTGAATCATTCTACCAGTATTGAATCTATTCATCATTATCATCTAACTTTTGCACCCAGTAGCTCTATGTCCAAATTTATTGCAAGCAAAACATTGTCCAATGTAAAGAATCCAACATTCTAATTCATTTTATTTTTACATTTTGTTGCTCTGTGACCAAATTTATTGCATAAAAAAAAATACCATTGAAAGATGGATACCTTTGAGAATAAGGTTGTCTGATAGGAATCCTTCCAGTATTGCTTCTTTGATTCTTGATTTGTCTACTATTTCCTTGAGTCTTCCTTTGATTGTCGGCCTTGTTAGGAGTTTGATTTACCTTTAAGATTTTTCCTTCTTCAAGTCTCAAACCACCTTTGTCCTTAGAGGGTTTATGAAAGGCAATCAACTCATCAAGCATTGTAGAACTTGTTTTGAATTTTTCATCATGATCTCTTGCTTTCTCCAAGTCATACCTTAGGGTTACCACTTCTTGTTCAAGCTTTGTACATTCATCAATCGTGCTCTAGATTTCAGCTTTTTGACAATCTTTGATTATTTTCTTTTCTTCCACTTGTACCTTTAGTTTGGTGATGTTCTCATGTGCTTTCTTCAACTGATCACTTACTTCTCTATTCCTTTCTTTGAATTTCTTGATTTGTTCTCTTAGTTTATTGATGCACTCATTTGCTTCTTTTAAGTTCTCCCTTAGAGTTTCTTTCTTATTTTCAATTCTATCCAAATCATCATGAGCCATATGGAGTTCTTCAATTGCAGAGATATCTTCCAAAGGAACGGGATAATTTTTGTCCACCATGTGTTCAAACTTCAAGATCTTCCTTAAGAATATTGAGAGGGGGGTGAATCGGTATTCTACTAAACCATTTAACAACTAACCATTCAATAATTAAAACATATCTAGCTACAACTATAAACAAAAACATGAAAGGAATCATAACATCACATGACACATGAACACCAATATTTTTACATGGAAAACCTAGAATGGGAAAAACCACGGTGATGATTAACTCACAATATATTATAATCAGTCATAAGATATTATAGGGTTCACTGCCAAGACACACTGTCCTTGAAAGGCTCACAACCTGAAATGATTACAAAAGAGTGTGGCTTGTTGTCAAAAGGATGAACTGATGAAATACACCTTCTCTGTGTTGATTTCATTTCTAATTAAGCTCTGGAAAACAAAATCTTGTACTGCAGGTTCATAGCAACTACCAACAACTTCGCACAATATCACACTATTGCACATCACTACTTGTAATTTTCGCATAACACACATACATGTTGTCTATATGCCTGTATATATTTTTATCAATCAGATATGCACCCTATGCTAAATTTGTAGAATTTAACTATCTGTTAACACATGGAAACCTTCTTCAGATGTGGGTGATCTGATTGAAGAAGGAATCTCTAGAGTGAGTTGGTTCTCTAAATGATTTTCTAAGGGAAAAGGTTAGAAAGATGACTGAAATGTAATCTATGACTTAAAGTGATTTTTAGGACTTAAAGATGACTTTGGCTTTTTACCCACAAATAGTTCTCAAAAAAAAAAAACAATACTTCACAATTTCTCATGAACACTTAACACATCATTGCTTTGCATGAAGATTCAAGTTTTAAATACAACATGCAACCTGTATTTATGATCTTTCTGCATCAAAATTACAACTTCAGGACATAATAAGGATCCTGTAAACAGAAATCACACTATCACATCAAACTAAAACTGCAAGAGACAAAAATTGGGAAATAGGAATATTGTTTTTATTAACTAAAAGAGTATCAAAGTTTGGGTACAAATTGTTGTTTACAAAACTCTCTGTTTCAACATGAGAGAAAGAATCAATAATCTAAACTAAGAAAACCTCTAAGTTTTTCATCAAGATATAACACCAAAACCCTAATCCGAGCTCAAGAAAAAAGCTCAAGGAAAAGCATCTAAAATTGCTCCAAAAGGTGGCATAAAAGTGGAAAACTCACACTTTTTGCATGTGCATGCCATAAGGCCTCTAAAAATAGGTGAAATCTGCTTTAAAAGCAAATAAAACACTTCATCTCTTCTCCATGCAGCTCAAATCTGACCAAGCGAAATTCAAACTTATCTTTGCTTACAAACTACTAAAAATAGCAAGAAAAAAAAAACAATGTATAACACATTGTTTTAACTTCTGCTTTACAACATGTAGTTTTTACAACTTGATTTATTTTTGCAATTAAAGATTAAAAGATATTTTGCAAAAATACCTTATCTCTCCAATTAAAATTTTGATTTTTCTTAGAAAAAATCATAAAAATAATAAGGCCATCTCCATTATTACATTTAATTGATTTCATAAAAATCAATTTGAAAATAAAACTAAGGCAAAAACTCTCCAAGACTTATCTGATTTCTATAAAATCAGTTTAAAAACAAAGCCTAGGGCCTAGTTATTTTACCTAAGGCATAATATATTTCATATCATATTTTAATTGATTTCTCTCCAAATCAATTGAAACTAAATGCCTAAGACATATATTGGTCAACATTTAAATTTTAATTGATTATCAAAATCAATTAAAAAACACTAAGGCACTTAACCACTCTCTATTTTTGACTAAGGCATAAGATCACAAATACCTAAAGTCTAAAGACCATGAAATATTCTATCAACACAAGCCTAAGACTTAGGCATAAAATTATATGAAGACCTCCCATAATGCTCGACCTAGGGCATGTATTTAGCATCAATGGATAAAACTTAAGGCATTAATCTTAATGAAAAAGCCCATTTTTGAATTAGGGCATGAGGGATAGACAAAACTTGAGCCAAACCCTAAAACCACCTCATTTTACATTTGCAACTTTGAGAATGAACTCAGCTGAGAAAGGGTGCCGCCATGTGCTTAGGGTTTTCAGCTTGGAATTCTTGGAGACTCATGAATTTCTTCCTCCAAATGATCATTTCTCTTCTTTGTGATAATGGTAAGCCGATTTCTGACATTATTATGGCTTTCTCCACTATGTTTTGAAAGGCAATAATAGCCATTTAAGGCTACAGCTTCTCTTGCTTTATCTTTGATTTATGTGTTCATTTTTGTGTGTGTTTGATTTATACTCTTGATGGCCGCCATGAGAGAGAACTCGACCCATGTATTTGAGAGCTTTGTGAGCTTGGTCATGACCTCTCTATTCCTCCACAGTCATAGAATAGTAAGTTCTTACTCCTCCATTGTTCTTTTGTATTTTTCCCTCAATCAAAAAGCTTTTAAAAGCTAAAAATGTAAGAGAATGATTGTTGTTTTCTAAAAGATAATGAAGGCCCATTGCAGGCCGCGCCATGAATGGATTCAAATCTATATTTTTAATGAGTTCAAATGTTGTATTCAAACTTCAAAATGGCTTTCCTTTTATGTGTTTACATTTCTTAATTCAAACCCTTACATGGGTATTCATTTTTCCCAAAGAAGAGAAGCTCTCCATGTATTTTTGTATTGCTCTCATGAATTCATAGAACTTTATGGTTGTGCCTATTATGTCTGTCATTCTCAACTAAAACCCCATGTGGGTATTTGTATTTTGAAGAAAGTTGTTTACTTTGCATTTTCTCCAAGCTTGGGCTCAACCCATGATGGAATTTTATGTATTTTGCATTTTTGTAAAAACCCCTACATCAGTATGCTGAAAACAGTGAAAAATCTGCATTTTGATCCAAAACTCCATGTGGGTTCTCAGAATTTTGAAAGAAATTGACTTATTTCTATATTTTATGTAAAACCCCCATGTGGGTATTTGTGAAAATACAAGAAAAACTTTGTGTTATCCTGTAGCAGCATTACACTTGTAAATTATGATTGTTTCAAAATGAACACCACTTTCTGATTGTATTGAGCATTTTGAGTTGATACCCCAGCATGGGTATTCTGTTTTCAAAAGGCAAAAGCACTCAAAGTTACACCAGTTACTGCGATTTGTTAACTCTAAGATTGTAGGTGATCTCAGACATCTTTTCATATCTTTGCTTGAAAATTCATAACCTCCTTACTTTTCCTCCATTGAACTAAACAAGAGATCTCCTTTGTCACTTGTGCTTCACATTACTTGGTTGTTAGAATGCAACTTCACCTTAATAGAAAACACTTAATCAGACAAGCTAAAACTCCTCACTATTTACCTTTGTATACACTCAAAATCACATAGAAACTCCATTTTCTCTCAAAAGCACCTTATTTTTCTTGTCTTGAAAAAGACGTTCAGCTAGCATGACACACCTAACATTGTTTTCTTGCTAGAGTAGATCTGGGAGAACACATTTTCCTTTTGCTTATACCTATTGTAGCAACATTAATATTTTCTAGGTTGCTTCAATGTTTACTGTCATTCATCCTGTTTACTTGAATGCTTCAGAAACATGCATTCTTAGCTCAAAACTTCATAAGATAAAGCAATATTTACTTCCCATGCTTCTAATCATATTCAGATTTAGCTTCTTTGCTTTATTTGCATATTGCATTTACTTGATCACTTAGTTGTTTTCCATTTTTCTATCTTATATATGCAAGTTGGTCTTAAACACACCTAGAATTTCTTTGACAGTCTTGCATTCAAATGACTGAACAATGCCAATCTACTTGTGCTTCAGCATTCCTCACACATTTATGATCAAATGAAGCTGTTGTAAATAGCTTTCAATTCTTCAATTTTGTAGCTTGATTTCGTGAACTTTATATGTATGCATGTTCACTATCATCATTATGAAATAAAACACTTTATGATTTAGAAAAATACCATGAAACAACATGAATAAATGTGAACAAAACACAAGGCAGCAAAATGTAATTAATATGACAGCAATTTTTTAAATTTCTAGAATGAAAATGATGGATTTCAGCTAAGTTGAATCCGTTAAGTTTATTGTTCATCTGTAATCTTCATTTCATTACTCAGACTTGATTGTTATGAATGAACAATAAACTTAATGCTTTGATGGTTGAAACCATTTTACTCCTTCATGAATGGCTCAAATGAGCATGATAATTGTACTATTTTACTTGGCCCACTTGTAAGTTTAAGGGGTAGCATGCCAAGATCTACCCTTGTGGGAGCTCGTTTTACCCCACATGCTTTTATGTCTTCATAAGATGATCAGCTACATGAATTTTCCTATACCTGCGCAAGAAACAAACAATGTTAGCAAAAACAATAAATTATTAAGATGTTTCCTCCTTTGCTACTATTCACCTCTTGCTTCTCTCAATTATTTCAATGCATTGTCAGCAACATTTTACATTATTGTTGGTGATTCATGTAGGTATGTTCATAGTCAGAGCTCTAACAACCCTATTTTTCTCCTATAGGTCAATCGGAGCTCGAGGATGGAGGATGGTGCACCACTCCTGCATCAACCAATAGTAATAGGCAATGATGATTATGTCCATACTTATGTGTTTTCCTTTCATGCATCTTCAGTAGTGTAGAATGATCCTAGTGATGCATTGTGATAGTTATCTCCACAACTTGTGTGGATCTTTTAGTTTCTTCTTTCATTTCCATTATGAAAGAAATGCATCAAAATAAAAATTTGTATAATCATTTGTATTCTTGAAATAAAATGAAGTATGTAATATGAAAAGCATCATGAAATAAATGAAAACATTTTTTTATGCTTAATCATTTGTACATTATTTTTTGTACTTCATTTATTCTATAAGCATTGGATAATACTTCTGAAACTTTGTTTACTGAAAGTACTTGCACAACTGATACTTGATAAATATAGTGCAAACAGAACTTAAAGCACATTTAGAAAATAATTGACTTCCACCTTAAGATCAAACAAAACTAATCAGCTCTACCAATCGAGTTGCAGTAAAAATTGGTAACATATATATTACAAAAAAAAATTCATACATATATACCAACTTACATCAACATACATCAATTAGGTTGGTCTAATTAGATGTAAACATGCTCAATTCAAAATAGCTTTGTCGACCTAAACAAAAAAAACTTTTTTAGTGCACAAAACAAAATGTGCAAGACATAAACTAGGTCAGCCCGGACCTAATGAAAAACTCTTTAATCATCCATGAAGAAAACACCACTTAACCATGTCGGCCAAAAGAATGTACAATGTCAATCTTCTATCATTTGTATCTTTCAGCTTGTTAAACCAAAACCGCTAAAAAATTGTCCATAGCTGCAATTAATAGTCCCAATTAACATATTAAAACCACATAGGTCGATCTAGAGTGGAGTATCAAACATTCACACCAGGGAAAACTTTAAGAAACCCCCCCCCCTCTGTGAAGGTGCAAAATCCTGGCGAATCTTGTATAATTCTCAATAAAAATATTAATTTTATTGGCAATTTTTTTTTCATTTTTCAAGAAAAACAAAATCCCAGTTGGTGAATCTTTTATAATCGCTAGAATTCTATGGAAAATCGTGGTGAATTGCAATTTTTTTTAAATGAATAAAATATTTTTCATTGGTGATTAAAACCTTTTTTCAAACGAAATTTTTTTTATGTTGGCGAATTAACCCTATTTTCAAAACAAAAAAATAAAATGTTGGCGAATAAAACCCTTTTTCAAAGCAAAAAAAATATTTTCATTGGCGATTTAAACATAATCTCAAACTAATAAAAAAATTTAGTGGTGAAATAAATGGATATGCCAATAAAAAATCAGTGTGGTTGGCTAAAATATCAAATTCGGGGACATATGTTTTGTACATTCAAATTCCTTCATAAAGAGTCTGGAATGTGAACAAGTGTCAACATATTTATTATTTTTGAAGCCAGATGTTAGTGAAAATTAATATAATCTATGACTATTCGATGAATTGTTGATGGATGATTGTAGTTGCATTCCCGAAGTAAATCTCTGAAGCACTAGGCCTGTGAATTGAAACCTCTGGAATAACACTAGAACCGTTAGATTTCCAGAAATAAATGGTTAATATTTTATTACTTATTAAATCATTTAGTTATAACAACCAAAATAATATTAAGGAACGATCAGAACCACCGAAGGAACTATAGCAAAGTGCGAAATATTAAAGAAATATTAAGGAACTAGTGTTACTGAATCAATGATAAAAATTGGTACGAAGTTATTGAATCACTAATAAAAATTGGTGCGAAATATTAAGGAAATACTAAAGGAGCCTCTTAAGCACATTTTTTTTATAGTTAAATAGTTTCTATATGGGGCAGCACCATGTATTAATCAAAAATAGTTTGTACATTCTGATGAGAGACTTAGAATACCATCATTTAAATCATTTTATGTTTAAAAGACTTGTTATTTTTGTTAATTGACATGACTGGCGGTAGATTATGGATTAACATATTTACATATTTTGCTTTATGTTGAGCTAAATTAGTAGATATATTTGAAGTAATGGTTTGTGTTAAATGTTCTACTTTTGATCCATTATAATGAGATAATTATGCTACGTTAATCTTTTACTACCATAAATTATTATCCTTTTCTTAAGGGTTTTGAACAGGGTATTTTAAAAGATTGATGTTGTGGTTAAACTCTATGTTTAATCGATGGAGATGATCACACCATGAATTGGCCCTGCTGGAGGATGAATCACTCAAGTTCAAATTGACTTCCTTGTAGTCGGTTATGGAAATCTTACTTCTAGCACCAAATCTGGCATATTTCTCTATGTTTTGTTTTAGTTCAGTTTTAGTTTTGTTTTAATCTTTATTTTGGATGCCTTAAGTCTTGGCAGTTAGCGCCATGTTAGAATTCTAATAAGGATATTATTATAAATATCCATGTTTTTGTTTTAGTTAGGAGTTAGATAATTTTCAATCAGAATTCTATAATTTCAATGGCAATACTTTATTTTGCATCCTACTTTTGATCAATGGGAATGAAAGCAAGAATTTAACTCAATCATTGTGTTAAGGGATCTTACCCGAGGAAGAGAAGGACCCGCTCAACCTTTGGGATCGATCTTGTGTTAGTATTTTTACTAAGTTATGTTGTTTAGATTCGTTAGTATTAAATCTGAGGTAGATGTTAATTCTGGAATGTTAAAATTGTTGAATCATTTTCAGCTTAGTGAATGTTCAGTCTGGATAATTACTTTTGCTCAAATCACTCTTAAGTATTAAGCTAATTGTGGTTAGATTAATTTATTAGAATCATTATAATATTTATCATATTAATCAGATTTAGATGGTGTTCGAATTAATTAAGTTTGGTAGAGATTTATTAAAGTTTAATTAGAAGCGATAGTAGGAACTTATGGAAAGATGAAGTTGGAATTTTTTGATAATTTGTTCATGGAGATTAGTGTTTATGTTTTCTAGAATAATTATCATTTCCTCACAATTCATTTCTATTCTTAAAATAGTATTTCATTTCCAGCAATTAAATATAGGTCTCTTCTAAAAAGAAAAATAGAGTTAATTTGGATTTTGTATTTTAGAGTAAGGATTAAATTAATTTTTAGTCTCCTCCATGAATTGGTCTAGATCAATCTCAAATGAAGTCAGAAATAATTCAACAAAATTGTAATTTAAAAAATAAAATAAGATTAAACCTTAGGAATCAGTTGTTACAAAAGAGCTCTTGAGAGGTCCTGAAAGCTCTTGAAGGAGAAATCGCTACCCGAAGTCACTATTTACAGTGCAGAACCCGCCCAAAGAATTTGTGACAAATATCCTTATCGCATATAGCTCTGAGACACACCTGGTTCGATAAATAATTGATTAAATGATGCAAGTTGTGACATCAACAATCTTTCCCATCATTTTTGGCGTCGTTGTCGGGGATTAAAAGATCAGGCTATTTAAGTAAGCAGCCTTAGTGTTGATAAGGAAGAGATCTGAATTGTGGATGAGATGAATAGAGATCAAATAGGAAATTTTCTTCCACACAATATTGATTTTTGAAGAATCATTGATTTTGATCAGGAACAGAACATCCAACAATTCCTGATCAAAAATCAAGAAATTAATCAAGAACGACCAATTGAAAATCAAGAAGAAAACATAGATCCATTTCAAGAAGAAGAAATGGGTGACCAACTAGTACGACCCCCAACAAATAGGACCTTTTCAAATCCTATTAATCTTGAAAGACAGCTTGATGAACCTCCTATGAAAAATATTTCACCCTCGGTTTTACCTACCTTTAGAGGAAAATCTTCAGAAGACCCTGATCAATTCTTGTTTGAGTTCAAAAATTTATGCCAAACCTATGATTATGCCATTGATAATCATAAGTTGAAGTTGTTTCCATCAACTTTGAAGGAATCATCTTTACGATAGTTCATGGGTTTAGGAGCAGGAATGATAAGAACTTGGCAGCAAATGGAAACATATTTCTTAGACAAATACCAAGACTATTGTCGAGTAAGGGATAGAAAGGAGGAATTATTTCGAATGAGGCAATTAGAGGATGAAATTTTAGAAGACTATGATGATAGGTTCCAATTCGTGCATTAGAGGTGTACCAATGGGTTGGATAATGAAATTAGCAAGACAATTTTCTTACAAGGAATTGATGATGAGTCTAGGGAATCCTTGAATTTGATGGGAAAGGGAGACATTAACAAACTAACCTTGGACGAACTTGTTGAAATATGTCGAAACTACTCCAGAACAAGGGTAGGGACTAGAATCTTCAGAAGAAACAAGGCTCATACCACTGATGTATCTGAAGTAATGGAAGAATTAGCAAACATGAAGACTAATTTACTCCTTCATTTCAACATGCAAGGAGATAAAAAGAGCACTGAACCATTATCGATCTATTGCTCCAAGTGTAGGGGAAAACACATTTTAAGAGAATGTCCATTGAACCAAGTTGATATCTATGAGATTTATGAGAAACCACACTCAACAAGTTCCTGTAACCTTCTGGTTGGGATAAAAAGAAATCTTAAGAAACCACCAGTCGTCGAAGAGGAACTAAATTATGTTGGTCAAAGGCCTCAAAACTCAGGGTACAATGCTAATCAAAGACAATATGGTTCCACTTCAAACTGGAATCAAAATCCTTGGCAAAACCAGAACCAATGGACCCCTCAATATCAACCACAACCACCCACTTATTGGGGTCAACCGGAATGGATGAATCCTCAATGGAATCAGCAACAATGGCAAGTTAACTAGCAGCCACAATGGCAATCCAACCAGTCCTCATGGCAACAAAATCAAAACCAATTCCAACCATGGAAAAATCAGGGACAAAAATTCCCCTGGAGACAAACGCCTCTAGCAATCAATGCCCCTAATCCTCCTAATGATCAGGTGAACCAACCTCAATTGTTAGCTCAACTAGTCACGAATCCAAAAAACATACGTCCTAATGCAAATCCCCCTAATCTGAATGTTATTGATGCTAATAACATACAGTTAAGAAATCGCACTATTCAAACTACACTAACAGAGAAGATACAAGAAGGGGAAGAAGAAGAAGGAGGAAATGAAAAACCGACTGAAAAACAAAACTTGGAGAAAGAAAAAACTACCAATCAGGCGCCCTACCCTAAGAGATTAAAGGAAGAGAAAATCACTCCTGAAATCCCTCCACCTAATTACATAAATGTAGCCGATTCTCAACTTCTTAGAGAGTTGAAAAATAATAACATTGAAATACCACTGTTACAGGCTATCAAAGATATACCTAAAATAAACTAGTTGGTTAAATCCCTTTGCATGAAGACACCGAGAAGGAAAAAGAAACTACCTTCCACAATTAAAGTAGGGACAAAACTTATTGATGTGTTATCAGGAAGACTGCTTCCACAGAAATATAATGATCATGGTAGCCCTATAATCACGTTGAGTATTAATGGAATTGAAATATCCAATGTTCTAATTGATTTAGGAGCTGCCATAAATGTTATCACATCTGATACAGTAGAAATGCTAGGGATGGCAATTATTCAACCAACAAAAACTGTTTTACAGCTACTTGACCAATCTACTATGAAACCACAAGGTATTATAGAAGAGATCATGGTTACCATAGATACATGGGATTATCCAGTTGAATTTTTGGTTCTTAAAGCCAAAAAGAAAGATTTTGTATATCCAATTATCTTAGGAAGACCATGGTTGGCTACTGCTGCCACTTTAATTGATTGTAGATCTAGTAGCATGATCATATCAAATGGTCAAAAACAGAAGGAATTATCACTCTATCCACCAGCACAGCCATCCATTCAACCAAATACTCAACTTTGGATAGATGAAGATCTAGAATCAGAAGGTGATGGTATTGTAGAATTAGCCATGGTTACTATAAGTGAACATGTTCAAGAATTCAAAGAACAAGAATTAACTTCAGATATGGAAAAAGAAACCCGTAAAACAACATTACATGAACAACACTCTTGTCCTTTGAATACTCTTGTTGAAAAATCAATAGATTCCAAAACAAACACCAAAGAGATTAAAGTAGCTGGAGATAAACCTCTCAATATCAACCCATCCTTATCCCCAATGCAAGAGAAAGAATTGAAGGACACTTTAGAAAAACATACTGAAGCATTTGCTTGGGAATATACAGATGTGAGAGGGATTCACCCTTCAATTTGTAGTCATCACATTTACACAAAGGATGTAAGACCAATCAGACAAGGACAGAGGCGTATCAATCTTGTTCTTTGAGACATTGTAAAAAAAGAAATAGAGAAGTTGCTCAAAGTAGGGTTCATATACCCAATTTATGATAGTCAATGGGTTTCCCCCCTAGTAATTGTTCCAAAAAAAAATGGTAAATGGCGTGTGTGCATAGATTATCGAGAATTGAATAAAGCCACAAAGAAAGACCATTTCTCATTGCCATTCATTGACCAAGTACTAGATAACCTAGCAGGCAGTAACTACTTCTCTTTTCTTGATGGCTTCAGTGGGTATAATTAGATCCAAGTAGCCCCTGACGACCAAGACAAAACTACCTTTACTTGTCCTTGGGGCACATACGCATATACAGTCTTACCATTTGGACTATGTAATGCGCTAGCCACATTTCAAAGAGTAGTACTTGCTATATTTGCAAACTTCACCACTTCCTATGTTGAAATTTACATGGATGACTTCATAGTCCATGCCAAAAAAATTGGTGAGGCATTGTAAAACTTAGAAAAGGTTTTACAACGATGTAAGGATCATAGATTATCACTCAATCATGAAAAAAGTTCCATTATGATGACAGAAGGCATTGTTCTGGGACATCACATCTCAAAAGAGGGGATCAAGGTTGATCCCAAGAAATTTGAGATCATACAGAACATTGAGATTTATAGAAGGATTTAGAAAAATTGCATCACCACTATTTACCTTGCTCAAGAAGGAAGAGGAGTTTATATGGACTGAAGATTGTCAAAAACATTTTGACACAATCAAAATGGCTTTAAAAACTTCTCCTATCATTAAAGGACTTGTTTGGGGAGAACCATTCCACATACATGTTGATGCATCCAACCTAGCCATTGGAGCAGTGTTAGGACAAAAACATGACAATGATGCCATGCATGAAATTTACTATGTTAATAAAAATTTAAATCCTACTGAAAGAAATTATACAACAACAGAAAAGGAATTTTTGGTTGTAGTATATGCAATAAACAAATTTAGGCATTATATTACAGGTTACAAAGTTTACGTACATACAGACCATGTTGCAATTAGATATTTGATGAACAAGGTTGTAGTTGGTGGACGCATTATTCGATGGTTACTTTTGTTGCAGGAATTTGATGTTACTATCATAGATAAGCTTGGAAAAGATAATTTTGTTGTTGACTTTCTTTCTAGAATTGTATTGTAGGATGATCAAGAACCAGTGGATGACAAGTTTCCTGATGAAAATTTATTTGCAATATCAGTTCATCCACCATGGTTTGCTGATTTGGTAAATTTTCTTGTAACAGGGAAGTGCCCAAGTCACTTCAGTCATAAGCAAAAAAAGAGGTTGATTCGTGAAAGTTCCAGATTCCAATGGATTAATGGTCTTTTATTTAAATTATGCCTTGATCATGTCCTTCGTAGGTGTGTAGCTGAGTTAGATGTTTATGATGTAGTACACACTTGTCATCATGAGCCTGAAGGAGGACACTATTAATTAGTAAGAATAGTTTATAAGATCTTAGAATCCAACTACTTTTGGCCATCAATGACAAAGGATGTTTTATTCTTTGTAAAACACTATGATGAATGTTAGCGGATGGGAAGACCCTTCCCACCAATGGAGATGCCATATCAGCCACAAATAGCTTTGGAACCATTTGAAAAATAGGGAAAATATTTTATAGGACCAATTGATCCACCCTCTAAAGGAAAGAATTATATACTTGTTTGTACTGATTATGCAACCAAATGGGCTGAGGTGAAGGCATTACCAGCAGCAAGAGAGGATAAAGTTGCAGATTTTTTGTACAAACAAATCCTTCAGCGATTTGGTGCACCAAGAGAAATTGTTTCAGACCAAGGACCATAGCTTGTATCGGGAATGATGGAAGCCTTTTTACATAAATACCAGATGAATCATAGGAAATCTTTGCCATATCACCGTCAGGCAAATGGACAAGTTGAAGTCACTAACCGAGAGTTGGAAAACATCTTGACAAAAATTGTTTCTCTGAGGAAAATAGACTGGGTAGAGAGGTTGGATGAGGCAGTATGGGCATATAATAACACATGGAAAACAATAACTGGATTCTCTCCTTATGAACTATTGTATGGAAAGAAACCAATTATGCCAATAGAATTTGAATTAAGGACACTGAAAATTGTAATGGAAGTTGGGATTGACTTACAAGAATTAGAAAAAAGCAGAATTTTACAACTTAACAGGCTTGATGAAATAAGAATGGAGGCACTTTAGCACATAGAGTTAATTTAGAAGCAAAGGAAGGAATGGCATGATAAATATACTATGTCAAGTCAGTTCAAAGAAGGAGATTGGGCATTGTTATTTGACTCCAAATTTGAAAATTTTAAAGGGAAGTTCCATACAAGATGGTTAGGACCCTATGAGATAGAACAGGTATTTGAAAATGGAGTTGTCCAATTGGTACCAATTTATGGAGAAAATAAAATAATGCTAGTTAATGGTCATCGACTAAAAGTATATCATAAGCCTGCATCAAAGGAGGAATTTTTAGATAATCTGCAAAACAGAATTGAACACTTTCTCATGGAATATATTTCTTCCATGAGAGAAGATATCTAAACCTTTGAGGAAGGCATGAATAAATAGGGTAAATTGAAAACCAACAAATGGTGGTTTACCTTAAGAAAAAAAAAATTAAATTGAAAACCAGCAATTGGCGGTTTGCTTTCGAGGAAAAAAAAAAGGTTGATGACTAAAAACTAGAAATGGTGGTCTATCTAAGTTAACTTCTGAAATGCTCTTGAAGGCTCCTAAAGGCTCCTGAAAGCTCCTGAAGGTTCCTAAAAACTTTGAAGACTCTGAAGGCTCTATTTTGCTTGAAGGTTCCTGAAGTGCTCTTGAAAGCTCCTAAAGACTCAGAAACTCCGTCTTGCTTAAAGGCTCGCAAAGTACTCCTGAAAGCTCCTGAAGAACTCCTGAAGGCTTGAAATAAATTAAGGTGTGCATTTAATATAAATATTATTTTCTAAAGTAGTTAGACTAATTTAAAATAAGTAAATATTTACGAATCTAGATATCTTTGCCATATTGTTATTAATGATAATAATAAATGACTTCTTCAAAAGAGAAAGGTGGCGGAATAATAGATGTAAGGAATGATGTGACATTGGCTGATGTTAGTAATAACTATGGATCTTTTCATGATTCGCCTGCCTTTTCAAAAATCTTTCCAAATTCATTTTGACATGCGTAAAAGACGTCGCCAATCTTGTGAATTAAATTACAAACATCATGTAATGGCATGCAAATTGTTTGGAACAATAAAGGAAATTAATGCAAGAAGTCAGTGGCACATCATGTCATTATTGAATTGGTTGCTTCGATATCAAGAAAAAAATAATTCTTCATTTTTATCAAGAAATTCAGTTTGCCATTGTTGAAGTCCACCATTGCTAACAGAAAAACATGGGGAACAAGAGAAATGTTGAGCCAGAAAACTTCACTCTTGACTCAAAAACCAGAAGATTGTTAGAGAAGTTGGATGGCTGAATTTCATAATGCAATATGAAGGTTTCCAACCAAAGATAGTTGTGGAATTTGTGATAAATTTTTGCATAAATGTCACTAGAGTAAGGGGAGAGATTATTGAGGTCACCCTAGAAATAATCAGTAAGATTTCTGGAATTCTAGCTGAAGGACAACCAGTTGACAAAGGTTGAGTCAAATTTGAGAAATTGGTGGCGACATTTCACCAGGAACCTGAAAGAAGGCCGGAAATTATGATGCATAAGGGAGACCAACACAAGATTTCTTTCCCAAGTTTGGATGAGCCTTGGAGGACTGTTGCAACATGGCTTATGAAGTTTTCACCTGTGAAGGGCAGTACGACACTATACTAGGACCAGGAATGTGGCTTTTGATACATTTAAGGTATGGACAAACAAAACCCTCTGCTAAAATCAATCTGCCAATATTTTGTTTCCAAAAAATTGCTTCCATGGTTTTAAGGGTAAAGTCTAGAGGGGAATTGTCCATAAAATACCAAGGGTTGATTCATTTGATAATTAAAAACCACTTCCTAAAGAAAGAATCAGGGAAATAGGGTTGGTTAGAATTTTTGTCTGCGCCCATAGAAAAGCAAAAAGGGAAATCCAAAAATTCAAGGATTGAGAAAGGAGAATCTTCCAAGAAAAGGCAAAAAAGGCAATCACAAGAATCCTCTAGAGTAGGTTGTACTAGCTCCAAAAAGAGAAAGCAAGAAATACAAGAAGGAATCCCTATCTAAACATAAACCGTTGTGTCCACCCCTAAAGACACACCTATAATTCAAAACCCTATTTTGAAAATCCCATAAGAAGCTGTAGCAGACCATAAGGAAACCCGTACACTAGTACATTCTCCTGAGCAACCTCAAAGTCCCCCTGAAGGCCCAATGCCAACTCCTAAAAGAACCCCTATTTTTGAAATCCAAGACTCTGTTGAAGAGCCTAAGGCATAATCCGGAGAGCAAGAAGCATCTGAGGAATTTGAACAAGAGGAGACCGAGAGATCCCTAAACCTTCTCCGCCCTATGAGAAAAGAAAAGGAAAAGAACCATTGATTGAAGAAGAAGAGACCCATGAAAAATTGGATGAAGAGGAATTAGAAACTGAGGAATTGCTAAGGACTATGAAATTGTCCTGGTTAGAAGCTGAATTAGAACAAGAAAGGAAAAATATGCAATTCCTTGAAGAAAATTTGAGAAGAAAGGAAGAAGAATTACAACAATCCCTCAGCAAAACAAGGGAAATGGAAAAAGAAATTGAACAAAATGAAACAAGATATAAAGAGAAATTGAATAGGACTGAGGATTCCCTACAACAAGTTAATGTACACACATTAGCAAATGCTAAAGAAATTTCAAAATTAAAGAAAAATTGCAGCAAAAGGAGGAGCAATTAAAACAGCAATTTGTGTAATTTTATTCACAAGAAGCCTCTACGTCTAAAGCCCAACCTAGATATCTCTCCTCGACAGCCTTGAAATTGAAGGAAGAAAATAAAATGTTGAAAGAATAGATGCAGAAGTTAGAAAAAGAAAAGGATGAGATGGAAAGAAGACTTGAGCAAGCTGCAAAAATAAGTTATGTGATGCTTTCCATGAGAAGACCAGCTGGGGTGTATGCCTTGTTTCTTAGAGAAAGGTTTCTAGAATGGAAGTTGAACCAATTAATCTTAGGGAGAAGCCTGGATTATTACAATGATAAAGATTTTATGCAGGATTACTTTGATAGCCACCCTAACATTCAAAACCATATGTGTGAATTTTTTCAGCACGGATTTTTAATGGGAGATAATGATGACTCTAGGCTAAATATTTATGTTGGGGAGCTGCAAATCAGATCATTTTGTCTCATTAATGCAACATTAGGTAGAATGTTCAAGTAGAATGGAAAAATATAAGGTGGCTTAGAGAAGGTATGGTTTAGCAATGAGGCCCGAAATGCCTCATGCAAAAAGGTATATCAATGCAGTACGATCAGTAGTAAGGCTCAATCAAGTTAATCCTCTGTATGTCTCAAACTTGCTCGATAGTATTTCTACATTCTAGAATATAGAGGGGAGACTTCCCCCATTAGCAATACAATCCTATGAGGAAATATATCAACTCATTCCTGGGTTAGTTAGAAGGAGAGAACCAATAAGTCTGAACAATATCAGATGGAGTTTGATAAGAGTCAGGCATGTGATCACTTTGATTACACAGCAGAGAGAATTTTGGGTTGGCATAAGATTCAAAATGCCAACTATCATTATGCTTGCACCAAAGCTTAGAGAACCGACCAATATACCTGATGGAGTGATAAGACCATGGTTTGAAAAGCTGAGACAAAACCATGGCTATGCACTCAGTGACAGATTGCCAAGCTAGTACAAGGAAGGAGTGTTCAACTGTTGCATTTGGATGGAGACACTAAATAGGGAAAGGGAGGTTGCCATAATTCTTGATGAGGAACCATGAGGACATGGTCCATAACAAGTGGGGAAGAAAATGATGAGACTCATAATACCATCATTTAAATCATTTTATGTTTAAAAGACTTGTTATTTTCGTTAATAGACATGACTGGTGGTAGATTATAGATTAACATATTTACATATTTTGCTTTATGTTTAGCTAAATTAGTACATATATTTGAAGTAATGGTTTGTGTTAAATGTGCTACTTTTTATCCATTATAAGAGGCATTGGTAACAGAACATTCCCCATCTCTACTAGCACTACTGAACCATTTAATGTGACAGATTTTCAGTATTACTTTGTGAATACATATTTAGCTCTTTGCCAAGTGTTGGGGATAGATGCTCAAGATAAAATGCCAATAGGCCTAATGATGATGGCCATGAGAATTTAAAACCCTGAAACTAATATTGAATATGACTTTGCTTCATATCTTGAGAAGGCATTAGATGATGAATTCTCCCAAGTTATAGAGGATAGAGCACCGATTACATTCAGACACTATTCCCTACTGTATCATCTGATATTGTACTAGAATAGGAACTATTGGAATAAAAGAATGGACTTGGCTATAGTAGATGAGCAAGGGAATCCCACACCTATCTAGAAATGGTGCTATATTTGGGACAGTCGGTGTAATAATTCAAGCTTTTTTGTATTCTACAAAGAGTTTGTACAAAGAATCCTTCGAGTTCTTGGGTATGCAATTCCAATATTGTCAACCAAAATGTTGCAACTAGTGAGACCTTTGGATTTAAGACCAAAGAAGGGTCATACACACAATTTTGGATATTGGTTCTTCCTCCTGGAAGTTACAATAATAAGAGTTTATGGATGCCCTATTGCTCCACACATACTGCCAAAATTTGTGCCCCTCAGATTAGCATTTCTTAAATTTATGTGGCAAATGATGTGGATGGAGAAAGATGTAATGCACAAGTAGAAGAAAGGCGCTTTCCTGCCAAACCAAACCAAGTGTGAAGATTGGACTGTAGGCTCAGACACACTAGAGGAGTTACAGTATTATTTGAAGACAAGATATGCATTGAAATCTGGAATAGAAAGAGCCTTTGACCCTGAAAATCATATGAACAACATAAGGTGAAATATTCTTACCAAAATGACAGTACCACACCAAGTGGATTTTGAAGAAGATGTCATAAGGAACTACATTACTTATAATGATGTATTTATTAGAAGGAAAAAATGGGAATATATGAAGAAGCTTGAAGAAAGGACGAAGCAGAGGTCCAAGGATTTCATAGGATACTTTGTTGAGGAAAAGGACCTCATCAAGAGGATAGAATTGATAATTGGTAGATTTGAAGACTTGTACAGAAAGAAGGAAGCATATCTCGAAGAACATGATGGTGGTGCAACTGCAAAGCATACCCCAAGTGAAACCTCTGACCCTCCCATGGAGCAGTTACCTCCCAAAAGATAGAAGATGGGAAGCATTGAACAGTTAGTACCTTATGAGGATACTGAAGAGGTGGGCGATACTGAGGAAGTGGCTACAATATTGCAGTCATTGATAGGTGATATTGAAGTTGATCAACCCATCCTTGAGACTAGTGCCCATAAACATGAGGAAAGGATGGGTGATGTAGAAAAAAAATTATAGAGGTACATGAAGATGAAAGGGAAATTGCAGCCAGGAGATTCATAGAAGATGATGAATTCATTAAGACTCCTAAGTTTAAGGATTTTTGGATGAAGATGAAGATAAAAGAATTTCAAGAGAGGATGGAATCCGCTGAAGCAAGAATTGAAGAATCAAAGAAAAATGAAATGGTAGCATAGACTTTCCAGGAATTAAGAGTTGACAACATTGACATTAGCCCCCAGAAGGCTAGAGAAATGGTCTTGAAGAGCAATATGCTCATTTTCCCTGGCTTGGAATTAAAGAAAATGTTTCTGCTTGATCAAGTGCGAGCACAGGAAGATCCAATGCTAGTTCCAAAATTTGACTCCAATGAAGGTGTGAGTGGAACTGGGTATAACCCAAAGATTGAAACCCTCACCATATAGATCAAATAGAAAAATACACAGAAGCCAGAATTATTGGATGCAATTCAAGGGATGAAATGAGCGGTGATGATAAGGACAATAAAATATACCACCCCTTTGGAGGCAACCACAATGACCATGCATTCAACCATGTTCACTCGAGCAATTTTTAAGGGATTAGAAGACAGATTGAAGGAGTATGAAAAGGAACAAAGGTTCTTAAATGATGAAGTTAATAAACTATTCATGGAGAATGTCAAATTGAAAGAAAAATTAAGAGGATCAAGACCCTCACAAAGTAAGGATATGGTGTTATGCAGGCCTCCTATTGCTCCAATGGATATTGTGAAGAACATTTCTACATAATAGGTAAAAACTCCAGAGAAGGAAGTGGATGATGTAAAGAAGGCCAGCAATCAAACCCAAAATGAAGTGAAAAGATGAATTTGTGAAGTTATGGAAAAGATTCTTGAGCACAAGATAAAATCAGTTATGGATAAACTAGATAATGTGCATGATAGTTATAAAACACTTCAGCAGGAAATGGATCAAATAAAGACACATATGCTTGTATTAGATCCTTTGTTCAAAAGGTGGCAGCCTATTCACCACACTTTGGCTAAGTTATGCAAAGTTCTACAAAGAAATCTCGATGCACCCACAACATTAAAGCCAACTGAACAAACTATGAAGATGATTACTGATGAATTTTAGTATGTACAAGGGTTTGATAAAAAGATTGTAACACAAATGGATTTATTCCATACCTGGAAACAGTGGTATATACCTGAAATCATGAGAGATGGTGATCAATTGAAGGACTTGGATAAGTGGAAGAAAGAATTCAGTTAGGTTGTTCATAAGTGTGTTACTCATATACAGGAGGATGATGATACCAGTCTTCCCAAGCTAAATCAGATCATGGATGGGTTGATTTTTCTTGATGTGGGATACCTAAAGTTTGTGAATGATACAAAGGAATTACTAGATAATTGATGGAAAATTCATCTTGCAAACATGCAAAAGATCCAAGAATATAAGTGGCCATCAGATTTTACGTTGTATCAATGGGAGGAAAAGTATTTGGTTTCAAAAGAATAGGACACTGAGGCAAGAGCATTTGGACAGTCATCATGGAGAAGAAGACTTTTCCAGATCAATGATCACAAGTCTTCTACATTGAATAATGGAACCATATGTCAAAATGTCTTAAGTCTTGTTATTTCCTTGATTATGTTAATTAAATAGTTGTTGGTTTCAGAAGAATAGTACATTGAGGCGAGAGCATTTGGACGTTCATCATGGAGAGGAAGACTTTTCCAGATCAATGATCATGGGTCTTCTACGTTGAATAATGGAATCATATGTCAAAATGTCTTAAGTCTTATTATTTCCTTAATTATGCTAATTAAATAGTTGTTAGTAAAAGAAGTAGTTATGAAAGGTCGTTTCTTTTTGTAAAAGGCTTGTAGCTTGTTGCTTCCTATATAAATAGGAAACCAAGGCCTAGTTTTAAATTATCATCATCATATATCATTTCCATTTTAAAGACTTCTATTATTAATATATATCAATTGAAGCAATATAATGGAGAAGATCTTATTATCAGAGATTCTCCATGACTGTGTTATCATTCTATATTTTTCTTATGTTTTCCATACTTATTTCTTCTTATATTTGAATGAATATAAGTTATTGAGCCTCAATATTGTGCTTATGTGAATGAATATGCTATTACAGTAAAGCATTTGTTGTGGATGTTGGTAGAGCTGCTATTTTTTTTTTAAATTTGAGCTTATTTTGCCTTGTTACATGTTCAACATAAAAATGGAAACTATTTAAAAATAATAAAGTTAACAAAGTTGCTTATTTAAATAATTGCGAGTTATATGCATTAATATTTTATTAACTTTTGTGTCTTCACAAACATATGTTGATACAAAATGAATGGAAGAAGCATCCAAGTAATCCTAATTTTTTCTACCAACAATTCATACCAAAGATTGAAAAATTTAATGATATTGCAATAGGTAATTAAGGATATGATGATGATGATATATTCTTGTACTTGTATATTATATGAAACATTCCTTATTTTCTATGAAATAGTGTATATATTCTTGTACTTGTAAATATTCTTTTACTGTTATGTCTATTAAATAAAACAGAGTTTGAATAAAAAATGCTTCACCCTTTTTTGTAAGTGAGTATGTGAATTATTGTTTAAGGAAAAATCTTATAGTGTTTACATTTTCAGTTTACTAGTTTCAAAGCTTCATTTTCTATGTATATAAAATTGTATGTGCTCTTTATCTCGAATGACATAAAATAGTAATATCATCATAATCACGGTTTTCAATTTCAACACCGTCATTGTCCACACTTTTCATATCCTATTCACTTTTAAGTACAATCATCAAAATTTTATTTTTATTTCTTTTCCCAGTTAATCTTGATTCCTTTCAGCACAACATAGTAGGTTGCATGTTAAATTTCAAACATTTTCTTTGCATTTCTTTGTATATATTATTTTCTCAGTGCATCATTATGTAACAACAATTTCACTTCTGAGATATACAGTTAAAATGAATGAAAGCACATGTTTTCTTTGTCAAGGGAAATTTATGGTGAATACCCTATGTCTTTCAGATAAGTGTGCAAGCAAAATAAGACATAATTGATTGAATCTGATTTTCTACTGCATAATTGTTTTTTTATGTGATTTTTACTTTTTGCATGTGGATTACCCTCAGAAAGAGACTACTTATATTTTCTTAAATTAATCCTTTACATTTCCTATCTATGAAAGGAATTTACTACTTGAAAACAGGTTCATGAACTTCAAACAAATTAAGATTGGTGTAAAAGGCCATCCCTGTAAATGTTGTTTGGTCTAGAATTA
Source organism: Sequoiadendron giganteum (assembly GCA_007115665.2). NCBI lineage: Eukaryota > Viridiplantae > Streptophyta > Pinopsida > Cupressales > Cupressaceae > Sequoiadendron > Sequoiadendron giganteum. The sequence goes on along the minus strand of CM021105.1, from coordinate 325,211 downwards.
TAATGGAAAATAAAAAAGCTTGCTAGGAGAATAAAATAGGTTTTCAATTGTCCAAGTACAACATAATATTACTGAATCATTTCAAAGTTTAGGCCATAAGAATCACCCTTTTTTAAACATGTATTGCAAATAATTCTAAAAATTTAGAAGTCTTGGTCATTAACATTATTGTTTGCTACAATGTCATCCAGTGTATCATTTTCAATGTTCATATGATTTTTCAAGTATTTAATACTATCATCATCCTCATCTTGACCTAAATCATCTTCATCATCATTGAAATTTGACTGTAGACCATCTATATTGTTACCAGATGTATTTGGATTATCATTTTCTATACCATCCATATTGTTGTCTTCCATAACATCATCTAACTCTGGATTGTTGTCTTCTTGTGCCTGAACATAACCATCTTCAACATCATCATGGATGTCAATTTATTTGATGTTCTCTAATCCCTCTCTCATTTTTTTGGCAATCATTTTTTTGCTTAGTATCCACTAATGCATCATCAAATACATGCCTTAATCTTGGATCACAATGTATGAAAAATATCCATTTCGGGTCCAAAATATCTTCATAGAAAAATACCTGCACATGAACGACATACATATATTAGACATTATATAAATTGTATGAACATATATACATCAATTGAATAATGGAACATTATTTTATAGACTACCTTTTTTATACAATAACTGTTATAAAACACAATTTTGACAACATAGTTTATAAAACATCAGTCCACACTCATTTATTATTCTTTGGTTTTCTGCCCTTAAGAATATCCTTAGGGAGACCTTGTTCTTCCCTCTTCTTTCACGCAGGAGTGCATTTTAAGAAGGGTTAATCAATCGATAATTCATCCCCAATGGTAAGGTCCATAATAGCCTCAACCATTATCAATCTATCAACCTCTCTTTCCATATCTCCATCTTTATCATTTATAACCTCAACAAATTGACAATTCGGTCTTACAGTAGGCTCCCTTCCCTTACTAATATTTATAAATCCTACAATATTTTTGTATGTATGCACGTCCATCTATATACATAAGATGACCTTTATTCATTTCTTTTCCACTTTCCAATTAGAGACAATGTGTATACATATTCGAATTTAGACCATATGCTGACATGCTAGGCTTATATTATGTTAGCCTTCTCCATTCACCACTATAATATGATGGACCATAATATGGCATTAATCTCCTAGTGGTTTGTTTTGAATTTTTTCTATGTTTGGATCCCACATGTACATTTTGGACAATAAAGAGGATAGATTTGCTCCATGAATATTGGAGGTTCGTATCATGTAACTGTATCCCCAAAATTGAAACACCTCGTACACTCTAGGTAGTTGTTGATCACTAGGCCAAGCACAATATAGTCGATGATCAAATGTCTCTTTGTAAATTGATCTCAAACTCGAGGGAAATTCATCATCTCCATCACATTCATTCTCATAGGGTACGTAGTCCACCTTCCCCTTGTCTTTAAGAAAATTATGCATCTTCACACCGGTTCTTGTTATGTTACTTGTTTTTGTCAATTCCTCATCTTTTGATCTGGTATATTGGCACATATTTTTGTTAGATGTATCATCTGATAAATGATCATTGCCCTCTAGGCTGGAAGTTGGTGATCCAGGAAACTTTAAACCAAGAACTTTATCCTGCAAGTATCCATTAAGAAAATATTAGTTATTTAAATAATATAAAATAATGTTTAAATGAAGTATACATCTTATTTATATCAAATTGTAAAATTCCTCACCATAATTCCTATTGGATTTGAATTGATTGTAGGAGTCATACTACTGACTAGAAGCTCATCATATATGTAATATTTTGTACAATCACTCATTTGAATTGTTTCTTTCCATGACATACAGAACATCCACAAACAACAATTTTCTCAAAGTATTCATCCCATGTACTATAGTACTGGCCTACCTCTTCTTCAGTGCAATCATTTGTTGTGTCTACAATATCCATTGTCATATCCTCTTCCACCCACTGTCGTCTACGTGATTTAACAGTTTTAGGTCCACATCCACGTACATATCTTGTTCTTTTGCTAGTTGAGAGCTTAGGCTCTGCATTTGCTCCAATCTCCATCTAAAATAATCAACAACATGCATATTAATTTATGTCAAGATTGGATAATACATTATAAATTTCAATAATACTGTGAAAAAAGATGGACGTATCACAAATGCCATTAGATCATTTTTTCCTGAGTTAAGTCAAAATTTGAGTACCTAATGTCCTGCTTCATCTGTTGTGTCCTCATTTGATATGACACGATATATTTCCATGGTCTCGTCTCACCCCTTGAATACACAACATAGTAAATAATTTTTAGTACACCAATTATATCATTTCAAAGAATATGCTATCCAACACAAAACCTCACTTTAGTCATATATTTGACATATTGATATCATTTTTTGGCTATCCTAATTTTCAAACTTTTCCCTTGATCATAGAATCACATTTAATCACCATTCTTGTGGATTTTAAACCAATAAGTTTGACCTCAGAGGCCTCATGGACAAAAGAATGACTTTATCTCCTCTATGTCGTAGCATTTGTGAATTCATAAACACCTTCCTCCTTTGGTTGAGGTTGCTTTCTCTTCTTACCTTATTGTATCTGTAGATTTCGTTGTCTCATCTATTTCTAGCCACTTTTGTCTCAATGATTTAGTATTTCTACACCGTCCACGTCCTCTCTCCATGGCCTTCTCTGTGAATAAAAATTTTGCCACAAAATCTTTCACCGCACTACCACCGAGAATGAAAAATCAACTTGCGGGACTGCAGTAAAAACCGCTCTACCACATTGAGCTGATGAAGGAGCTGCAGGACAACGTGGTCACCGTACGCCAATGGTAGAAGACTTGTGGTACTATGGGAGTCATCGCAACACCACCAAGAATAGAAGGAAGACTCAAGTGCTGCCATAGAAGCTTTCACCACACTACCGTAGAGAAGGATGACGCACCTTGCGGGACCGCTGTAAAAACCGCTCTACCACATCGAGCTGATGAAGGAGCCATGACAACGGTGGTCACAAAAACATGGCAGGAAATGGAATTATTTCGAACACTATGGATCTTGTGATACGCAACAATTAAAATAGTCACTATACAACAATGATAGGCACTAAATTAGGCGCACTCGATGTCACCTTATACATCCCAAATAGATTACATTTATGGCCAAGAGTCAGCGCTAAAGTTGGCATTAACTAACACCAACTAAAGCATTGAATAATGAAGCAAAATTGAAAATTTAAAAATTTCTCGCATGAAGGAAGAAATCAAACGACAAAAAAGGGAAAAATGAAAAAAGGTGAAATGTCGCGCGAAGGAAGAGAGCGAGGCACTACTAGCAACTGATGAGAAATTCGATTTAGTTTGCGACACACTCATGAAGGAAGAGAGCAGGGCGCTACCAGCAACTGATGAGAAATTCAATTTAGTTTGCGACACCATAGGTAAGCTTATAGTTTTTTTTCTTGGTTGAACTCATGATTGTCTCCTGCTCTTTGTATTGCATTTGAATTTGTGATTGTTTACTAGTTTGTGGCCTAACTACTTCAAGCAACCTCTAAATTATCCCATCATTATAAATTGTAAAACATTTGAGAAACCAACACAAAATTTTAGCCTACCCATCTGAGCTTTGGCTCAAAATATTATAGCACGAAGTGAGGATGCCTCTATATTCTTTCCCTAACCTGGGTATCAAGGAAATACTAAATTGCTTGGAAAATCTGGGAATCGGGTTGGACACTGTTGAGCAACTGCTGAAAATAAATGCAAAAACCGCTTGGTTTTTCCTAGCCACACCATAGTCACTGATGCCATGACAAATTCGTGCAAGATTACATTATGAAAGAGTTTTCATGATAAGCTTATCAACACTAAACAAACCCAGCGAACATATTTTCCCTAGGTTATCAAAACTAAGCAAACCCAACGAACATATTTTCCCTAGTTTATCAACACTAAGCAAACCCAGTGAACATATTTTCCCACAAAACAAAACTTTCATACCACAAACTGGATGAAAACTTTCATACCTGACAATGTGTACTTCATTTTCCTCCACAGACTGGACGAAAATAATTTTCCCTAGGTCACCTCAAAATGTCAAGCAATGGAGGGAAGCAAGCATTGTTAGCAAACACTGGCCACAATGAGGTAATTCATTGTCAATTTATAGATTTGTAAATGTTTCTTTGAATTTTACTTTTTAGTTTTTTATTTCTAAATTTAAAAGAAGAAATATAATTTAAAATATATATATATAGGGACATGAGACTGATAAAGATAAAGATGAATTGGCTTCCATATTGGGGGTAGAGGCAGTGAACAAATTGGTTAATGTGGACTGGACAACACTTGCTAGATATATAGAAAAATAATCTAGTAATGCCCCTCAAACATTGCAAACAAATCAACTGTGTCAAAGGGAATTAGTTGATTCCCCAACCAGTCTTGGATCTTGCAAAAGATCTAAGAGGAAATTAGTGACAGTAAACTCTAAGAATGTGGAATTGGGAGCGGAGACTTCCACTCCTGGGACATAGACTTCTTCCACCACACCATGTTTTCAATCTTGCATTGGTAGCTACAATATGAAGATATAATACAAAGTGGTTTCAGGGTAAGTCCGAATGACGGATGTTCAAAAAATGTTTGTGAATAGGTTGAAGGAATCATGCCTTCAACGGTTCAAAGACCATCTACATTTGCCATTCTCAAAGATACCCATGCACCTGAAAAAAAAAATTATCCATGATATGGAGAATGAATTTGGCACAAATTGGTCTGTAAAGAAGATAAATCTATGAATGTCTTAAAACTGCAAGAGATTTCGGTGCAACCAAACAAAGAAGATAAAAAAAATCCCTCCTGAGCTAAGGCAGAAAAAAGGCCAATTGATGTAGGAGTATGGAAAGAGCTTGTAAAAGCATATGATAATTCTGATGCACGAAGGAAGTCCAGTGAGGAGAGTACACAAGTATTTGAATTTTCTCATAAGATGATATCAAATTTATTAAATGATATTTAAACTTTATTTATGCATAGTTAAATTGAATTAGTATATGTTTCGGGACAAGGCCTCCAAGGTTAGGCTTGAGAAACTTTGTGCCACGCATCACAATGGCCAGAAAGGTTTACAGGCCTTGATCTGTACATTTTTAAGTATATTTAATATGTTAAATGATTTTTATTTTTTTCCTTGGAAAAAGTAAATGATTGGATATTAATTAGTTTAACTAGTCCATGTGCCATGTTTTGATAGGAGGTGAAATATGGCTGCCATCCAAAGCAATTTAAAAAGAATAAGTTACAAAATAAAAAGTGGAACGATTTTGTAATCTGGATGGAGAACGAGGTATCAATAGTTGAGTTTCAATAACTTAGTTGGATATTGTTGTGTTGAGTAAATAGAGCTCAAATCTTATGATTACAAGATGACCATTTATGTGCATGAATAAATAGTAGAAGGATGTAGATGAACTCAATTCATCTGACTTTATGCCTCTTGGCAGGCATTCCTCTTGAATCTCTAATATCAGGTGCCCGAGACTTCCTTGTAGCTTTTACCTTTCGTTGTCGCCTTTCCTCTTCACTGTTAGACTCGTCTCCTTTTTCCTTATCTACATTTTTGGCTTGGGCTTCTAATTCATCCCATGTTTTACCTTCCTCCTCTTTAGAATCTTCTTCTTCTTCGTCCTCCTCTGACACCACAAGAGATTCATCTTCTGAACCTTCCTCATCTGATTTTGATTCCTCTTCTACATCAAAGGGTTCATATCCTTGATCTAACTCTTCTGAATTATCAGAATTAGAATCACTAGCTTCCATATTCAAAAATTCCCAACCAACATCTTCAATAAATTTATTTGGATCATCAGTAATAGTCTTCAAAATTGGCCACCAGTTCAAATTCATTATGCTTTCATAATACTTTATATCCATGGAGTTCAGCCATTCCTTGATGCCATCAAGTGAAGATTGAGGAATGGCGTACATGCGGAGTACATCCCGCTTGAAGTATTTGAAAACAATATCCATATCAAATGCCTTTTGCCCAAGTCCTACTCTCTCAAGGTTAACAATCCCAATCTCACTAATAGCGATTACTAAGAAAGTTAATTCCACCAACTCTACCAAACATTTTACCTTATGAACAATAAAATTAGAGGCTTTGAAAGGAACTCCATGAAAACCAAGCTCTCTAAATGTTATATCAAACTCTAGTTCAAAATATTTTAGATGAGGTTGCTCCTATAGCTCTCTTATTGGCTTGAAAAATCCTTGAAACTCTGCATTGATATTATTTTTATTGTCCCTCTCTTGTTGTTCTTCCTCAATTTCATCAGGATCATACATTGACCTTCTTGCCCCTCCTAAAGTTTGGACCACATCCATTACCTCCACATAAAACTGGACATCCTTGGTCTTCTTGGCTCCCACACCATGGTATGGTTATGCAAATGAAAATGAAGAAAAGTAATCATCTTTCTTCCTCTTCCATGAAAGCCAAGCTCTCTAAATGCTATATCAAACTCTAGTTCAAAATCTTTTAGATGAGGCTACTCCCATAGCTCTCTTACTCACTTGAAAAATCCTTGAAACTCTACATTAATTTTATTTTTCATGTCCCTCTCTTATTGTTCTTCCTCAATTTCATGAGGATCATACATTGACCTTCTTGCCGCTCCAAAATTTTGGACCACATCCATTACCTCAACTGGACATCCTTGGTCTTCTTGTTTCCCACGCCATGATATGGTAATGCAAATAAAAATGAAGCGAAGTAATCATCTCCTTCTCCGCTGGTTGGAAGAATGCATGCTTAATGTTTTGATACATGATATCAACTCTCTCTTCTACTCTCATGGTTGAATATTGAAATTCATTTTGGTGGGCCTCCAGAGTTTTAGTCATCTTTCTTCCTCTTCCACCAAATGTTGGCCTGATCCACACGTCTACTAGCCTAATTGCCTTTGTTTTTGAAAGCTGAAGTTTCTCCCGAGTCACCAATGTAGCTCTCTCTACCTTTTTAGACTCTTTCATTGCTACAGGAAATTAGCGCCTAATTGATTAACAATCTCAATCTCATTAATAGTGATTAGTAAGAAAGGTAATTCCATCAACTCTACCAAAAAATTTACCATAGGAACAATAAAAGAAGAGGCTTCGAAAGGAACTCCATGAAAACCAAGCTCTCTAAATGGTACATCAAACTCTAGTTCAAAATATTTTAGATGAGGTTCCTCCCATAGCTCTCTTACTCACTTGGAAAATCCTTGAAACTCTGCATTGATTTTATTTTTCTTGTCCCTCTCTTGTTGTTCTTCCTCAATTTCATCAAGATCATACATTGACCTTCTTTCCCCTCCTAAATTTTGGACCACATCCATTACCTCCACATAAAACTGGACATCCTTGGTCTTCTTGGTTCCCACACCATGGTATGGTTACGCAAATGAAAATGAAGCAAAGTAATCATCTTTCTTCCTCTTCCATGAAAACAAAAATCTCTAAATGCTATATCAAACTCTAGTTCAAAATATTTTAGATGAGGCTGCTCCCATAACTCTCTTACTCGCTTGACAAATCCTTGAAACTCTACATTGATTTTATTTTTCCTATCCCTCTCTTCTTGTTCTTCCTCAATTTCATCAGGATCATACATTGACCTTCTTGCCCCTCACTAAATTTTGTACCACATCCATTACCTCCACATAAAACTAGACATCCTTGATCTTCTTGGTTCCCATGCCATGATATGGTTATGCAAATGAAAATGAAGCAAAGTAATCATCTCCTTCTTCGTTGGCTAGAAGAATGCATGCTTAATGTTTTGATACATGATATCAACTCTCTCTTCTACTCTCATGGTTGAATACTGAAATCCAATATGGTGGGCCTCCAGAGTTCCAGCCATCTTTCTTCCTCTTCCACCAAATGTTGGCCTGATCCACACGTCTGCCAGCCTAATTGCCTTTGTTTTTGAAAGCTGAAGTTTCTCCTAAGTCACCAATGTAGCTCTCTTTGCCTTTTCAAATTCTTTCATTGCTACAAATCATCTATGGGATTTAATCATTTTTACCACATGGTTGTTGTGCTTTGAATCCTTGCATCTAAAGGAAATATCCTTAACATAAATACTGCTAGGGAATTTCAATGTTGCCATTGTAGTTGGCATTGAAGCCGGTACCTGCAACAATGAAAATTATCCTTATATAAGAATTCCCTCCATCTTGTTAATTGGCTTGTAACACTCTTGATGGTGGCTACATGAAATCTGATTCTAATTCCTTTTCTACATCAGAGGGTTCATATCCTTGATCAAACTCTTTGGAATTATCAAAATCAGAATCACTAGCTTCCATATTCAAAAATTCCCAGCCAACATCTTCAATAAATTTATTTGGATCATCAATAATAGTCTTCAAAATAGGCCACCAGTTCAAGTTCATTATGCTTTCATAATACTTTACATCCATGGAGTTCATCCATTCCTTGATGCCATCAAGCAAAGATTGAGGAATGGCATACATGCGAAGTACATCTTTCTTCCTCTTCCACCAAATGCGGGTTTGATCCACAAGTCTGCCAGCCTAATTGGCTTTGTTTTTGAAAGCTAAAGTTTCTCCTGACTCACCAGTATTAGTTGTGACTTTTTTGAAATTTTATTATGGTATGTGCACTTTGATATGATCTAATATGACTATGGTTTCATCTCATATGTTATAATATAAGATATATAACAAAAAAAAAATTATTGCATGAAATAAATAATAACTTTTCATTTTGAATGTTTTTTTTGTAGAACACAAGTCTTCTCGAAGATCAAGATGGTCCTCAACATGATATAGATCCAAAAAATATTAGGTCTATTGGTACAGATCACATGGCAAAGGATGTTGATGATACCAATACGGAAGACACTGAGGACGATGACGATGACGATGACGGATGGAGGTAGTAACCAGTGACATTCATGATCATATATACTACATCATGGATCATTATTGATATATCATTATGATGACTCTTTTCATGGTTACTATCATATGTATCATTTTCATGACCTATAGTACTATATTATTGAGTTGTATCATATTGACATGAATCATTTTCACTATATCAATTGGACATATATCATCTTGACTTGTATCAGTTTGAGTTACATAATTTATCAACTTTATTTATATCATTTGTACATGTATCATTTTGACATGTTTTTGATGTACTAGTTGTATACACCTAAAAATGGTCTGGAGCATCCGATTAATTAAATATGAATTATTTGATTAATTATCCTAATTTCCTCTACTATTGAATAAATTTAAATATTTATTTAATATAGTTCACATTCACTTTCTTCATAAATTCTTCTAAATCTCGTCTTAATTAAATAAACAAAAATAAATCCTTTGTTTAATTATCAAATCCCTATTTTATTCTATCACATCATTCTCGAATTAATTAAATAAAGATCAAAATACTTTATTAATTAATTGTCATATTCCTCTATTTAGTTTAATAAACAACTATCCTATAGTTTGTTTTATTAAATTATTTATCTCCCTTTCCTAATTTAAATAAATCAAAATATTTGAATTAAGCATAAAGGAATATTCCAATCTACATTCTCTCAAAAATGAATTAGATTTCCTATGTCTAAATTTTTCACAATTAATGCTTTGAAACTTCATGGGAAGTTTTGGAGACAAATTGGAGACAAATTTGGAATTTGATCTCTCAATTCTCTTCCATTAATTTTTCCTCTTCTCTTGCCTGGTGTTTTCATGGGTAGAGACAATCTCCATCTTTCTCTCAATCTCCTCCATCTTTCACCATTCAATTCTCCAGATTGAATCCAAGCCTTTCAAAGCTTTCCCTGTGCATTTCTACAGCCAAGAAATCTATAAATACAATCTCATTCAACCAAGAAAAGGATCCAGATAATCAAGCTTTTGCACTATTACTCTGCAGGAATCCAGGCATCAAGTATCAAGCATCAAGTATCAAGCAATTCAACAATCAAGCTTCACATCAATGGTTGCCTCTTGGAGCTGCGTTTATTTGTTTCACATCAATATCATGCTAGTTTAATTGATTTATCATTTAGTATTATATTATCATCATCTCGTTCTTTAGATAGTCATTTTAACAGTCTTATATGCTTACACAATTTGAGAGCAAAGTAGGATTTAATAAATCTTTGGAGATAGAGAGCAATAGGACACTTTCAATTGATTACTTTGTTGAATTGATTCAATTTGTTTAATCATTGATATAATGTCGTATTAAGAAGTGTATTTATGTTATTTACCTCATTCCACACTTACAATTTGGCGCCCACCGTGGGGCCTTAACCCCATTTTATCAGAATTTCAAATTTTCTAGAAAATGTTACGTAGGTTTACACAGCGTGATTTATTTCAGCGCTTTCGTTAAAAGTTTTGGCGCTTCCAATCCCTGTTCCAGCGCTTTCAGAGTTTCGGCACTTTCGGTAACTGTTTTAGCGCTTCTATGACAAAATTCGGCACTTCGGTACACTGTTTCAGCGTTTCGGTGATTTAGCACTTCCAAGACAAACTTCAGCGCTTCGGTACACTATTTCGGTGTTTTCAAGTTTTAGTGCCTCTGATAACTGTTCTAGCATTTCGGTTCCATATTCTGTCGCTTTTGTAAAAACAGTCTAGATCTGACGCTTTCGCGGCCAGATTGTATTGATTTTTCACAGTTGGGATAAAATTAATCAATCTAGGGTAGTCATTTCAAAGTTGGAATAAAATTGATCAATCCTAGGATAGTCATTTTCTTGTTTTTCTTAAAGCAAATATATCAATCCTAGGATAGTCACCACATTTTTTACAATAGAAGTTAAAAAGAACATCATGATTTCTGTGAAGCAACACCTTCACTTAGATTAAGAATATTTCTTTTTGGGCTTAAAACAAAACAAATCTATATGATGTGCTTATGGTGATTAGGCTTATGCTCTCCCCTTAACTGGGTGACCAAAGTGCCAGATTCATTTTTATTTCATGTCATTTAAGCTTTATTAAATCATTTAGCAGGCCTGCCGTAGTGGGAAAAAGTACTCACCCTACGGGAACGACCTAAGTGGGAACAACCAAAGCCAGGTTATCCAACCCACTATAATAAAAATGCAATTTGTTGATGAAAGTACAAATTGATGGTAGTAGGCAAGATAACCATCTCCAAAATCTTTTTTCTAAAGGTTGGGAGGTCTCCTAAGGGATTTTATCTATTTGCCACACCGAACAGAACCCTATCTATGAACCATAAAGTAGTTGCTCGCCGAGTCAATATCCATACATTGTCATACTCACGATGTAAGGGGAGGGAAGAATCTACCCCCAAGACACTCACCATATAATTACCAAGGATTGTTTGCTCAAGGGATTCGGTATCTACGTCCGTCACTTTGAGTATGCACCTAGCAATGACAAAAACACGGGTGCCCTCTAGGGGGTGACACAGCTGTGTGAGTCAATGTAATCACAAGATGTGGGTTGTGAGTATAATGATGACCTACTTGTCCTTAAGTGTGAGTCTGATTGATTTGTATACAATTGTTAATACAACCCGTCAAAATCAATAAAGATCATTCGTGATTTTTGAATATACACAATCTTTTCAGTTTTAAAACACTTATTCAAAATTGCTTGCCGTGTTTTCACAAAATTCATCTAAATCAGATTTAAAGATCATCCTGAAAATGACAAGTCAAAACAAATCAAAAAATTCATGTTGCGAAAGTGGAAGTCCACCACATTTGTCAGGAAAAAGATCAAAGTTACAAAGCCCAAACAACCTCTCAGTTATAGAAATAAATTGAGAAGACAACGTTTTCTCTATCAAAATCGAAAACTTCTTTTGCAACATAGAACATTCATTCACTGTTATCACGATTTTGCTAGGGGTCACTCTTTAGACTACGCGGTAGAACCGCTCTATTCACGAGCCTTCTTTCAAAGAAGAGTTGTCACACAATTCCACAACCGTAGTCAACAGATTCATCCTTCTTATCTTCCGCAATCTCTAATACAGTATGCCACAAGACCCGATCAAATTTTACAGTAGAAAGTCTTAAAAGGTCCTATTTTTGGTGTTCTGGGAAAACCTGTTTCAGCGCTTTTGGTCACTGTTCTAGCACTTTCGTGAAACAGCACTTTCGGGCTCTGTTTTAGCGCTTCCAGTCGTTATTTTAACGCTTCTGGTGAAATAGCGCTTCTGTCAATTTTTGTAGCGTTTCTGGTTTTTGTTTCAGCGCTTCTGGGAAGTAGCGCTTTTATCATTTTCTCCAGCGCTTTCGGGCACTGTTCTAGCGCTTCTAGTCATTTTGCACTTTTGTCGCTTATTTCAGCGCTTCCGGGAAATAGCACTTCTGGTATCTGTTTTAGCGCTTTTAAAATAGAGAGTTTAAAATTTTAACCAGTCTATCAGTCTGTCGTTCTATACACAGTTCTCATCAGGATAAAATTTCTTCTATCAGAATCATTGTCTAGAAATCAAAGTCAGAAAGGTATATACAAATTTCCAACTTATCCACTGAAATGAGATCTTGCAAATCACAAGTGTCAAAATCAAATACACAATCAATTACTATACTAAAGTTTCTTTATAAGGATACTATCATCCTTCATCACAAAACAAAGTATAGCGATTACTTTTTTTTAAATATTGTCTCATCAATAAGATAAGACATCTTATTCGACTTTATTTAAAAAGGTTCACATTGACACTATCCCGCACATAAGATCAACATCTTAGAAGGAAGGACAAAAATTTGTATGCCAATCTTAACTAGATCCCAAAAACAGAGATTCTTAGAACAAGAAATCTTAAAATCACAAGAAATGGCCGAAGAGAATTCTTGGAATAATCTGAACCGCAATGACAAGAGCGAAATCACTCCAAAAGATATCCAAGCGGCTCAACAAGATCCAAAGTTTCACATATTTATGGAGAAAATTCTAGAACAAGACATGGAAAAATATCTTTTAATGTTAGCCGAATCAGGGGCAAAACTTCCAAAAGATTTTGATGTAAACCGTTTGAAAGATACACCAGAAAAGAATGAGATTGAGATACCACAACCTACACCAACAATAGATCTAGTTGCCACTTTAACATCACAAATTCAACTGTTACAACAAAAAATACAAGATATGACACAAGGGACTACCAAGAGATATGTGGTACAGGACATTTGTCCTTATCCATTTGACGCAATAGTTGGTTTGCTACCCTTTCCAAGACATTGCGAATTCCCAAAGTACGATAAGTACAATGGACGAACAGATCCAATAGATCATGTACGAGAATTTAAAATGATGAGTCTTGAGTTTTCTCAAGAAGAGACTTATTTGATGAGGTTATTCCCAAGGAGTTTGGGAGGTGCATGTATGGAATGGTTCTCAAAACTGCAACCTGGTATCAAAACGTTTGAGGAACTTGTCAACAAGTTTATCTCTCAATATTCATTCAATATCCAAAATGATGTTACTATCAAGGATCTCTACAACTTAAAGCAGAACAAAGGAGACACATTCTTGTCTTTTCTCCAAAGATGGCAATGACTATTCGCTAGGTATCCTAGATCTATTCCTGAGGAAGAAAAGATGGAATTATTCATTAAGAACTTGACAAAAGAAATGAGCTATAGGCTAGAATTACAATGTCCACCCACTTTTGAAAAGGTCATAGAAAATGGTCTTAAGATTGAGGAAGCATTAGTGAAATGGGGAGTTATCAAACATTACAATGACAAATCAAATAACTACTCCAATCAACACTCAAACAATGATAAACCAAAAATTTGGCAAAAGAATCGCAACACAAATGAAACAACAAGTGATTCACAAAATGTCAAACCAATTTTTAACTTGACTGCATCTTCTTCAAACAATCAAAATAGTGACCAAAAAGTAAAGTCAAATACCATGCAGAACAACGAACGCGCAAAAACACTACCATATCAAAAATTGTCAAATCGACGAAGGTTCACACCTTTAGGTCAATCAATGAAATCAACAATGAAGGAACTAGTTACCAGAGGTCTTCTCACTGCATGGGAAGCTAGGTTCTGGGATCCGAAATTCAAACCATCATGGTGGAATGACGCTGATTATTGCAACTATCATAATAACAAGGATCATAAAACAAATGACTGTATGGAATTGAAACATGCAGTACAAGATTTGGTGGACAGCAACAAAGTGTACGTAGAAGGACCTCAAAATAAAAATGATCATTCAGCCTTCAAAGATCCTTTGCCCAATTATGACAAAGGTGCATCATCCTCCAACAGTAAAGGAAATCACGCTAATCATGTCTATGACACAACAATCCTATGTCTATCTAAAGTCAAACATAATCATGCAGTTAGCAATAACATTGTTGATAACAAAAACAACACCATTACCTCTTTGGATTTACTCCCAAGTGCGCAAAGCTCTGATACTCAAATAAATGTCTTAAAAATCAAAGAAAATCAAGAACATCAACCCACCAATGCACTAACTAGGGGACAATCAAAAGTAATATTAAAGGGAATTGGCTCCACACATGCAGTTCCACCTCCATCACATTATGATTTCATCAATCAAATGCAAAACATCCCCCGAGGAAATCAAGAACATCAATCGACAAACATCATGACTAGGGGGCAAGCCAAGGTAGTATTAAAAGAAGTGGGATCTCAACGCACAGTTACACCTCAATCTCATTATAATATTATTGATCAATTGCAAAATATCCCCGCGCAAATATCAATATTGGAACTTCTTAAGTTGTCACCATCACATAAGGAAGTTCTTGAACAAGCATTAGTTGCCACAACCGTGCCAAAGAATCTAGATGTATGTCAATTCCAAGCTATGGTGGGACACCTAACTACCCCACATTGTCTGTCATTCTCTGAACAAGATGATGTCTCATTAAATTATCCGCATAACACCGCATTGCATATCGAAGTATGTATCCATAATCATCGTGTTAAGAGAATTCTAATAGATGGGGGAGCTAGTTTGAACATTTGCACCCTAAAATTAGTCCGTGCACTAGGATATTCCGACGACGCTATTGATGCTCGGAGGAAAATGACCATCAAAGCATATGATGAGGAGGAAAGATCGTCTCAAAGTTTAATTGTATTACCCATTTAGGTGGGACCCATAATCAAGCATATAGCATGTCAAGTTTTAGAAAGGGATTTGACATACAACATACTCCTAGGAAGACCCTGGATTCATGAAATGCAGGCCGTAACTTCTACATACCATCAATGCCTAAAGTTTCCAGTCAACAGACAAGAGGTGACTATCACTGCTAATTATAAACATCCACAACATTGTGACACATTGAGAATATCTCAAGACACCTTTGTCCCTCACAACAGGGAAGTTTCAAACTCATCATCATCCAAGAATGAACAAAGTCCAAGCATCACTACCAAGTGGGTACAAAAGAAAGGTAAAGAAAAGGAAACAAGTCATGTTGAAACAAACATTCCAGGTACACAAACTTCTCTATTAGACAACTTTCAAAAGCAAGTTCAGTTGACAGATAAAGGAATGGGACAGTACTCAATGGAGCAATCGCTTAACTTATCATAGTTAATGCCATCTCCTAGGAAATATGGTCAACCATCAATGATCAAACCTCTAACATCTTTACCTAAAATAGTTCTTCAAAATACATTTGTGAAATTTGGAACCATAGTCGAAGAAACAGACAATAAAGCAATCCTAGATTGGCTTTACAAGGATGAAGAAGCATCAACATCTGAGATCAGTATCAAAAATGTTAGCATCAACACAGACAAGTATGGAAAAGGAAAATCTATTCTTGAAAAGATGGGTTATGAAGGACATGGGCCTGTAGGATTAAGAAAAGAGGGAATTTCAGAACCTATCACACCTCTCACTCTCCACACAAAAGAAAAGCCAGGACTAGGATATTCTGAGGAAGAGAAATAGGAACTTAGGGAGAAAGTTGTAGAAAGAATTATTCAACTAAGAGATTACTCTAAAACCGATTCCAATGAGTATGAATGGGATTCATTATCTGATGTATCTTTTACGGATATTCATTGTGATATCATCCAACAATATACACCCACACGTGAGGAGGACCAAGGCTCTGGATCTAGTCCAATCGTGGGAGAATCACTAAATATCAATGACTCTAGTGAGGATGAACAAGATTTGAGTGAACTAGATGAATCTGAAGAGGGTACCATCATGGATCTCGATATCCCAAATGACAATCATGACGATACTGTTGTCCTCACCCTTACTTCCATTGATCAAAATCAATCCAATGATACCATGCCATTAATCCATCCAGAACTTATTGATTGGGAACCTATTGAACCTTTGACTATACCAAAATTTGCAAATGATGATGCCATCGTGCATTTCCTATGTCATACCGATCCTGATACAAATTCTATCTATACTACTCATAACAATACGACTCAGCAGGACGGTGTCAAATCTTCCAGTTGCAAAATTAACAACGGGGAAAATAGATCTAATGGTGAAACCCATTCTATGGCAGCATTAGATCTGGAAAAAGTAAAAATAAAGAACGCATCCAACGGTGAAAACCTTTCTGAGGCACTAAAGGATGGAAGATTTGACACTCTTCCAGAACACTATCATGAGTGATCATCAGTTCTGGTCGAACCTACACAATAAATAGACATTGGCACAGAAGAGAAGGCAAAAATCCTACATCTAGCGGAATCCATGACAAAACAAGAAAGACAGGCATTCATCCAATTCTTCAAAGCAAGAAGCATCAACTTTGCTTGGTCATATTCTAATATGCCAGGTTTGGATCCCAACCTGCTTATGCATCATTTGTCTTTACCAGCAGGAATCAAGCCCGTTAAACAAAAATTAAGAAAAATGCACCCCCACATTGCATCAATGGTCAAAATAGAGCTAAAGAAATTACTGGATGTTGGATTCATACGATCTATAGACTATGTTGAATGGATATCAAACCTTGTACCTGTTTCCAAGCTGAATAATAACATCAGAATCTGCACAGATTTCAGGGACCTCAATAAAGCGTGCCCGAAGGAGGATTTTCCACTTCCAAACATAGACATCATTGTGGACTTGACGGCAGGGCATGCCATGTTATCAATCATGGAAGGTTTCTCTGGGTACAATCAAATAAGAATAGCTCCAGAAGATCAAGAAAAAATGGCTTTTACATGTCCATGGGGAACTTTCTGCTGGAACGTCATGCCATTTGGTTTAAAGAATGCAGGAGCGACTTATCAAAGAGTAATGACAACGATCTTCCATAATATGATGCACACTTTCATGGAGGATTATGTGGATGACATCTTGGAAAAATCTACTACTAGGGAAGAACATTTGCATATCCTAGATAAAATCTTCACGCGGATGGAAAAATTTAATGTCAGGTTAAACCCTAAGAAGTGTGTCTTCGGTATTACATCAGCAAAGATGTTAGGCTACATCGTCTTAGAAAAGGGCATTGAGGTGGATCTGGAAAAAGTCAAAGCTATAATGGAGATGCCACCTCCTAGAAACATCAACCAACTCTGATCACTACAAGGATGGCTTCAATCAATCCGAAGATTCATCTCTCAGCTGGCAGATAGAAGTCATCCTTTCAATCATCTATTGCATAAACACATAGTTTTCATGTGGGATGAGAAGTGTGAAGCAACATTCAATCAAATCAAACAATATCTAATGTCACCACCTGTTCTCATACCACCAACAAAAGGAAGACCCCTCATATTGTATATTGATACAACTGATATCTCATCGGGGGCACTCTTAGCACAAGAGGATAATATAGGAAAAGAGCATGCCATCTACTACATCAGTAGAACTTTAAATGGCTATGAAATAAACTATACATTCATAGAAAAGTCTTGCTTAGCAGTGGTGTTTGCTACTCAAAAGTTGAGACACTACATGATGGCTCATACAATCAGGTTAATTGCAAAGATTGATCCTTTGAAGTATCTACTAAGTAAAGTTGCCTTAATAGGTAGATTGGCAAAATGGGTTATGCTCCTAAGTGAATTTGACTTTCAATATGTCGAAAGAAAGGCAATCAAGGGACAAGCGATTGCTAAACAGCTGGCTGAAGCTCCTCTATTAGATAATCACCCAATGACAATGGAATTTCCAGATGCAGACATTATGACAACTATGCCTCAACAATGGATTCTCTATTTTGATGGATCATGTACACAACAAGGATCGGGAGCAGGAATCTTGTTCATCTCTCCCTAAGGACACACAATTCCGAAGTCATGTAGACTCATGTTTCAATGTACAAATAATACAGCGGAATATGAAGCATTGATTATTGGGGTCAACATGGTTATTCAATGGAAAATCAGGGACTTACAGGTGTATGGAGACTCTCAACTAGTCATTTATCAAGTGAATGACGAATATCAAACCAAATATGAAAATTTGATGCCATACAAACAAAAAATCGATAATCTGAAACAATCCTTTGCTAGTATCAAGTTTGATCAGATTCCAAGGACAGAGAACAAAGCTACAGATGCTATGACTACGATCACTTCATTACTACAATTGCCAGAGAAGCGTGTTTGTTATGAGTTTATGGTAGAACAAGTATCGTTTCCTTTCCATTATCAATCAGAATCCACTACCATATGCCATATGGAAACCATTGAACCCTCTATCTATGAAAATACCTATGCTTACCTGAAAGATGATATCCTTCCTCCCTATCTTTCTAGAAACCAAAAACGCAACTTTATCCGTCAATCCGCCCGACACACTTTAATCACGGATGTCCTTTATCGTCGAGGTCTTAATGGTAACCTACTCCGATGTCTAGAACGCAATGAATCTGAAACGACCTTACGAGAATTTCACCAGGGTATTTGTGGTACTCACTCGAGTGGAATGACTTTAGCCAAGAAACTCCTTCGTTTAGGTTATTATTGGTCGTGCATGGAAAAAGAATCATATCAATTTGTAAAGAAATGTCACAAATGTCAGGTCCACAGCAATCTGATTCATGCACCGGTACAAGAACTACATCCTTTTACATCAACATGGCCTTACTGTCAATGGGGACTAGATCAGGTAGGCAAAATACATCCATCTTCATCTAATGGACACAAGTTCATTATCACGGCTACAGAATACTTCACGAAGTGGATAGAGGCAGTACCTCTTACTACCATCACTGGGAAACAGATCTCCTCATTTATCTTGAACTACATCATCTGTCGATATGGAATCCCTCAATCCATTATCATTGATAATGGACGACCTTTCAAAAATCAAGATGTCCAAGAGCTATGTGAAAAGTTCCACATCCAACATCAGTTTTCGACACTGTACTATCCTCAAGGAAATGGCCAAGCAAAGGCCTCAAACAAAACCATACTCAAAATCCTCAAAAAGACGGTCAACGATGTTGGACGTGATTGGCACGTTCAACTCAACCCTGCACTATGGGCCTACAGAACAAGCATCAGAACACCAACGGGAGCTACACCATTTGCTTTGGTATATGGATCAGAAGCCATATTACCCATTAAAGTTGAAATTCCATCCCTTCGTGTATCACTCAAAGGTATCATTTCAAATGAAGACTACAGGGTATCTAGATTGCAGGAACTAGAATTGTTGGATGAGTGTCGTCAACAAGTTGTTAATCATCTAACAGCTTATCAATAGAGAATGTCACGGAGTTACAATCATAGGGTGAAACCAAGGGTCTTTTAGGTTGGTGACTTGGTACTAAAGGAAAACCCTAGGAATCAATAGGACAGGGAGAAGAAAGGAAAATTTGAGCCTAACTGGCTTGGTCCGTTTGTTGTCATATCAGTATATGGATCAAGGGCATATCAGCTATCGACATCAGAAGGGGATATGTTTGATGAACCTATCAACAGTATTCATCTTAGAAAATTCTACGCTTAAAGTCTCCTAGTGCACAGGGCAAATTCTGAAAATTGTTTCCTTGGTGAAAACCTGGCAAACAAGCATCTTAGCAAACGCAAAAAAAAAAATAACAAGAAAATACAAAAAAAGGGAAAAATAGAAAAAATACAAAGGGTGTGGTGAAAACCTGGAAATAGGCGTCATATGTGATTCTAAGATCAGCTTTCCCATCTATTTGGATATATGTTAGGATCATTCATCTGAAGGTCAGTATCAATTCATATCATATCATTCGTCTGGCCATCATTACATCCACTATCAAGTCATGTCACATGGTCAACATATAACTCCATAGCTTGGGGGAAACATCTGGAAATATAGGGGCAATCCAAACGTATCAATTGCATCCAGTGATAGAAAATCAAAAACAAAGATCAAAACGCAATTTCAATCAATGTCAAAAGAATCAACCATCCTTATCAAAAATCCAAAAACATGTCAAAATCAGGATGGATGATCTAAAATCTGATAAATGAATGAAACACTCTAAGTGAACAATGGATAAATTATACTTTTTGATTATCATTTCTTTAGAGTGACTCAATGATGTATTGAACTAAAGGAACAAGGAAAAAGAATGATATTTTTAATGTCTATTGTATGTGCGATAATCATATAAATGTGTGAATTGTTGGGGGATGTGCTATGCAAATGTATCACCGATGACATTCAGAATTCACACACTCAAATGATAATCTTTGCCTATTTACGCAATGAATGCTCAGGTCATCTTGGTTCAATTATACCTCAATGCTTGTGTTCGATTGCAATATCAAAAATCATGAAAGAAGTACTTAGGTTGTCATTGGATTAACACAACCATCGACACTTGTATTAACTTTCAACATTCAATAAAAGATCTATGATGATACCAAGCACAAAAAGACTATAAAATGACATCTGTTTTGCATATCATTGCATGATTAAATTAGATTGCATTCATCATCATTCATTATCTGCAAAGTATTTGTTGCATAAAGGACTCCAATCAATGATTATCTAATCTACAAAAGAGACTGAGTATACTTGACATAAAATCATTAAAAACATATTTCATCATCATTTGCATCATTATCTCATCATTAAAATTTTCATCATCCATACACATTTTGCATCATAATAGACATTCATTTATCAAATACATTGTACATTTACATCATCACTTTCATCACATCTTTTATCATCTATATCATAAAACATCATTACATCATCATTAAAATTATGTTATAGATACAATCATATATCCATACATTTAAAAATAATAAAATCACATCATTACACCCATCAAAGATCATCCATCATAAGATCATTTCCATATAAATCATCATTTAGAATCCATACATCACATCATATATCCACATATCATTTATCCATCCATAACATACATCATTGCATCATTACATTAAAATAAAACATCATTAACATCATCACATTTAGAATAAACTCATCACATAAAGCATGTAAAAAGCATCCATCACATAGAAATCATGAAGCCATCATCATAATCATATCAAATGCATCTCATATATATCAAAATGTGTCAAGTATACAATGACGTCGGACATAAAATACACAATCATACAAAGAGGTACATCATAAAATACCTCAGTGAGGATCACAAATAGCCTCTATGACCTGCTACTACCAAAATGAGCAGGCCCAACAGGACCTGTACCACCACCACCCCTAGACGGACCCGGATCTCTCGAATCTCTGTGTGGAGGCTGTGTCACCCCCTCACTGACTGTCCATGTGTGAGTCTACCCAGATCTCGATGGGGCATAACTGATTCAATGCTCAACAAGCACTGCATCATGATACCGGCCCCGATAAAACTCTACCTCTCGGGCAACCCACGAAACCTCTCTCATATAATCACCTATAGAGGTGCCATCAGCCACTCTCTGGAGGGTCTCGGCTCTCTCGTGTGCCCTCTCGGCAATCTGTCGTGCACTGTCTCTCTCGGTTGTCAGGGTATCAACCTGCGTTTGTGTGGCGGCTAACTGCCCCTGTATTTGTGCCAAGGCCTGTGCGTGAGTCTGTGCCTGTGCCTGCATCTGGGTCTGAGTCTGCACAAGCATGCCCTGAGCCTGTACCAACTGCCCCTGCAGTGTTCGAACCTGTGCCTGCAAAGTCTGGACCTGTGCCTGAAGCCCAACCATCTGTCTCTTCTGCCCTACTATTGGCACTGTCACTGCCTGCCTCTTACGAGGCCTACTAGAAGAGGGTGCACTATGAATATCTGGACCTGGCCCTCTGTATCCTCCACTCCCACCATCACTATCCCCACTGTTGCTGCTATCTTCACTGTCTGAACTACTGCACTCTAAGCTCTCATCTGCTGGGATATCACCCTCTACCCCGGTGACATCCTCTGCCTCATCCTCCTCTACTGGTAATGGTGAGGGCTCATTAGGAATGGTGAGGCGAGGAGGGGGAACAAAAGCCAAAAATGCCGCGTACTCCTCTGTCACGGGTGCGACCGCAATATCTCTCTGCATGTCCCAAGCAGATGGCTGTAATGCTCTGTATCCCTCTACAAGGATGTCATAGGATAGCATGGGACCCCAATCTAGAATATCCATGCATCACTGTGCATAGTGAGCTACCCCCTGTGGCATACACTGAACTATGCCATACTATCTGTAAACCCAACGGAGCAAAAATCTCTCAAGTACAAAAGGAGTCTGGCCAATGAGATACATAGAATCACACAAAAAGCCCAATACTGCACCATCCTCCTCCCACTCCTCACAGTCAAGGTAGGGGCGCCATATCACTGTCTCCATGTCATCAAACACTCGTCTCCAATGCTCTAATTTTCCCATCCGGGCCTGTGTAAATCGACCACTATATCGGAAAACATAGGGCTGCCAGCTGGTCTGTCTGCAATAGGAAACGACCGACAAATAGCAAAATGCTCCCAAACCCATATCTGTAATAGGGTCGCCCCTACGGATATACTGCGTGCACCTAAGTACACAATGGAATGAAGATCATGATAGAGATGTGCTAACATGCACATCCCCCACGCATATCTGGTACCATGTACCAACATACTCTCCAATGTCCTACCCCACCCAATGATGAATTCCTTTGACCTATGATCAGGGCAAAGGAATCCTCCAATAAATCCAGCTAGCACTGTTGGTAGTGTCACATAAGAGTCTGTGATCCTCCGCTATCAAACACTAGGACCTTCAATATCTTGATCCTGAAATACTTGACGGAGAGCATCTTTGCTACTGGTCCCATGAGAGTCATATGTAACTATCTCCCCCATGAACGGAATGTGTAAGATACGTCAGACATCCTCCGGTGTGACTGTCATCTCACCGGTAGGTAAATGAAAGGTGTTGTGGTCGCTATGCCACCTCTTAGCCAGTGCAGTCAACAAACCCCGATTAATCCTAATCTAGGGCATGTCAAGTAAACTCATGAGGCCACATTGGCCTATCACCTAGAGCTCATTCGGTGTCAAATGTGGTATCAAATCTGTAGTCTGCGAAAATCTCTCACGCATCTGGAGAGTACCCAGATCCTCCTATCATCATAACAAAACAATCTACAATCAGTAAACTATGTCAAGGAATCAAACATCATTCTACTATCAAATCCATTCCAAAAGCTTTGGTATGAATTTTCGATCAAAATTCATAGGCGAACATCCAACCTCACCTATCATAAGGGTCATCAAAACATTATCTAGATCTCACCTATCATGAGATTTATCAGATATTGACTCAAACCTCGCCTATCATGAGGTTCATCAAAACATTATCTAGATCTTGCCTATCATGAGATTTATCAGATATTGAATCATGTCCTCACCTTTCATGAGGATTATCAATAAATGGGGTTTCTTCTCACCTATCATGAGAGTTAGTCTTATTTAAATCATCGAATCCAACATCAAGACTGTGGATTGTCAATCATACCAATCAGAAGAATGGACATGATCGGAATTGACATAATCAAAGATTACTAAGTTAAAATCTTCAATTCTGTCATGGAAGCGCTAAAACAGTCATCAAAAGCGCTAAATCCCAAAAGCGCTACTTTATCACTTAAAAGCACTAAAATAGGGACTCAAAACGCTAAAACTATGAAAGCACTATTTCAGCACTCTGAAGCGCTAAAACAAACTTTCGAAGTGCTAAAACACTCAAAGCGCTACTTTTCCACATCAAAGCGGTAAAACAGGTCGTATAAGCACCACTTTACCAAAAGCGCTATAACAAACCTTCAAAGTGCTAATCCGCCGACTCAAAGTGCTAAAATCCGGCTTCATAGCGCTAATATTAGACTTCTAAGCGCTAATTCGCTGAAAGCGCCACTTTACCAACTGTAAGTACTAGAGTTTTAAATGCAAGCACTAAAACTCAAAGCGCTAGACAATTTACCAGAAGCGCTACATAGGGATGTAAGTGCTACAACGCGGCTTCAAAGCGCTGAAACTATCCTAGACACGCCTAGGACCTAAAATGCATAAAAAATAGAAGTTCACGAATTACGAGGAGGTCAAGGGGTACATACCAGAGGTCCATACACAGGCGGCTGTCTATGGCGTCAAACGCGCTCGAATCGATGAGTGTGGTAAGTAATCGGCATCTTGCTCCAGCTGGCAGAAATGTCTCTATCACTAGGAAATTTGAACTTAAAAAGCAAATAATGAATTGAAAATAACCTTTTAGCACTATTTGTAATTTTTGAAAGGTATTTTTGGTTGATTTTTATGACAGTTTGATTAATTTTATCCATGCAATTAATTAAAATTCATCAGAGGACTCATTTCTTCATCATTTTGTCAGGAGATAAATTATTTCATCATCGAAACACATCAAATCATCAGAAAATCATAAATTTTCGAAAAAAAATTCTAAAAATCATCAAATCATTAATTTATCTCCCAAGGGGGCATATTATCATCCATCATCTGAAAATCAATGTCTGGGACATGTCTGGGGCATACAAAATTATTTATTTTTCTATATCATTGATCCTAGCAGTAGCAACAAAATATTTCTTCGAAGCAACACGTAAACACATCACTTCGAAGAGGGGAAAAATGTATACACCTAAAAATGGTCTGGAGCATCCGATTAATTAAATACAA
This sequence comes from Sequoiadendron giganteum, assembly GCA_007115665.2. Classification (NCBI taxonomy): domain Eukaryota; kingdom Viridiplantae; phylum Streptophyta; class Pinopsida; order Cupressales; family Cupressaceae; genus Sequoiadendron; species Sequoiadendron giganteum. Next base: position 300,027 of record CM021105.1, on the reverse strand, counting down.
ATTATTTGATTAATTATCCTAATTTCCTCTACTATTGAATAAATTTAAATATTTATTTAATATAGTTCACATTCACTTTCTTCATAAATTCTTCTAAATCTCATCTTAATTAAATAAACAGAAATAAATACTTTGTTTAATTATCAAATCCCTTTTTTATTCTATCACATCATTCTCAAATTAATTAAATAAAGATCAAAATACTTTATTAATTAATTGTCATATTCCTCTGTTTAATTTAATAAACAACTATCCTATAGTTTGTTTTATTAAATTATTTATCTCCCTTTCCTAATTTAAATAAATCAAAATATTTGAATTAAGTATAAAGGAATATTCCAATCTACATTCTCTCAAAAATGAATTAGATTTCCTACGTCTAATCTATGTCTAAATTTGTCACAATTAATGCTTTGAAACTTCACAGGAAGTTTTGGAGACAAATTGGAGACAAATTTGGAATTTGATCTCTCAATTCTCTTCCATTAATTTTTCCTCTTCTCTTGCCTGGTGTTTTTATGGGTAGAGACAATCTCCATCTTTCTCTCAATCTCCTCCATCTTTCACCATTCAATTCTCTAGATTGAATCCAAGCCTTTCAAAGCTTTCCCTGTGCATTTCTACAACCAGGAAATCTATAAATACAGTCTCATTCAACCAAGAAAAGGACCCAGATAATCAAGATTTTGCACTATTACTCTGCAGGAATCCAGGCATCAAGTATTAAGCATCAAGTATCAAGCAATTCAACAATCAAGCTTGACATCAATGGCTGCCTCTTGGAGCTGCATCTATATGTTTCACATCAATATCATGCTAGTTTAATTGATTTATCATTTAGCATTATATTATCATCATCTTGTTCTTCAGATAGTCATTTTAACAGTCTTATATGCTTACACAATTTGAGAGCAAAGTAGGATTTAATAAATCTTGGGAGATAGAGAGCAATAGGACGTTTTCAATTGATTACTTTGTTGAATTGATTCAATTTGTTTAATCATTGATATAATGTCGTATTAAGAAGTGTATTTATGTTATTTACCTCATTCCACACTTACACTAGTATATTTGACTTTCACTTGTTTTAGTTATATATGATGATGATCTTATCAGTATTGACTTGTCAATTTATATATATTAAAAGTGGTCGATTATTTTTGGATGGATATTTATTACATATGATGATTTTAATTTATTGCTTAGGATGGATGTTGTCAAATTCAATTAAATTTTAGATATTTGACTCACATGTTTTAATTATAGATGATGATCATGTTACAATAATAGTTCAGGCGGTGATGAAACGTAAAATTAATGCTTGGCACCTCTAGAACGTAATTGAACAAATCAAAGAAGTGTTAAGCTCTTTTGGTTGGTAATGCCATTGAACAATAGATGTACTTTTTTTTATCTTTACAAGCAATACAAAAAAATTCTGTTACCGACCCAAAAAATAATTATTATCTTGCTATTTAATCATATGAGTTAAATAATTAAATTACTTACTATATAATCATATGAGTTATTTAAGAGGCGCGATATATTTAAATAATTAAATTGAAATAAAACATATTAAATTAATAAATGAAAGCAAAACAAGAAGCATTTTTAGAAGAAAAAAGGAAGCAACAATGAAAGCCAAACTAGAAGCAATCTTGGAAGCAAAACTGGAAGCAAAACCGAAAGCAAACTTGAAAGGAAAATGGGAAGCAAAATTGGAAGCCAACTTGGAAGCAAAACCGGAAGCAAACTTGGAAGCCAACAATGGAAGAAAAACTGGAAGCAAACCTGGAAGCAAAATTGGAAGCAAAATCGGAAGCAAACCTAGAAGCAAAATGGGAAGCAAAACTAGAAGCCAACTTGGAAGCAAAACTGGAAGCAAAAGTAGAAGCAAAATCGGAAGCAAACCTGAAAGAAAAACTGGAAGCAAAACCAGAAGCAAAATTGGAAGCAAAATTGGGCATCAATTTCGATGCTACTTCTGGCATTATTTTTGGCGCTATTTCAGGCGACTGAAGAGACACTAGTTCTGGGCACTAACGTGGATGTTGTGATTTCCCGGCGCTAACTATGATGCAAGGTCTGACCTAACAGATGACGCAAAATTCGACACCTAAAAAACCATGCCTTTTTACGCCAAGTTTAGCGCCAACCAAATCACCCAATTCGTGGACTGAAATACACTAAAATTTGGTGTTATTTTAGGCGCTATTTTCCTATTTTGTTGTAGTGATTGATTTACTTCAACTCGGTTAAATTAAGAAAGGTTTGATTTATTTATTAGATAGATAGATAATATCTTAATTGAAATAAGGATTAAATGGGAATTACATGATTATGTTAGATAAATGAATTTTGGAAATTGAGTTTGGGGAAAAATGATTTACATATATGTATTTAGATAATTAAAAGATTTGTGTAATGAACTAGTTATCTTTGGGATGTATATTGTATGTTGATGGCTAGTATAGGTATTAATAGTTAAATTGTAAATTTACCTTATAATCAGTTATTGGGTACAATTGTGAAATAGGGGCTAGAATTGTGAGTTCATGAGTTGTGGGATAATGTTATGCATGGATGTAGTTTTGATTGATCATTTGTGTTGAATTTAATGTTTGATTTTGATATGGTTGTGTTTGACTATATGGTTGATTAATGATGTTAAGTGTTGCATCATGAATTAATAGCTCCTTGCTATGTGAAATAGTTAATCTAGAATAAAATAAAATGTGGAGATTTTGCATTTTATGGTTACCTTGTTCATTTATGTGCTTGTATTGAGTAATGTCTTTGAGTTTTGGAATTGGGAGGAATTGGGGTAATGTTCAATGTGGAAGTCATTATTCCATGTAGTTAAGGTTTGAATTCTAGAGGCTAGGGGAAATATCTGCATGTTGATTTTTATAACTTAGTTCATTATTTTGAAATGGTCGTCAATGTTCTTGAAGTGGGTGAAATGTTACTTGTATTGTGTTTATTAAGGTTTTAGCCTTGCACTATGGAAATTGTTTTATTATGGATATCTTGTGCGAGATGGTGCATGCCTCGCTTTATGTGCTTATTTATATGGCTTTGCTAGTTTTGCAAATTGGCTTACCTAGTTAGTGACTGTGAGTCTCTTGTTGGTAGTAGGGAGAGTGGCTTCCCATGGGGTTGGAGCCCTAAGTGGTGTCTAGGGTAAACCATGTGGGAGTTGTGTTAATTCAGTGATAACCTAATAATGGTTAGGGGGTTGGGTAGTACTCAAATTAATATAAGATAATGGATGCCTCTCTCATGGCTCAAGTGCTCATTTAGGCTTGAGATGAGATGAGAAGGCTTGGAATTGCAAGATCAATTGTCTTGTCTTCATGAAAGGTATGTTGATTCTGCATGAGTTAGAATGGGGGTCGAGCATCGGTAGAGGTTGCCAAGGTGACCCAGGATGGGGGTCGGGACCTAAGAAGATCCACATCGGGTAACCCATATCGAGCTATGCGATGACACTCTTCCCTATAGCAATCTTATATGCCTTATTTATTTTCCCCTTATTGTTCATCTACCTCTAGAAGTGGTTGTTTATTTGTGTTATGTTTGTTACTCTTGTATATTGTAGTCATGTTAGCCTATATCTTCTTGATTGTTTGTGTAGTGGGTCCTTATTGTCATCTCCTAGCACGGGGGTAGACCTTAGGGTTCCACATGGTTAGGTGGAACATGCTATGCACTTTATTGGGTTCCCAGTTGATGTTCGTGAGCATGGAGTTGTACCTTATGCAGTGGTTCCAGATCTTACACCAAACCTTGTGGCAGCTACGATGTTATGTGATGTAATTATTTCAGTTGTATTGTATCATGTTTTGATGTACCCTTCCCATTGTACATTAGGAAGTATTGATGTATTTATGTAATCATGGAATGATGTATATTTATGTACAAAAGTGATGGATGTACTCTTTGGGTTTATTATTTGATCATTGATGGTTTTATATTTAATGTGATGTATGGATGTATGAAGATCATTTACCTTATGCTATGGTTTTAATATGGACACTTGTAGTTAGCTTATCTTCATTATGAGATTATTTTGTGTTATGTTAGCATGTAATGCAACTTGATAGCCTAAAGGACACAGTTAGAACTTATGTATGTTAGATGCATCATATGCTAGTGTTGTATGATTTACATCTCATGTTCGTTTCTTTAAAAAAAAATTATCTCATAGTTGTTAGTTGAAGTGTTGTCCTTTGGGGTTTTACGACGGGGCGTTACATCTTTGTATCAGAGCCTAGGTTCATACACTGGGCACTCTAGTTTCATATGAGCCTATTATGTTGCCCTTGTGCTTAGACTCTTGAGCTTAAGTTTTTCCCCTTCTGTCATCCTCGCCTAGAAACCTGATATTTTCCCCTTGGTGATGTTGTTCAATGGTGCAGAAAACTAATGGAAAGGATAGGATCCTCGGTGTAGTGCACAATGCACCGATATTCTTCCTATCGAGGATGCATTATGGACCCTTGTGTAGCCTTGTGATGTGTTTCCCAGTGATGTGAATTTGTGTGTATTTATATTTTATGCATGCCTTTCGACATGTGTAGTTGTTGCATGATGCTATATGATATTTGTTCTCTTGTAGTTGGCTTATCATCATTATGAGATTAGTTTGTGTTGGGAATGTTAGCACCTAATGCAACCATGATACCCTAAAGGACACAGTTAGAATTTACGTATGTTAGACACATCATATGTTAGTGTTCTATGATTTACATCTCACGTTAGTTTCTTTAAAAAATATATATTGTCTCATAGTTGTTAGTTGAAGTGTTGTCCTTTGGGGTTTTTCACGATGAGGGGTTTCACGGCGAGGCGTTACATCATTTCCCCATTCTCAATCACCTAAGACATCTTGAAAAAATTAACCTTTTTCTCTTTTTATTCTCTTTCTTGAGCCAAAGTTTAACTCATGGAGCCAACCTATCGTTACATCAAGGACTTATAAGAGCCATCTACAAATTTGTGTTGGTTAAGATTCTGCAGAGAAACCCAACCCTCAAAGAAAACCCCAAGCCCAAAAGCTCTGTGAAAATTGAGCTTATTGAAGACAAACCCCATACCCTGACCAAAAATCCTAGTAAGAAGTCTTCTAACCCTGATGAATCCATGTGGAAGGATTTGCTAACGGTTACACCAGAAAAAAGAAGGGATGTTTCTATGGACCTGGAGGCTAATAAGAAGAGGAAACTGATTATTCGTCAACTGGGGGAAGAGGCAAACACAATCACTATACTTGATGAAAATGAGGCAGAATGCTCAAATCTGGTTGGTAGAAGATCTAAGGGACTGGCAATGGCAGCTTTGAAGGGGCAAGAAAGTAGTAAAAATTCATAGAGCCCAGAGGAAAAAAGTACCCATAGCCCATAGGAAAGCAAAGATAAGAAAGAGAGGGAGGATAATGATTCTTCCATAGAGGAGATACCTGATAGTCTGGGTGGTGATTCGGCTGAGGACAAGGAAGAGGAGTCGTGGAAAGAGGTGGCTCGTGAGGAGGAAGAAGACAATATCATGGATAACCAAGAGAGGATGAAAACACAAGATCAAGAATAAGAAAATGTTGAGGATGGTGGTAATGAGAGAATAAAAATATTGGAGGAAAGACTACAAGTATTGTAAAAAGGGATGCAAGAGAAGGACAAGGACAGTAGAATTCAAGCTCTTCAAAAATTTCTTAAGAGCAAAGTTGAGGATGGTGGTAATATAAATAGATTGGAGGAAAGACTGCAAGTTTTAGAGAAAGGGATGCAAGAGCAGGACAAGGAAAACAAAATCCAAGCTTTGGAAAAGGTAGTTAAGAATTTATGCTCGATGGTTGACACTACCATTAAGAGGGCTATAATGGCTATGATTTCAGGTATGGGTAAAATTAAAAAGCAACAAAGGAAAAAAGCGATGAGCGAGGGTGTGGATTTGTCTCAGAAGATGGAGCTGAAGGATATAGTGGAAGACATAGTTGAGGACTTGTTGATTTCCTGGAAGTTGATTGAGGAAGCATAACTATGGTGATTTGTTTTGTTGTTTTGTGCTTTTTATTTTGATGGTTTATTTCGGTGCTTTTTCTGGGGATGAAAAAACTGTTAAATGGTCGTTGGTGCCTAAACTTTAATGTTTGTAATGTTTAGTAATTCTAGTTTCAGTATGGACTTTAAATTAGATATTAATAGGTATTATAAGTTAAATGGGAGAGATGCTAGTTGTGATAGGTTAATCTATTTTGCTACTTCTGATAGAACTGTTATGTTTGATCATAAGGGTATTGGTTAAGCTTTTTTCATGTGGGAGGGGGGAAGTTTGGTGGGCTTCCTTTTTTGTTGTTTATTTCCACCTAATGTTCTTCTAATGTTGTACTAAATTGTTTGGGTCAGGGCCCTTTCCTTGCTTAACCAATCAAAAATATTGTATCACATCCTCATTTGCTCAAGATTGTAAATCCTTTTCCATATGTCTCTCTAGGTTGATGGAAGTATTTGTTGCTTTGTTAACATAGAATGTTTGAGTGTTTGCTTACTTAGAGGAACTAGGTTCACCTATTGTAGGGAACTTAGGTTCAATTTTTGTCTCAACTTTAGGATGTAAGTAACTAAACATCTCAAGTGGTGGTATTTCAGGGGGTGTTAGTTGTTCCATGGATGGATAAAAGGATGTATTAGCTTCAAGGTTGGTAAGACAATAATTTAGGAATTTATTCATGTTATCATCTTCTCCAATGATGTCAACATCATGAGGAGGACATGCATTAGGAGTTGAGTGAGCATGAGTAAGTTCAATTTCATTAGGGTCATTTCCAAAAGCACAACTTGGCACATCCACTAAGGAATTCAAGGACATCCACAGATTACCAAAGCACATATCCATGATGCAAATTTCAAATTCTAAACTATGCAACAGTGTGAAATAAAATTTTCTAGATGCAATTTTGAATTTAAGCAATGCACAAGATGAACCAAATTAAACTAAACGTAATAAACTAAATGAAATAAATAATATTTAAACTGAAACAAAAAGTTATAAACAACAAACAAAAGCTTAGAAACAAAGCTTTAAATTCTGTAAAATGCAGTCCAAAATCTACACTAGGACTGATTTTCCCAGAGGGGCATATGAGCCCTAGTGGGTTTTTTTTTTTAATTTTAAAAAAAAATCAATTGATTTTTATGCTTTTTATGTTGTATGATATGTAACCTAAGCGCAAATATAGATTTTGTATGAATTTCAATGATATGAGGTGCAAAAATGCAAGCTATATGCACCTTCACTAATGCAAAATTTGGAAACCCTAGAATGCCAATTAACTAATGCAAACCCTAATGAAATGTTAATGCAAGCAAGATCTAGGATGGTAATACACTCCAAATCAAAATTATGATGTTCTAAATGTAGGTTCACCAAAATGAAACAATGAAAAATGGTATGGCTTCTTTCGTATGGTTTAGAACATAGAGCAAGACCCACTTTCCAATTATCTCATTCAAGGATAACCCTAGAGATCTCAATGCAAAGGAGAAAGATATCTTGCAATAGGGTTGTCCTAGGAGCTAATTTTATAAACTAATTAGGGGTTCGCCACCAAGTTAGGACTTGGAAATACAAATGCAATGCAAGATGTAAAGCTTGACCCTAAAATGATGCAATTTTTCACTAAATGACCTAGAAATGCATATAAAACAAAACAAAAAGTTGCAAGATGAAATGTGTGCATTTGGAAATATGAAGATGACTAAATGGAGCTCTGAAATGTTGAAAATAGTGACTTTAATGTTGATTGGAACTCATACGCTAGGCTAGGTGAATCAATCCCAAATCTATATTTTTGTGTAGAAACATGAATCTAGCAAATGGGTATTTGAATCTGTAAAAACCTAAAAATTGACCTAAATTGGGACTCATACGCTAGAACTGGCGTATCAATGCAATTAGGGTTTTCTAAAACTTCAAAGTTTGAATTTGGTCTTCAAGGTATGCTCTATGCTTCCCAATTGATTTATGGATCTGAAACCCTAATTTGCAATTTGTAGAAGTCCTCCAAGTATCTCCAATGCAAGGTGACAACTTTGACAACTTTCTCCAAACTTTCTCTTCAATGTATCTTCAATCTTAACCTGCAAATCACACACTAAATAGAGGTAAAAATGTTGTTTTGTTAGTGAATAGGGGTTTTCCTTGGTCAAACCTCATTTTGGTAATCAAACCTTGAAATAAAATGAAATAGGAATGGAGAATGATGAATGATGAATGAATAAAATATGATGTTAAAACTCACCAAACCCTAGAAATAAAAGACTACAAACATGTATGAAGTGGATCCAATGGATGTAGATCTTGAATCTTTCTTGAATTTGATAGATCTTGAGTGAAATGCTAGCTTGAATCATAAAAGCCTACATCATAATTGTTAGCTCCAAAATAAACATGATGCATGGAGACTTTTGCATGATGATTGATGCTTGAATAATGCTCTAAAATGCTTGATAATATACCCTTGAAGACTCTTGAATGCTCTTGTAAACACTTGAGTTATTTTGTGAACTCAAACTTGCTATAGGGATGTTCATTCAACTTGCTAGGTGTAAAATGAGTGAAAGAAACTTGTATTTATACTTAATTATGCAAAAATTCCTGAAATTACAACACTACAAGTCTGCATCAGATCTAGGAGGATAAAATCCTGCCAAAAATTTGAATTAATTTTAATTTTGGGCCACACAAGACTCATACGCCCAAGGTGGTGTATGAGTCCCATTAGGCATTATTTATGGGACCAAATTCAAAAATGCTTAGAAAGGTGTAAAACCAAGATCGGGACCCAAAACCCTAGGTGGGACTCATATGCCCAAGGTGGCGTATGAGTTCCAAACCACCAAATTTGGGTCACACAACCTAGAAACACCCAAATTATAATTGGTTGTTGATTTATGTCAGGATCATCCTTGAAAAGATGCATTAAATGAGGCTTGTGGATGTAAAATAAGGCCAATTAAAGAATAAAGAAGCTCAATTATTTATGAAAACCCTAGAAAAGTGTGAAAGTGTGTTACAACACTTTACAACACTCTAAATAAGGTAGGATTAGGTTTATTTATTTCACAAGGGCCCAAGACCTAATGTGAATGTGTCAAACACATTACAACACTAAATCAAGGCAACATTAAGCTTAGTTTAACAAGGAGGGCCCAAACAAGCAAGGAAAATTAAAAGGAATACTTTTTTCATTGCCACAATTTATATTTAGAGAGAATTCTTCAGGTACACACCAAGAGGTCATAGATAATGGCAATCACAAACTATTTGTTTAAATGAAATAAATCTCTAGTTGAAGAGGCTATGCGAGAAAATGAGAATTTTATGCAAGAGCATCCATTGTTGATTAGACTAAGGACAACTAATGCAAGAGCATATTAGAAGGAATCTTTAAAATAAACACGACTATATTTGATCTTGGCAACATGTAAATACTAACATTTGAATTCTTAACTAGTGGTAGCTATTTTCAACAACCATTCTCTAACTTGGGTGGTAGACTTTATGGTGGGAAATGTTTTAAACACCTCCTTTGTTTATCATTGGTGACTGATACAAGAAAATATAAAAAATTACTGAAATATAAAAAAATCATTGCTGGTATATGAACCACCAAAAACATATGCAAACAAGGGAAAGAGGATTCCCCAAATAGGCTCCTAGGGTTTTTCACCTAGGAGCACTTGGTTTAGGAATGCCACTCTTTCACCTTAGTGATATGGGTATTTTTGGTGATTGCATTCAAAGCAGGGAGATTGGATGTGAGGTTGTGTTGTGTGTGATGAAGTGTGTCTAAATTTTGTAAATTAATTAAACTAAACTAACTATGAAATGTAAGGCAATGTAAATCTAAACTACATGCAAAGTAAATTAAATGACCTAAATGTATGCAAACAGAAAAGAAACTGGAAATAACATAAGTGGTGCACCTGGGTATTGGAAGTTGCAGATGAGAAGCTCTAGAATGCTCTGGAATCTACCTGAGATGTGCAATGGACACTTACGCCAAAATGGGCGACCTAGTCCTTCTGTTAGGAAACTTTATCGAAGTGGGTTTATGCCAAAAGGGTATCTAGAAATGTGAAAATCCCTGAAACATAGGCTCAAAGGGACTAGGTCACCATTATTAGTGACCTAATCCTCTTCTGAGTTTCTGAGAACCTGAAAGTGGAGATTGGATCCTTCAACCTGCACTTCGGATCCCAACAGGTGTCTAGTTCAGATTCTACAGAAAACGGGTTGAAAGAGGTCTCCAAGCTTCAACTAGGGCTTTGTCGACTTGAGTGATCTTGATGGGTTGAGAAATCCTTCTTGGCACCTTTCTCCTTGACAAACCTGTATACAAAAACCTACAAATCACACATGCAAAGAGGAGACAAAGGGTTAGGGTTAGAGATTAGGGGTTTTCCTTAGTCAAACCCCTTTGATGATAATCAAATCCAAATGAAATATAATGAAAAAGGAATGGATAATTGAATGATAAAGCCACTACAAACACTTACCAAACCTTTGTTGAAGATATTTGTAACATGTAAGAACCAGCTCCAATGGAGGTTGCTTGAGATGTCTTGTGCTTGATTGTTTGCTTGGGAAGCTTGAGTGCAAGAGTACTTGTGAAGATTGAGTGAAGGTGAAAAATGGTCTAAGGAGGAGTCAAAATGAAGATGAAAAACCTTACTTATACATGCTAAACCTTAATTTTCTCAAAAATGACACATGATAGGCCGACCTTAGGGTTTTGGGGGAAAATTCCCGCAAGATTTATGTTTTAATTTTGAATTTTAAGCCAAAAGGGACTAGGTCACCCAAGGTGGCGACCTAGTCCACTTGGGAAAATTCAAGTGGTGGTCGGGAATAAAATGGTGATTAATGATGTGTATTAGGCTTGCCTCCCAAAACACACTTAAGTCGAGACTAAAAGTATATTAAGGGGTCAAATTAACATAAGAAAATGGTTAATTAGTGGATGATAAGCCTAGGAAGATGTGAAAATTCCTTACAACACCTTGACATAAGGCTTGCAAAGGGGTTAAAGGGGGTTGTTTAGGTGAATTATATTGAAAGGGTCTTAGAAAAGTGGGAAGATGTGTTACAACACTTCACAACACCTTAGTTAAACATTGTTAGATTATTGTTGAATTGCAAGCTTTCAAGGCCGAATCAAGGCAAAACAAGGCCAAAATCTAAGGGAAAATGCCAAAATGAGTGAAAAAGTGCCAAAAACTACACTTTTTGGTGACACGGTATATTGATATTTTTAGAGATGTTTCAACCTATTATTATTGGTAAATTCCATGTGATTTCATGGTCATGGTCAATCTATTGTAATGAATCATTTTTCTAAGTCGAGTTTGGTAGTTTTAGGACAATGGAGGAAGTTGGAAGGCATGATATGTAATGTCCCCTTTTTTTTGAGATCTGTATCAGAGCAATGGTTAGCCTACAATTTGGTTCTCATAGGCTAGAGAGATGTGTAGGGGGGCCTTTGGAGGGTATTTAGGGACTTTAAAAGGCTTGATGTTTTCATTCTGACATCTTCAACTTAGTGATCGAGTATTTTACTTGGTATGCCTTACCAAGGCAATTCAGGAGTTCTTCATTCACACTTGCTATTTATAGTAAGTGTTATCAGGTTCAGTGGTGACATGCCTATTGTTGCTATTTGTGTCTTGAGACACTCTCAGGAGGTTATTGCTAGATCATTGTCAAGAGTAATTATATCATTAAGTCATTAAAGTGACTTTATGAATTAATGTTATAAAGTTTTTTTTTTGATACGTGAATTAATGTTATAAAGTTACTTATAATAAAGTACTTTATAATATGGCATTATAAGGTGAATAAAGTAATTTTAATTAAAATGATATATTTTATGTTACTTTATTATTATTTCATTCAATGGCACATGTTTCGAAAAGTGAAATTAATTATAATATTTAAAGAGGCCAAATGAGGCATTGGTTTTGGAAAGGAATTACTTTATTATTTTAATAAATCTAATTTCCAAGACTAGGGCATAGGGTTTGGAGAAGGATAAAAATAAAAGAAGATCATTTTATCTATCCAAGATATTATTTACAAAACAATGGTCGAATAACATGTTTGCAGGTTTAAAGCCTCAAGTTGATCAAAGGATGAAAAACCTCGATTATGACAAGATCTATAGGCATGAAAGAACATCCAAGGATTCTAGATTGAATTGTCTCCATCAAAGGTCATTATTAGTGAATCTCACAAATTTACTTAGTAGTTTCTTTCAACATTTACAATTTACATCAACAAGTTTGAATAAGACAAAAGCCATTTTCAGTATTGCAGTAGGTTGTACTATTTAGGAGGCATAAGGAGAGGGTTTGAGTTTGTAATTGAGATCGGTTCTTTATCAAGCTAGGGTGCACAGATCTTCCAAAGAAACCAAAGGCTTACAATAGCAAAAAAGAGCATTTAATGTGGCACGTGGAGTCTCGAAGGTCATACAAGTCAAGGGAAGAAGCACATGGGAGTCTAGAAGCAAACCAATTTGATTAGAAGGCTAAAAATTCCTTGTTTGGAGGCGCCCAACAACATTCAATAGATCAATGTCAAAACCAAGATAAAAAAAAATAAGCAAATTGAAGCATGGTGTCCTTTTAGATTGTCGTAATTGTTGTGTAAGAACCCAGGTTTCAAACTGTTACATTATGGCTTATGTGTATGTTCAAATTTTGTTCCAAATCAATAAAGAATAACTCGGTCACCTTTCACTTACACAATTTCTTTCTTGTTTAAGCATTTTGAAATTTCTTTCAATTTACGACACCATTTCTGACACCAAAAAATAAGAAAATCAGAATACATTCAAAAACTCAAAAAATAGTTTTGAAACCCCAAGGGGACATCACATGATAGGATTAAAAAAATTCATTGCAAGTGACCAACTGAATGGGGTATTCATTTGAAGGAAAAGGGGGGAATGTAGATGATGGTATTCCCATGCAAAGGTTGGTGAAGAATAGAAGGGAGAAGTCAAAGGTAGAAGGATAATGAATTATCATTGTTGAAAGTGAGAACATGGTCATGGATATCGAAGTGGATACATATGCAAGATGACAATAAATAATTTACAACACTCTTGAATAGTGTGTTATATGATTCATTAGGAATAAATGGAAGATCACAATTTATATGTTTCACTAGGTGTGACTATTATGTTTATGTTATGGTGGCATGTAGATGATGGTGTTCTTGATGGGGAAGAGAGAGAATTCAAAGAAGAATTAGGATTTTATTTGGTCTAGCCATGATAGTAAGTAGAGTTTGAAGTCAAAAAATTCAAAAGTATAGTCATGAGTCATTTAGTTGAATATGGAATTACTTTCAAGTTTGATTGTGAGGTTTTAGTAGGGAATATTTTTATTTTCATTTTTTATTTTATATCTTCCTAGGAGATTTTTAGAAAGGCTATATTTGTTCCAATATATAGTGATGGGCATGAGACATTGAGTAAAGGTTGTTTCAAGAGATGTTTTTTGGTGTTATCCATAGTTTTCTAGTTGGTAGAAGCTAAGCCTACTTTGAAATTTTTGTGTCTCATGTAGTGGTTGTCATGTAGTATCGTGTATGATTTTTTAATTGTAATGAGTGTCATATAGGTTTAGGATAAAAATTATTATACAAATCTTAATCTCTTTTGCTTGGCATAATCCATATTTGTCAAGTTTATGGTGTAGATCCATTTATAAGTGATATTGTATTGGAACCTCTCCAATAACTTGATGTTTTACAATATGTTAAACATTTACTTAAGTGTGCAAAATAAGAAGTTGTGGGTGAGGTGAGCTACTTGGATTGGTTGACCTTAATTGGGTACTCAATCCTCGATAAAGAGTTGCACATAGATTGAGTTAACATAGCTTGATAAGGAGGGCATAATTCTTTTGGATTTAGAGAGAATTCTTCACACATAGACACACAAGGGTTAATGAAGTCAATCACAAATTATTTGATCAAATGAAAGAACTCTCCAATTGAAGAGGCTACACGATAAAATGAGGATTTTGTGCAAAATCATTCACGGTTGATTAGCACTAAGGATAATACTTTTCTACACAAAGGGGCATGATATACCCTTGATCCTATAGTATGCATATGGTCATGAGTAGTAAGCATGTGGATACATTAACTCTTAAGTTATATGATCATTAGTATAGTCTTATATAGGTAGTTAAGTTGGCTTGGGTGTCATTCAAAGCATAATTATGATATACATCAGAGCTAGTGATTAGTTTATGATTATCATATTGTAAAATATGTTCTTATTGGAGAATTTTAGAGATTTGTCCCCTTGAAGTGGTCTATTATTCTCAAGCATTATCAAGTATTGTAATATATTTCCTATTTTATTCTTCTCTTATGCAATATATTTCATTACAGATTCTAAATTTATAGATTTCAAAATATTTAAATACATATAAGAAAATGGTAGTTGGATCAATGATTTGTGTATGAATTAATTTTGTTTCTTTTCATAAAATATGTGTATAGTTTATCCTTAGGTATTTTGAATTTTATTGGGTTTGCATATAATGTTTGAATAAATCTATGGTGTAGTTTTATATTATTTGTAAAGAGATCTACATATAATGTTTCAATATTTATAATTTTGTATTATTTTATATTCATATTTTTGAATTAATAAAGTAATTGTACTATAACAGTATATCTTTGAAATAAATTAATCAAAAGATTGCTTTTTTTAAATGGCCAAGAGTTTGAGGGAGACACAAAAGAGGGAACATGCAGAAGGGATTGTAGGAGTCCTTGGCAAGGGTTTCACACAAGAGCATGGAGGAGGCTTGACCCTCCTCTACCAAAGATTGATTCTTGTGGTACAGGCCCATCGATTGCCCCTTTCTTGCTTTCATTTCAGCTTTCAAGTTGTTATTGCTTCACATGTGTGGATTATGTATTCTTTCTGAATATCGGTCCTTTTGCATGTGGAGTTAACTTGTGAGGGAAAATTCAATAATGGAGGGGAGTATGGATCCCCCTGATGGTGTGTCAAAAGAGTCAAGTGGTGGAATTGCAAGCAACTCACAAACTAGATCTTTCAGGGAAATTGTAGTTGAGGAAAGGAGCACTCTATCGACTGGAGCAAAGTTTCTGGTACAAGCCAATGACAATGACAATAATGGGGGAAGAGAAATACAAGGTGAGTGTCCTTCGGCCTCCCCAAAAAAGGATGTCTTGGTTCCAAATCTTGAATTAAACAATGTCATTATTGAGGAAGATAATAGATTAAAAAGCACTGTAATTTTTCTTGCAGTCATGGACTTTTCCAAAGTCTCGGCTCAAAAGTGTATGGATGAATGGTTAAACAATGTCTGGGGAAAAAGCTAGGGTACAATATACCTATTTCTAGATGCTCCAACATGGGCTATTCATGATCTTTCTAAGGAATAAAAAAAGCAAGAAATTGTAACCAAAAAGCAATTCTGGAACATTGGGAAAATGGTCTTTCGAGCATTAGCTTGGTCATCTGAGGTTGTAAACGAAGAATTCTTGGCTTTATCGATCCCTAGATGGGTAGTGATTAAGGAGGTTCCACCCTGATTTTGGAATTTTGTTCCCATGTTGATGGAACCCTATGTAAGCATTGTTAGGATGGATGATACAAAAGCATCACTCTTGCACTTAGAGACTAGGATTTTGGTGTCTTTATTGTTAGGGATTGGCATCCTGGAATGGCTAGAGGTTAAATTAAAATCTAGAACCATTAACTATAAAATTCAACTACTAGGCGTCGACATTAATGCATGTTATTTATGTAGGAGGGAGGGACATCTAAAAAGAAATTTCCCTCTAATTTAGAAAAATCTAACCTAAAACCTAAAACCCAAAACAACCTCAAAATAATCCTAAAAGACTATCCTAGGGGCCTTATGGGCTTATCAAATATGAGCCTTGCTATGTTATACACACAAAGAACATGTAGTTTGATTGACTTGACTTATTTATTTCATGAGATATGAACACTTCATGGATGGTCAATTTATTATGGTGGAATCCTAAAGGACTGACCTAGGGTGTCTCAAGGGCACATCAATGATGACCTCACCTACATTCAAGCTTAGAGACGACGTAGTTTGACAAGGCAATATTTTTGGATTTTTATTTTCTAACTTTTTGAACTATTTTTGGGATTTTGATGTGGGTAAATCTAGCACATGTTTACTTTGCGCAAGGACAATTTGCGCTTGCAATGAAAATGTATCAAAATTGTTTGAGGAAATTCTATTTTGGCACTGACACCCAAATTTTATTATATTTAGCTTGAACACATTGTTGGATGTTGTGGTTGTGTTGCTGATATGTGGTTGTCATTGATGTCAACACTATTAGCATTGAATCTTCTTAAGGTTGTATATGTTGAGGATATTGAGAAAATTGCAATAAATATAGTACAGGCAGCCAGTGGAGCTGAGAAGGTCAAAATATTGTAAAACTCTGTGTGTTGAAGATTTGAAGGTGCGCTTCAAAGGGTTTGTTGCTGAATCTTTCTAGTATGTTGTCTGAAAGTTTTAGAGGTTCGCATAAAGATTTGTGAAAGTTATGAAGATCTGTGTGCCTACAATTATTCAGTTTATGTAGATAGTGTTCTTGGCTGAAGTGGATGAAATTATGGTAATTTCATGTGTTGCACATATACCTATGACGTTCATGGATGAGTCTAGATCGTGCTCTA
This sequence comes from Sequoiadendron giganteum, assembly GCA_007115665.2. Classification (NCBI taxonomy): domain Eukaryota; kingdom Viridiplantae; phylum Streptophyta; class Pinopsida; order Cupressales; family Cupressaceae; genus Sequoiadendron; species Sequoiadendron giganteum. The sequence goes on along the minus strand of CM021105.1, from coordinate 283,247 downwards.
TCCTTGTTGTACATTTTCATTGATTGAAGTGTTCATGATCAAAGATTCTTATGATGTGTGCTCGAGTTTTCATATTCTTGGCCGACATGATGATGTTAGCATGTTGCGGATCCATGAGGATTAATATTTTATTGTTTAGCATGTTTGGAGATGTTTGTTTGGGTCCTCACTATGTTGTGACCGACTTATGTTGGTGTACATTGTAATTTATTCATGTATCAAGGTCAACAGTTGTAATTCATTCTTTATTTTTGGTCAACTGAATAGTGTTTGTAAATCCGTGTAGTGGATATATATATGAGATTTTTTCCTCATTTAGAGGCAAGTGCTCAAGTGTACAAGTGATGTACAAGTGTGAATAAAGGTCAAATCATTCAGAGAAGAGTGTGGAAGAGTTTGAGCAAAGTGTGGAAGAGTTTGAGTAGAGGGTGGAAGAGTTTGAAGAAGTTTTTGTGCACCTAACTGGAACTATAATCAAGATTTTGTAGAAGCTAATTTCTCAGTTCAACTTCATCAAATGGATTTAATCTAATTACTATATGTAAGGCAGTGAGCCTTCCCTTTGAGAAATGTGCTCTAGGTAGTGCACCTGAATGCAAGTGCATTCCCTTTTTATTCTTTATTAAACTTCTAACAGGGTATAATCTTGTGGACTAACATCCACCGTGGTTTTTCCCCTAACAGGGTTTCCACGTATAAAATCTTGGTGTTCATGTGTCTCTGATGTGTTGTTGATTTAATGCTTGCACTATTAATTGTTAGATATGTGATATAAGGTTGATTAATGTTGTATAAGTTTGATTTTGGTAACAACTGATTCACCCCCCCTCTCAATTGTTTATCCTTATTTTGCCAACAATTGGTATCAAAGCTAGTTCCTCTAAAAGAAGCTTAACAACTTGAGGTGATCCGAGATGGAATCATTTAAGAAAGGATAGTCCCAGATTCAATGGTACAAACTACTCTCTATGGAAAGTCAGGATGAAATGTCATTTAAGATGCATTGGTGAACCTTTCTGGCAAATGAAGCAAATTGCATATACTATTCCTTAGAATGGTCCCTCCTCTGAAGATGAGATCAAGCAAGCAAAAATTAATACCAGGGCAGTAGAAACACTGATGAGTTATCAAAGTTCACATGACACAACCTCCTATGCCATAACCAACTTACATCAATTTGAGCAATCAAACAACTTTCACTAGCAGCACTCAAATGAAAGATATTACCTTTTGTCTTTATTCCTGAAGCAATCATAGTTCCTGAATTTCCCATTATTTTGCACTTGTCATTCTTGAACTGCAAATTGTAACCTTTGTCTACCATTTGTCCAACACTCAACAAGTTATGCTTTAATCCTTCTACATAAAGAACATCATCAGTATTGTGCTTACCACCAAAAGAAATAGTGTCTCTGCCATGAATCACACCAAAAGTGTTGTCTCTGAACCTCACAACACCACCATCATAGTTTTCTCAAGCTTACAAATTTGCTTTTATCACCAGTCATATGATTCAAGAGAAAGTTCCCAGAGAACATTTAGGTATGAAGATGAGATGAAGCGAATTGAAGATGAAGAAAAGGAATTGGAAGAACTAGAAGCATTGATTGTGAAAAGAGAATCGAGAGGTCATGGTAAGTACAAAGGAAAGTTACCTATTAAATGTTTTTCTTGCAGTAAGATAGGTCATTTTGCATCTAAATGTCTTGAAAGAGTTTCAAAGTATAAACCTAAGAATACTAGATTTCAAAGAAAGTGCTATTATGTTGAAGAAGATGTAACTGATGAAGAATTTGATAAAGAAACTGGAAATGAAGATGAATGGGTATTTATTGTTGTCAAAGAAAATGGTCAGATGTCCACTGAATCTGCTAGTAATGTGAATGTTGAGAAAGCTCTTGCAGCCAAAGTTGAAGAGAAAGATGAGTGGGTGATTGACAGCGGATGCTCACATCATATGACTGGTGATAAAAGCAAATTTGTAAGCTTGAGAAAACTATGATGGTGGTGTTGTGAGGTTCAGAGACAACACTTTTGGTGTTATTCATGGCAGAGACACTATTTCTTTTGGTGGTAAGCACAATACTGATGATGTTCTTTATGTAGAAGGATTAAAGCATATCTTGTTGAGTGTTGGACAAATGGTAGACAAAGGTTACAATTTGCAGTTCAAGAATGACAAGTGCAAAATAATGGAAAATTCAGGAACTATGATTGCTTCAGGAATAAAGACAAAAGGTAATATCTTTCATTTGAGTGTTGCTAGTGAAAGTTGTTTGATTGCTCAAATTGATGTAAGTTGGTTATGGCACAGGAGGTTGTGTCATGTGAACTTTGATAACATTTTCAAGATAAGCTCTACTCAAGCAGTTAGAAATCTACCTAAGTTAGTGGATCCTACTAACTCTATGTGCATGGAATGTCAGATGGGAAAGCAAACAAGAAATTCTTTCTGGAGCAAACAATATAGTTCTAATGGAGTACTCGATTTGATACATACTGATCTATGTGGTCCTTCTAGGATCAAAAGCCTACAAGGTGAAAGGTATTTTATGTTGCTCATTGATGATTATTCTAGAATGATATGGGTCGCTTTCTTGAGAGAAAAACATGAAACATTAGAAAAGTTCAAAAAGTTTTAAAGCTATGGCAGAGAATGAGACAGGTCAAAGGATCAAATATCTAAGGTCGGACAAAGGTGGTGAATTTACTTCATGGGAATTCAATTCTTTTTGTGAGGAACATGGAATCCAAAGACAACTATCTGCTCCCCAAACCCCTCAACAAAATGGAGTTGTTGAAAGAAAGAACAAAACCATTCTAGACACTGCTAGAACCATGATGTTGGAAGCAAATGTTCCTCATTTCTACTGGAGAGAAGTTGTAAGTACTGTTGTGTACACCATTAACAGGGTGAATGTCAACAATAATTCTGGTAAGACACCTTTTGAGCTATGGTTTGGTTATAACCCTACTGTCAAATATTTCAAAATGTTTGGAAGCAAATGCTACATCAAGAGAGATGATGATATAGGTAAGTTTTATGCTACAAGTGATGAAGGAATCTTCCTAGGATACTCTACTAAAAGAAAAGCTTACCGGTGCTTTAATAAAAGGTTGAAGAAAGTGGTTGAAAGTGCAAATGTTAAGGTTGATGAAGATATTGGTAAATCATCCAGATCTAGTGGTTATGATTTAGATGATCAATATGATGATGGTAACAATAATATTCAAGCACAAAATCAACTTCAAATTGTTTCGGTGAACCAAGGGAATCGAGAAGCAAAAAATAGCAGAAGTGCAGAAGAAAGAACACAAGAACAAGAGGTAAGAGAAAATCTCAAAACTCCTAAGTATGTAAGAGGAAATCATTTTGATAGTTAGATCATAGGAGAAAAAAGCAAAGGTGTGCAAACTAGAAGAAGAATTCTAGAAGAATATTGTCTAATCTCTAAAGTTGAGCCTAGAAATATCAGTGAAGCATGCAAAGATGAACATTGGATGGAAGCCATGAAAGAAGAACTGTTGCAGATACAAAAGAATGAAACATGGGATCTTTTTCCTAGACCTCAAAACAAAAATGTGATTGGAACCAAGTGGGTGTTCCAGAATAAGCTGAATGAATAAGGTGATGTGGTCAGAAACAAAGCAAGATTGGTTTGCAAAGGATACTCACAGATGGAAGGTATTGATTTTGATGAAACTTTTGCTCCTGTTACTAGAATTGAAACTGTTAGATTATTTCTTGCTTATGCTACTTTCAAGAATTACAAAGTTTATCAGATGGATGTGAAGTCAACATTTTTGAATGGTGAACTAGAAGAAGAAGTTTATGTTGAACAACTAGATGGATTTCAATTGACTGATGAAAAGGACATGGTATGCCAATTGAAGAAAGCTCTTTATGGACTAAAGCAAGCTCCTAGAGCTTGGTATGCTAGATTGGATAAATACTTGTTAAAACTTGGATTCAATAAAGGTACTGTCGACAACAATTTGTATTTCAAGTTGGATCAAAATAAAGAAATGATCATTGAAGTCTTTGTTGATGATATTATTTTTGAAGGTGATGATGATTTGTGTATGAATTTTGCCAATGAAATGAAAAGTGAATTTTAAATGTCAATGATAGGAGAGCTGAAATTATTTTTAGCATTGCAAATTACTCAGTTAGATGATAGAATCTTTGTATCTCAGTCTAAGTATGTGAAAGAGTTACTGAACAAGTTTGGCATGGAAGATTCAAAACCAGTTGGTACACCTAAGGTGACCGGATGCAAACTTACATAGAAAGATGATTCTCCTAAATCAAATCAGACAAGATACAGGTCAATGATTGGTGGATTACTCTATTTAACTCATACCAGACCAAACATAATGAATGTTGTGTGCATGGTTGCTAGATTTCAAGCTGATCCTAAAGAGTCCCATGTGACTATTGTAAAAATAATATTTAGATATCTAAAGGGACAGTTGATCTTGGTCTTTGGTATCCTGAGGATGATGATCTTACTCTAAGTGATTTTATTGATGTTGATTGGGTAGGAGATGTAGATGACCGAAAGAGTACTAGTGGTGGTGCATTATTCTTAGGTAAGAAGCTGGTATCATGGTTAAGCAAAAAGCAGAACTCAGTTTCATTATATATTGTTGAGGCAGAGTACATTGTTGTTGCAAATAGTTGTACCCAAGTATTATGGATGAAGCAAATGTTGTGAGATATTAGAATTGAGTATGAAGAACCCATTACAATATTTTGTGATAATTCAAGTGTCATTAACATTTCTAAGAATCTAGTGTTGCATTCAAAGACAAAGCATATATCCATCAAGTATCACTTCTTGAGAGATAAAGTAAGTGACAGAGAAGTTAGATTGGAGTACATACCTACCAAAGAGAAAATTACAGATATCTTTACCAAGTCATTGCCTAAGGACACTTTTGAGTACCTCAGAGGGAAGTTAGGGGTGATTTCCCCTCCTAATCAGAACTAAGATGCAGGTGTTTGCATCAGTCCATGAATTCATAGCCATATCTCATTCTGAATTGATGTTGTGGTGGCTGCTACTCAGGGGGAGTAGTCAGATGATTCAAAATTGAGATCAGAGCATGTGTACCTTTGCTATTGATGTCAAAGGGGGAGAGAGAAGCATTGTGAAAAATGTGGGAAAGAAGAGCAATGAAGGAAACAAGAAAGAGTGCACAATCTCAGGGGGAGATTATTGAAAAAGAATTAGTTGGATTAATGGTATTATTTTTCACATCATGTGTTGCCATCAATGCCAAAGGGGGAGATTGTTGGATGTTGTGGTTGTGTTGCTGATATGTGGTTGTCATTGATGTCAACACTATTAGCATTGAATCTTATTAAGGTTGTATATGTCGAGGATATTGAGAAAATTGTAATAAATATAGTACAGGCAACCGGTGGAGCTGAGAAGGTTAGAATATTGTAAAGCTCTATGTGTTGAAGATATGAAGGTGCGCTTCAAAGGGTTTATTGTTGAATCTTTCTAGTATGTTATCTGAAATTTTCTGAGGTTCGCATAAAGATTTGTGGAAGTTATGAAGATAAGTGTGCCTACAGTTATTCAATTTCTGTAGATAGTGTTCTTGGTTGAAGCAGATGAAATTCTGGTAATTTCATGTTTTGCACATATACCTTTAATGTTCATGGATGAGTCTAGATTGTGCTCTATCCTTGTTGTACATCCACATTGATTGAAGTGTTTGTGATCGAAGATTCTTTTGATGTGTGCCCGAGTTTTCATGTTCTTGGATGACATGATGATGTTAGCTTGTTGCGGATCCATGAGGATTAATATTTTATTGTTTAGCATGTTTGGAGATGTTTGTTTGGGTCCTCACTATGTTGTGACCAACTTGTGTTGGTGTGCATTGTAATTTATTCACGTATCAAGGCCGACAATTGTAATTCATTCTTTATTTGTGGCCGACTGAATAGTGGTTGTAAATATATATATATATATATATATATATATATGAGATTGTTTTCCTCATTTAGAGGCAAGTGCTCAAGTGTACAAGTGATGTACAAGTGCGAATAAAGGTCAAATCATTCAGAGTAGAGTGTGGAAGAGTTTGAGCAGAGTGTGGAAGAGTTTGAGTAGAGGGTGGAAGAGTTTGAAGAAGTTTTTGTGCGCCTAACTGGAACTGTAATCAGGCTTTTGTAGAAGCTAATTTCTTAGTTCAACTCCATCAGATGGATTTAATTTGATTACTGTATGCAAGGCAATGAGCCTTCCCTTTGAGTAGTGTGCTCTAGGAAGTGCGCCTAAATGCAAGTGCATTCCCTTTTTATTCTTCATTATACTTCTAACAGGGTATAATCTTGTGGACTAACATCCACCATGGTTTTTCCCCTAACAAGGTTTCCACATATAAAATCTCAGTGTTCATGTGTCTCTGATATGTTGTTGATTTAATGCTTGCACTGTTAATTGTCAGATCTTGATATAAGGTTGATTAATGTTGTATAAGTTTGATTTTGGTAACAATTGATTCACCCCCCCTCTCAGTTGTCTATCCTTGTTTTGCCAAAAATTATGAAGCAAAACAGTGGCAAGATTGTAAAAGAACATTATTAAGAGCAGTAGATTGCAACTATTCTAAGTTGCCAATCAGAAAGCTATAAATTTTGTGTTTAATGTAATGAGGGTTTCAAATTACCTTTGAATTCGCTACAGAGGGCATCCCCAAATCCGACTTTGCTGTAAATTTCAAATACTTTGCAACAAACACCAAAGTCATTGCTCACCTTTTCAGAATTATCTAGGTCCTCTCCAAACAATCTTTATCACCCATGCAAGTAGTTTTTGTAACTCAAAATGCCTTAGTGTAGTTCGCACACCCATGCAAGTAGCCTCAGTGTAAGTTGTCAAGTGCCAAATTCTAAACACAAATAATGAATTGCACACAATACACTCCAACCAATCATTTCCCTAAACATTTTTTAAAATTTTGTCTAATATGTATTCATGTAACTAATTATTTAGTCATTTTTATTTGTGTGACTAAATACTTTTTTACCCGACGACACACATTAGTCATTTATTTACTCATTTATAACTGTGTTGCAAAAAGTTAGTAGAATTTAGCCATTTTTAGTTGTTGTGACTAAAAGTTTTAGTCACCTAGTCATTTATTTACCAAATTCTACTAGTGATAGGAGAAGAGAGGAAAGTTGTCAATAGGAAAACTTGCTTAAAGAAGAATCCAACCTACAAGAAGACTCGAGAAATGAAACTGATATAATGAGCTCTTAATTGCTAAGAACTCCTTAAGGGTGATTTAGGCAAATAAAGTTCAAGGACTGAAAAATAAGAGACAAATTCAATTGGTTGAATAATGGGGACAAGGTTACCGAATTATTTTTCAGGTACCTTAGAGACAAAGACATAAAAGAGTAGATTGACCAAATATGGGTTGAGGGAATTCCAATAACCAAACAAGAGGATATAAAGAGGAAGTTCTACCAGTTTTACAAGGACCTCTTTACCTCTAAAGGGGATAATGATTCCAATATTAAGGCTAGGAGCTCTATAAAACAACTCGTACCCAAAAAAATCCAAGAAAAATAAGCAAAGGAACTTAGTAAGGAAATTTCCAAGGATGAAATAAGGAAGACAATATTATCCCTACAAAATGATAAAACCCTAGGGGTAGATGGTCTACCAATAGAGTTCTATAAAACATTCATAGACTGGTCCTATCATGATCTATACTAAGTTTACAAGGAGACCATTGAGAAAGGTTCACTAGGCAACATCATCAATAAAGGAATCATTAAGCTTCTCCCAAAAGAGGGAACAAAACTCTACTAAAAACTAGAGACCAATCACACTCTTGAATGTTTCTTACAAGGTTTTGGAAAAAGTCCTAGCAAGGAGGTTGGTAAACATCCAACCATCCTTCAACAATAACACTAAAGTTGCTTTCATCAAAGGGAGGTACATATTGGAAAATTTGATCACTACTTGGGAAGCAATGGAATGGGCTAAGTAGTCCAACCAAGGCTTTGCAATGCTTCTACTAGACTTTGAAAAGCTTATGATAGGATAGAGTGGAACTTTATAAGGATGAATTTGGAGGCATCTGGATTTCCAAATACATTCTGCAACATGGTTAATACATTGTTCAAGGATGCAATTATACAAGTTCACATAAATGGTGACCTCACAAAAGAATTTAGGCTAGAAATATCAATTAGGCAAGGGTGCCCCTAGCCCCTACTTTATTTGTGGTTGCCTTTGATGCTATACACTATATACTTCGGGACAATGACAGTTCCCTAGATATCAAGGGCATAACTCTACCTAATAAAAAGGAACTTATTAACATCCAATTTGTAGGATGACACTACAATTTTTATCAAGTTGAATGAGGGTAATTTGGAAAATCTAATGGACAAACTTAGTGTTTTTTGAAAGGCTTAAAGAGCCAAGATTTCTCTTTCCAAATCTATCATTTTGGGTTGGGAAGAAAACCCTCTTGGTTGGTTAAAGAAATACAATCTACAGTGGGGAGGCCCTCAAAAGAAAGTAAGGTATATGGGTATACCATTTGATGTCTATCCCAATCTCAAATAATATGGGAATGAATCAAAGAAAAAAAATTAAAAAATGGAACAAACAATATCTTTCCTTAGCTAAAAGGATGCAAGTATGTCAAAAGATTTTGTCATCATATAGTCTCTATTTTGCATCCATTTTATTACTCAACAACTATTAGGTTAATGAAATCCTAAAAAGGATTAGGAAGTTTCTTTGGTTGGATGGCAAGGGCAAAAGGAAGAAACATGCAGTAAGGTGGGAATGGTGTTGTACTGATAAAGAAAAAGGGGGTCTTTGTTGCAAGGTGTGTGCCCTTGGTCTCCTTGTGTTGTGCAACACAACACTTGGGTTCGTGACATGTCTTAACTACCTCCCATGGATTCATTAACTCTAGTGGTTGTATTGGGCATTAAGAGGTCGATTTTTTGGTGCAACGACAACCATCTTTGCAACAATTGGTATTAGAGCTTGGGTCACGGGTTTGAACCCCTCGCTTGCATTAAGGGGATTGTTGCAAGGTGTGCACCCTTGGTATTCTTGTGTTGTGTAGCGCAGTGCTTGGGTTTGTGACATGGCTTAACCACCTCCTGTGGATTCATTAACTTTGGTGGTTGTATTAGGCATTAACAGGTTGATCTTTTGGTGCAATGATAACCATCTTTGTAATAGTCTTGGCTTAAAAGATCTAAAGATGCATGGTATAGCCTTGGCTACTAAATGGATAATCAAAGCTTTGGATGGTGATGAGCCTTGGAAGGTCGTCATAAGAAACAAAATTAGGAATGTAGTTCTCAAACAAGAAAAATCTTAGAAAGCTCTCCCCTTCTATGATCTCCTTAGCAGTAAACTCCTTATTTCTCCCGTAGGCTCAAATGCCTTCAAAAGTATATGGAAGGCACGTTAATTAATAAAGAAAAATTTCTTAAATTGCCACTTCACCATGAATAATAATAATATCATTTTCTCTCACAGGTCCATTTGGTGGAATCTAGAACATAAGGGTAAGCCCCTTACCTTGTTGCAAGGTTGATCAACTAAAATATAGGCACATACGGGTATAAGTGTTTCAAAGACATAAAAGAGAATGGAACCCTTAAAAATTGGGGGGTGTTGTGTACACAATATAACCTACCTCAAATTAACTGGAGGACATATACATTATTGAAGGAAGCTTACAAAGAGCTTCACTTTCTTGTTGATCTAAAACATAATGATAATCAATATCTAGATTTCCATTGGATTGATGGTAGTTCACTCCTAAAACTTAATACTAAAACAATCTATAACTTCTTGGCTGAGTAGTACGATATTTCAAACCATGCCAATAAAAGTTGGGGCATCATCTTGACCAAAAATCAATGGAATAAACATTTTAGAAAGAATTGGTCTTTTGTGTTAGAGACAAAAAAGCATGCAGACATTGATATTTGTAACATTTGTAGGATGCCTCAAACAGTCAAACACATTTTATTTGACTGTCTTTATGCAAAATAAGTATGGAAACTATTTTGTGGTAATCAAAATATTTGGGAAAACAGTAATGACCTCAGATTGGAAAGGACATTAAAAATTGATAAAGATCTATATATGTTTTGGCTATGTCTTTCTACTGAAATTTTATGGGCTATCTGGGAAGCAAGGAATGAAGACAAGTATAAGGGGTCCAAAAGGACACTTACCAAGTCTATAAAAAGACTCACTCTACATAATGTTGCAATGCAGGTAGTCATCATAATGGAGATCTCCAAGTGCAAATTCTGGAGGCTCTTGGAGGAAGGCACAGTTAATGTTAATTTACATGAGGTTAGATACATGCACACTTGGCAGGGAGGTCACCCCGACATTGAAATCTTCTTGAAAGCATTGCAAGAATTCCAAAAGGAGTTTAACAAGAAAACAAAAAGAAAGGAGGTGGATCTAAGGGCCAAAACAATCAATTTGCACACCACCATAGGCACATAAGCCCCTCTCTCAGATGAAGGACGAATTGCAGTAAAGATTCTCTTGGGATGGAGGAACACAAGGGTTGACAGTGTTAGCAAAACTTGATAAAGTTTGAAATTGAATGTCCTTTTTTTATATTTTTGTTGTGCAATATAGTTTGTAATTTTGATGGAAATATGCAAGTATGTAAATACTACATAGATTTGTAAACTACAAGTTATACAAATATGCAAATATGTAATCCACAACTATAAAAACGATGTATAGAATCAACAAGTAGTTAAAAGAACAAGGTTATAGATAGGTTATCATACTGTTGCAAATATAGATGCAGGAAGACAGATGTTCAATACTTACATATAAAAGAATGTAATCCTTCTATTGTTTAAACTAAAAAAAAAAAAAAAAACATTTTTAATATTTTATGTATAACATAACTAAAAATAATAAATAATCAAATTATTAATCCTCTAATCCATATAAAAATTATAAATAATAAATTAAAAAATATTATACACTTTATCTATAAAAAAAAAAAACTTTTCTAAAAACCTAATATGCTGCTAGAATTCATATGTCAAGAATGCAACCATTTATAGATTATTCTCTTAAAAAAATTGCGCCTAATTCTACCCACAAATTGTTGTTTGGCTCTTCTATTCACGGAAATTATTTCATGCAAATAATAAAAGAATATCCTCTCTTCTTTTTTAAACACGAAACAGTGAGTGAAAATTATTTTTCCTACAATATTATTCATTAATTAAAATGCTCGCTGAAATAGCCATATCACGTTGCAATGCCTTTTCACTTGTCATTGCAGCGAGCATACACAGACAAGAAGTTTAACTATCGAGTTGCAGTTATCTGAGATCTTTTTTCCGGCTGTGTGGATTGACGGTGGTGTTTGTAGATATCGTTCTGTTTTGTAAATGTAAGGGTTTTGATATTTTTTGCCCTTTTTAATAAGATTTCTTAAATGTTATGCAGTTTTGAGGGGGTTTGATATTGTGTTTTTTTTGTTCGTAGATGGTGATGGAGAAAGCAGAAACGAGGGTTACATCGGGTAGGCTGCGATGGGGAGAGTTGGAAGAGGAGGACAATGAAGATCTCGACTTTCTTCTGCCGCCACCCACAGTCATTGGGCCGGATGAGAATGGTGTGAAGAAGACGATCGAGTACAGGTTCAATGACCAGGGGCAGAAGGTGGTGCGCACTACCACCACGCGCATCCGCAAGGTGGCCAAAACGCGCCTCAACAAGCGCGCTCTCGAGCGCCGCGAGTGGCGCAAGTTTGGTGGCGCCACCAGCGAGGATGCCTCCAACAGGCTCACAGTCGTCTCCACGGAGGAAATCTTGCTGGAACGGCCCCGCCCGCCGGGCTCGAAGGCGGAGGACGTGAAATCCGGTGCTGACGCTCTCTCCGCGCTCGCTGGCACCAAGGGCGGTGCCGTGCTCATGGTGTGCCGCATCTGCGGCAAGAAGGGCGATCACTGGACTTCAAAGTGCCCCTACAAGGACCTTGCCCCCGCCGGTACCACTGACACTCTCACTATGGATAAGATTGATGGCGCCGCTGCTGCCTCCAGCGGCGCACCAACTGCAGCTTCTTCGGCGGCAGGGCGGTCCACCTACGTGCCTCCGAGCCTGAGGGGCGGCGTCGACCGCTCTGGCGACACCATGCGGCGGAGAAACGATGAGAATTCCGTTAGGGTTACGAATCTTTCCGAGGACACAAGGGATGCCGACCTGCACGAGCTCTTCAAGCCGTTTGGGCACATCACACGTGTGTACGTGGCAATGGACCAGAAGACAGGAGTTAGCAGAGGCTTTGGTTTTGTTAATTTCGTCAACAGGGAGGACGCCCAGAGAGCCATCAACAAGCTCAATGGTTACGGTTATGACAACCTTATTCTCAGAGTCGAGTGGGCTACCCCTAGACAGACATGAGATCCGGCGTCTTCAGGAACCCGGGACTAATTTTTCCCTGCACTCCTGGGAAGAGGAAGGTGATGGAAGCGACGGCTGAAAATCCGGGATGCATCCCTGACGAATGAGCAGATGTGGGATCTCAATGATTTGTCTTTTGACAGGGGAGGTAGAATGGGTAACTATTTTCTTCATAGATTTAGAGGGGAAATAAGCAGTAGTTTGGTCATTATGTTGTCCTATAGTGCAGTTTGTTCACTTTTTTGAGAGAGAATTGTAGCGTTAGGTTTATCATATTTTGAGTTAAACGATCACGACACATTTGATTTCTTCTGTTTCAAACTCTGCCTATGTTTGATGGATTTTCTCAATTTTGAATAAATACAAATTTTATTTATTAACGTAGGAAGATCGAGCTCTCTGCTCAGGTGTGCTATATTGTGTTCCTCTGAATGTTAAATCATTTTAAGATTGGTATGGAGTATCATTTTCTTTTATTTTTAAATCAAATGCAGTGCTATTTTATGTTTTAGTTCCAGTGAAACGTAGTGCTATTTTCTTTAATCTGCTTTTAAATTTTGCTATTTTTTATTTCAATTGAAATGCCGTGCTACACTGTTTGTTTTTTTATATTGTGTTACTATGTTATTCACTGTGATATAAAATAGAGTGCAGTATATTTACTTCTATTCTTTTGTTTTAGTAGATTGCACTGCTATTTTTATTTATTTAACATGTAAGATCTTATTTTGCGACTATTAAATGATGTAGTTGCTTCAAAATAATAAATGCAATGCTGAAATGAGAGACATCTGGTTTTGTGGAATTGCAGATATTTTATCTATATGTGCGTGTCTGTGTGTGTGTATTCTTAATTGAAGCTTATGGGATGAATAGTGTCCCACACTAAATTAACTTTGATGTAAACCCAAGAAAGTGTGGAGACTTGTGTAATTCATGGTATTTGTCTGGATGTATTTGAATTGAGAGCAAATGTGAAACAAGTTTCTCTTCTCTTGCAAGTTGACTACAAGTTACACCGTATCTGCAGTTAATACTCAAAACCCATCCCCTAACATACCCTGTAAATTTTAGCTACTAAAAAAAACATACAACCTTTCAATGCCTACAAAAAGTTATGAAAATGGTGTGCCCCCAGACCCCTGTGAGGTGCATTGCCCACAAACCCCCACCAAAGTATAAGTCTGTCCAAGTAATAGATGAATGATTAATCATGATCACAAAAATTACAAAATACATCTCACCTGTTATAGATCTCTGCATCTTTACAGTCGAAGTCACATTCAAGGATTATTTGGTTTACGGGTTTTTAAAGCATGGCTAGTTTAAGCCACATACATTAGACAACCTATTTAGTATACAATGACTGCCACAGACAAAGTCGAGTCATAGTCAGCAGGAAATGCCACTTTTATAATGCAAAATTGTATCAATCATTCCCTGCACAGACAACTCATAGAACAATCCCATCTATTAGTATACCAGCTCAGGTCAAACTGGAACATAATGGGTTATCTTTTCACTTAACCATTCCTCTTTGTTAGTGAGTTTGACAACATAATATGCAGTCTTGAAGGCTTTAGGAAAACTTCAATAATAAATCCCTCACCTGAATATACACACCAGTCAAGCATGTCTTTATTAACTCATGCTCATGTATATAAATATAAAGAACATCAAAATTTCTATTCAATTACCCATGCTTCCAAAGTTGCTATAATGTATATGATGAATGCCTAATCAATGTTATCACATGAATAATTGACTTTTTCTTTATTTTTTAATAGTTTTTCCCTGCCGTTCCCTAAAAATTGGCCTTAAAAAAACCTGTCCTGGAAACATGTCCCCCCATCCCCTTCCACCACCGTCCTGGAAGCTTGGGGGAGCATCATAGGCTGTAATTAGAACAAGTATACTACTTAAACCTGTTTCCTTTTACACGGAAATTTATTTCCCAAATTTATAGACAGATCTATTTTCCAGAATTTTGTTAGTTTCAGTTCAGATTTTGGCTCATAATGAACTAGATTCAAAAAAATGGTAGCAATTACTTTCCCAAGTCCAGTGAGAAGCATGTGTCCATGGGACACATACAACAAGGTAGCAAAATAATTAATCAATACAAAGGATAACATAATAATGATAATAATACAAGAACTGCAATTCCCATGTTGTTGGTTAGTGATTTTCATTAACAAGACAAGAGAATGCAAGTACAGATCAGTGAATGTTGAATAACCATAACTATATAACTGCAAAGCACCCAGCAATCATTGAAACTAGCATTAAAACATGGAATATTCATGAAACTGAAAAAAACTCAGATTCAGAATTTATATATATACACACACAGAAGCAGTATACAAGACTGTTCCTCGTTCTTTATGTATAGTTAACTACAAGCAAAACTGTTTTACAACAGACATAACCACTATATATACGATTACAAACTAAAACACTACCTTAATACTGTTGGTACCCATACAAAACTCAACTTTTGTATTATGTAATGACCCACCCTATTTGCTGGTTTGTTTTTTCGTTTCCTGTGTTGATAGATTGATATTTTGTCAAACACTTTGCATTGTTGGTAGTTTGGGACAAGACCATTTTTGTCAAAATATACTGTAGGCTTTTAGACCGAGTCTTCAATGTGTTTCAGATTGCAAATATTATGTAGCACAGTATTAAATAGATAACTCCATTCAATGCATTATAGAAGATATTTTAATGTATTGGAGGTGCTCACAGCAATAACATTTCTGAGTAGAAATAACAGCAGCAAACTCGCACAGGAATGCATATTATAGATGAATTTTAAACACAGTTTATATAAATGAAAATATTACTGAAATGTCATGTTCATGAGCAGGTTCAAACACCTTGCAAATTCTGCTGAACAGGAATAAATATAGCAGAAAATACTATTAGGAAAGCATTAACAGCCAACACTTATAATACCCGCTTACTGATCATCAGCAATGGCGACTCCCATAGCTTCCATTCCAACCACATCTCCCAGGGAAATGAGTTTATCTGCTCACATCGCCTTCTATCCCTTTGCCCCCTTTGAACAATACATGACTTGAATGAAGGGTAAAGTGATCCAGTAGAAAGAAAGGTGCTCGCTGGCAAGGTTGGTAGCTCCCACGATGCCTCCAGGATTCCACGTATGCTTCCACACAGATCCCAACTCCTTCGCAGCTCCTTAAGGGACCCACGATCATGAAATATATGCAACTATTAGATGGTGTGAAGCCTCATGTTTCCTTTGTTTAACCTGCAGCTTCCCCAAATTCACACAGCAGCTACTGAAACGTAGCAAGCAAGGAGAGAGGTCCCGATGGAAATAATTGAAATAATCTGTTGACCCTTTGACTCCACCTTTGACTCCCTCCAAGGAAATATTCGTGGCTCCTCAAGAATACCCGCGACCTGTAAAATCATGATGACAAATACAAGGGGACTCTGATTATGGTAGGAATCTCTCAATAGACTTATAATAAGATGGCGACACTATCAGATTTATTTCTCAGTGAAATGGATGAAGCTAAGCAAATTGACCCCAATTGGAATAAAATACCAATCACCAAACAATTATACCACTTATTCATTTAGTCCCACAACTTGAGTTGGCATTTTCAATCAGCAAAGCAAAACCCACAATACCAATTGACTTGAGTTGGCATTTTCAAGAACCTTCAAATGTGCAAACTTATTTTATTGTGCAATTGGAAGATCTGAGTGATCTCCCCCCACAAATCAGCTAGGGTGGCACCGTTTCACCACCGAAACCGATCTCCGAAAGGGTTTTCCTCCTTCCAAAGGCTAAGATGAACCGGGTTCGATCTCCAGACCCACAAGGGGTTCGAATAGAGAATTAGAATAAATCAACATAACCAAGGAAGGAGCTCTCATAACCTCCTTTTATATTTTTCCCGCCAAACTCTTTTGACTTCTATTTTAAAATTCACTTTTTAATTTAATCACCCTTTTAATTCTGAAAATGACCTTTTCATTAAAATAATCATATTTTGACATGCAAGGTCCCTGTTTAATGCATCCATGACTTAATATACTCATTTTAAATATTTTAATTAATATTTGGCAACCGTAGTAATTTAATTAAAATATAATTATTAATATACTCATTTTGTGGAAACTGTCAAAATGCATCAAAATCGGAAACTAATTGCATTGGAGTGATCCTGATGAAGAAGAATGAATGGAGCCAATCGGGTGACTTACTATAAATAAACGCTCTCTCCAAGAATCTTGGAGCTCGAATTGAAAGTCGAAAATAACATTTGAGAGCATCATAGAACTCCTCCACACCTTCTGAACTCACTGGTAACCTCAAATTATCCCTTTGATCATGTGGACACAAAAGACATCTCCAACTATAGAGCAAGAGAACCTTAAAATGTGGACATTACAGTCTACCCTTTCCAAAGATTGCTTGTCCTCAAGCAATGCCAATACACCCATGCAATCATCAAGCTGATCCAAACTAAAACCGCAAGCAATCCTGGGGTCGCAAGTCAACTTAGGGGATCTATAGTACCATCTGCTCAAAGCACTATCCTACAAGGTACCAACATAAGAGAGCTCCTGAAAACCTCCTGTAAGAAGAGTAATCAAATATTGTGTAAACTCAATCAACTCCTCAGAAAAATGCTCTTCAGGAGAACCAAACTGATGTGCCACAGGAGTAAACTCTAGAAAGTTAACACTGGCTCTCTCATCTCAAACAATCGCTAAACTACCAAACAATATGATCCCGAGGTTCCAAGTTAGTCTTAGAAAGGAACCACCGTGTTGACGCTACGCCACTCTAATCATAATTGTCAAACCATAGTACCCTAATTGCACTCCCCTATTCTTAAATATCCGAAAGAACTAAAATCCTCACCAAGTGACATATCCTACCAAGGCATCTCAGTGAAGTCCAAAGCTGCAGTCTCCCTATTAGACACGATCTTGAGCAACACGAAGTATAATCTACTCAACCCTAAAGGGAAAACTTCAACATATCTCCTCATGTTATCCCAAAAGTGATACCAATTAGTCCCTAACAGGAAATTGATAACCATAGGGTCATCCCTGGAAACATACATCTTGACAATGCCATCTCGATAATAGACTGATAACCTCTTATTGACACCTAATTCCCAGGTGTCATGATGCCATCTCGATAATAGACAATCGACTGCAATCATCACAATATCACCAGAAGATATACACATCAACAATTCGAATTGATTATAGTCACTATCACTCATACAAGAGAGAGCTAGAAATAACTGTCCTAATTCTATAAGTCCTCCCACAACCTGCTACCACGAAGCCTGTAAGACCTCAAAGTCCATCTACTCATAAATAGAATGTGCCACAGTCAACGCTGAAATACTAGGGCAGCAGCTGTCATAAAAGATTCCCCCTGAAAACATAGGGAATGTGAATGTGGGATTGACCCAAGGAACTCCACTAATTGCATTACCTTCTCTAAACAACACCAACTGAGAATTACTCCATTGCTGAATTTGGGGAGTTGGCCAATCCATTTGCATGATATCATTCATGGTCCTGTGTAGGCTGATTGGAAAGTGGACAATGGTACCAATCCTCAAGTTGTGTCCATCATTCCCACTTTGAATCAACATCTCACCATTGGTAACTGCACCTGGATTCCAAATCTTGTGATTATCACCAATTTCCACACTGGGATTAGAAGGAGCTCCCCATCCAACTCAAAGAGTGGATTATCATAAGTTGTGTAATGTTCCCCTTTTGGTAGTAATCTTGTCAGTGGCTCATCAACCTATTCCAGAGTCCTGTAGGCTCGTTGAGGTGAATCAAAGGGTTCTGGTTTTGGAGGTTTTGTGGTCGTTCCTCAATATTTACTATTTATAGTGAATACTATTTTTGGCATTTAGCAGTTGTCAGCTTTCAATCCATCACGTCATCTGGAGCAGTTACTCAGAACTAAGCCTTGGCCTTTTGAAAATATTATTTTAATGAATTTCTTTATTAAAAGGGCAAATTGTTCTAATTTCCAGTTGACCGCTTGGCCTAAGGTATTAACTTCAAGTTGTGTTAAAAGAGGGACTTAAAGGGTGGCGCCTCATGAAAGAATTTAAAAAGGTTTTTATTAATTTTTCCTTGTCTCAAGTGGGACGCACTTTTGTGAAGAATTATATCTTTTTTGAAAAAGAATGTGTGATGGCTTTTGGCGTACCTTCTCTAGGATTTGAACAGCCTTCTCTCTTCCTTTAAAAATGAGGCTTGGCTCCAACATTTGGTTATCTCATATTTTGCTAAACTTATGTTGTCGAAATGATTTCTCATTTTGCACTTTAAGGAATGTTGACCTCCTAGTACCTATCTCAATTTCGTGTTTGCAAGATAACACCTAATTGAATTGTTGCTGCTTCTCATACAGACTAGTAGATAGAGCTTTAAGGTGGAATTTTTGAGTTTTTACCAGTTTTTGCAGTTGCTGTTTGCACACAGCTGAAAGTCGAATTCACTCACAGTTGTTTGTATGAATTTTGTTTTGTTTTGGGTATTTGGTCTATCTATCTCTAAGGTCTGGGCGACCTTTCTCACCAATTTCCAGAATTTAATTTGAAGTGTGGTTTTCTAAAGAGCAAAATCGCCCCTCAAGGAGGGCCGTACCTTTTTGTTTGCATTGGGATACGTGTCGTAAATAATTACTGGTGTTTTGAGGTTGTTTCTTCATCTCAGCAGGGGCGCCTAGCTTCTAGTTGATCATTGCCTTTGGTTGCACACAATTCAGAGGTATTTTGGTTGAGTTATGAATATTTTATGAATTTTTGTAGTTGCTGATTGCCATTTCCAGAATTGCAGATTTCTGAGATAGAAGCAATTCATTTGTTGTTTCCATCTTCTCCCTTCATTTTTTATTATATTCTAACTTGGAAACATTGTATAATGTGGTGCTTTGGAAAATGGTGAAAAACAATGTAATTTGCAGCTTTCTTATTTGTACAAACTGTTAACAGTAGTATTGTTTCAGTTTTAGCATTTGCTGCATTATTTAATTAACTTTATATTAAGCACCCTTGGATGGTATACCACCAGTGTGGATAATCTATTTTGTAACCTCTTTCATGCCCACTTTCAAGTGGTGAATCCTCACTCTTCAGTGGATGCTTGCCGCAACAAAAGAAGTATTAATTTTGTAATCTTTCCCCCCCACTATTTGGTGGTAGCGTGGAAAGTTCTTTGGCTGGTTATCCGCCTTGTTTCATTTCAATTCAGCAGTAGTACTCCACTATATGTTAGCACCTCGCCTATCAAAGGATCTTGAGTGCATATTCTTGGTGTCGAGTTTAATATCTCTCTTTCAGTGTAATCTTGTACTCATTGTTTCAATAGATCCTAGGGATCCTCTGACCATATGCCCGCCCCTCCTCCTTAAGTGGTTTTAGGGCGCATTCTTGGTTAGAGTTCTTTCATGTACGTTTTGGGTTATGCTAACCTTAACGGGTGATTGATTTTATTGTAAATGTTCACTAAAAAAAAAGAAAAAATTGAGAGAGAATATTTCAAGTTGCATCAGCATCTACCTCAAATAAAGGATTATTGTTTGAACATGTAAAATATTTAAACTATGATAATTAAATATATTAAAAGTATTTACATTTAAAATTATTAAAAAATAGATTAATAAGAACTAATAATAAATTTGCACAGTACACAAAATTTACGTGGAGCAAACCATTGCTGGTTAAAAACCCCACAAAAATAGCATCTTTTATTATAAGAACACTTACAAAATAGTCTATTAAAAAATAGACATAACTTGGGAATACTCCTCTTCAAACTTCTACAAGCCTCGTGCAATTTTCTCCAAAATGTAACATATGTATCCTTTTTTCACACAAATGGTGAGGAATCTTCCCTTAAATATAGGGAGAAAGGTTGGAAAACTACCCAAAAGGGTAGTTACCGTACCTTTTCAATAACAACCTTGTTCATAATTAATAAATCAAGAACTATTTAATAGTTCATTAATTTATTAATTATTTACAAGAAATATAAATGCTTTTAAGGCATTATAATAAGAACATTATATATTATAAGGATTTTACCCCTAATAATATTATGTTCTAACAATTATCCATTAACTGAAGACTATCCTCTTGCTGATCTAGACTTCCTTTTACTGATTTCTTGGGGCAATGGACAAGATCATATGCCTCCTAAATGCTATCAAGCTCCTCCATTACCTGTTTGATCTCCTTTGCCCTTTCTTTGCTTTCCTTCTCCCTAAACCGTTGAGTCTCATAGAGCTAATCGTTTGCTTCAAAAAGTGCCTCTTGGACACTTTTCAAAGCAAGCTTGGTGGAATTAAGCTCGATGGTGAGCTCACTAACCTCTTCCCTTAGTTGCTTAGTCATGGGCAAAGTTTCATCTGCAAACTTGGAGTTAGCATCTCTATCATGCAACATGTGTAAGAAAACTGTTTTGATTCCTTCCATAAAACTTTTTATCATGTGCAAATCATCAAGGGGAACATTTTGTTCATATTGGTTCCTTGGTGTCATGAAGATGAATTTCTCAACAAGTCTTCTAATGTCATCCAATCTAGATTAAGTGTGCACTTCATTTTCCATAGACACCAAAAACTGATTTTTCCAATCATGTTTAGGCAAGGATAGCACACTGTTGCTATTTTGCATGCAAAAATTAGAACTTTCATACCTGTTATCAAAGTCTCCATGGCTGTGCCAAATTACTTGTGCCTCTCCCTGATCATCTTCAAAAGAAGATTGTGAATCCAAACCAACAAGGCTGCTAGATCCTTGCTTAAGATCAACTACATGCAATGTGAAATCAGATTTGTTCTCAAGATCAAGAACAACATCATCAATGCCATCTATGAAAAGGAAATTCATCCCAAACAAGTTCCTTGTTATACTTAGGTGCCATCACACCCGGATCCCAAGAGCTAAAGGGCTGATTGCTTTGTTCAAAAGAAACACACTCATTGTACTCCTCTTGGGGTGTTGTCTCTTTGAATAAGACAACACCCAACTCACCGATATTGATGTCAACATAAGTATTTTTCTCCATAAGCTGGGTCTGGAAGTCAAAACCAAAACCACCTATGTATTAGGTTCCTTGTCATACTTAGGTGCCATAACACCTGGATCCCAAGAGCTAAAGGGCTGAGTGCTCTATTCAAAAGAAATGTGCTCACTGTACTCCTCTTGGGGTGTTGTTTTTTTGAATAAGTCACTACCCAACTCACCAATACTGATGTCAACATAAGTATCTTTTTCCATAAGCTGGGTCTGGAAGTCAAAACCAAAACCACCTATGTCTTCATCACTGTAATCATCACTGTTTGCTGTTTCAAAAGCTTCATGTCTATTTTGCCTTCAACAAGACTATCCTCCAACGATGTATTAACAATATCAATGATGCCAACCTTGGTACTAGTGTCTACAAATTCATTGCATAGTTGTAAGAATGCATTTAGTGCTGTTTTCATGTCCTTTTCCTCATGCACAATCTCATCAATAGAAGCTGCATGCACTTCTAAGGAGTTGTCTTGGGGCTTGGCAATACATGCCTCTTGATTGATGAAGTCTTCTTCTTCATAAGCAGGTTCTAATAGTTTATATTCCTCACATTCAGGCTCATTTCTAGAAATTTCTGTTCTTGTCATGTCAAAATCAGCAAGCTCCTTTGTATCCACCTTTTCTGCCTTAGACTCTTCCTTCTTTTTTGCAAGGACTTCTTGAGTATCTCCTTTCTTCTTTGATCTTCTTATATAGTTATTCAAACCCTTTTTGCTAGGGTCCTTCCGTACAACGAAGTCCAAGAAAGCTTCAAAGGAAACATGGTTTTTGATCTCATCAGAATTTTTTTAATATTCATCGATAAGTTTGGGAGCTTCACTTTCATAGTTGACTCTTTCCTTCTATAATCTTATCAGCAACTCTTGGATAGGATCTTCGTCAAGTAGGAATTTAGTCACCAATCCATGCTTTCACTTAACAAGCCAAAGAACCAAGAAAACAATTGAGATGTTTCTCCCAAAGGTGAAATTAACAACACACATGTAAGTGCTGATCACTATCAAGCAACTGAAAATCTGACAAGGTTTAGCTTCCCAACAGATCGGCAGGAAGATATCACAAAGGCCCAACCACTACACCAAAAGATTGTCCTAGTAGTGAGAGTGGCTCCCTAGGGTATTAAGGGTGAGGTTTGCGTCCCACTAGCCTTGGAGGTGAAGGCATAAAAACCACGAGCATAGTGGACATGTGGCTGTGGAGCCCCACCATCTAGTTATCAGATACACGCCTACCAGCATGACAAGTTACATCTGCCAGGGTCACAAAGGCCCAACCACTACACCAAAAGACCAGCCTAGTAGTGAGGTCAGCTCCCCAAGGTGTTAAGGGTGAGGTTTGCATTCCACTAGCCTCAAAGGTGAAGGCATAGAAGCCATGAGCACAATGGACACGTGGCCGTGGAGCCCCCTCCATCTAGTTATCAGGTACATGCCTACCAGCACGACGAGTTACATCTGCTAGGGCTTAGCCCTCATGCACGGGACATTACAACCCACCACGCTCTGCAGGGCTCGCCCTCGAAACCTTGGCTCTGATACCACAGTAATGATCCACCCTATTTGCTGGTTGATTTTTTCCCTTTCCAATGTGTTGACGGATTGACATTTCCTCAAACACTTTGCATTGTTGGTAGTTTGGGACAAGACCATTTTTGCAAAACATACTGTAAGCTTTTAGACTGAGTCTTCAATGTGTTTCAGATTGCAAATATTATGTAGCATAGTATTAAATAGATAACTCCATTCAATGCATTATAGAAGATCTTTTAGTGTATTGGAGGTGCTCACAGCAATAACATTTCTGAGTAGAAATAACAGCAGCAAACTCGCACAGGAATGCAGATTATAGATGAATTTTAAACACAGTTTATATAAATGAAAATATTACTGAAATGTCATGTTCATGAGCAGGTTCAAACACCTTGCAATTTTTTCTGAACAGGAATAAATATAGCAGAAAATACTATTAGGAAAGCATTGACAGCCAACACTTATAATACCCGCTTACTGATCATCAACAATGGTGACTCCTGTAGCTTCCATTCCAACCTTGTCACCCAAGGAAATGAGTTTATCTGCTCACGTTGCCTTCTATCCCTTTGATGGCGCCCCCTTTGAGCAATACATGACTTGAATGAAGGGTAAAGCGATCCAGTAGAAAGAAAGGTTAGCGCTGGCAAGGTTGGTAGCTCCCACGATGCCTCTAGGATTCCATGTATGCTTCCACATAGACCCCAACTCTTTCGCAGCTCCTTAAGGGACCCATGATCATGAAATATATGTGATGAGCACACAGTTATACTGAGAGGAGGAGGGGGGTGGAGGTGAATCAGTATAACATAACTTTTACCAATTTAAATCTTTATCAATCACAATAGCAACTATGCAAGAATATAACAATAAAAACAAGTTGACACCAAGATTTTACGTGGAAACCCTTAAGGGAGAAAACCATGGTACAAATAATGTACTTTATATTTATATAAGTTTACAATGGTTGTAGGCACCAACCTACTAGAGGCACCAACCTCTTTATCTGTTCTGTAGGCACCAACCTACAAGGAGCATCAACTTCCTCTTCCAAGGCACCAACCTCTTATGATAAACTGAAAATTTGAATTCTGCTTTTTACTTCTCTCCAATCCTTTCTTTGTGATGTATGTTATTCCTTTATGCTCACACAAAAGATATATTTCTGCACTTCTATTCACATGATCATTCTTTCACTCACCATACTTCAAATCTGAATTGAATTCATATATGTATATGCTTGTTGATCAAACTTTGCAATCTTTGGTGAAAGGACACATCATTTAAAAAAAAACTGTTCTTGCACCCTTTAGAAAAACTGATTTAGTTTGTATCTAAACATAAATCACACCCATTTATTTTAATCTGATTTTACAATAGCAAATCATACCACTTCATAAATTGTATGACTTCATAAGTCACAACCAATGCTTCTTAAATCTGACTTTCTATTTAATAATAATTGTTTTCTATATTTGATCGCACCACTTCCATATATTCATTTATTTGCTTTGAAAAATCTGAAGTTATAAAAAGGAATCGTACCACTTCTAAATTTAATCGCACTCCTTCAATAAGTTAATAAATTTGAGTTTATAATTCTGGACTTGCATATGTGAATGGAGAGCTTCATTTACTAGGGAAATCGTACTTCTTCATTAACTTGTTTCTTTTTGTTAACTTTGTTCTTGATAAAATGTTTCTTTCTAGAATTGCACCTTTTTGATTTTTGTCTTTCTTTGTTCTTTGTTTTTTGTCTTTTCTGTATTTTGTCTTATGTGCTGCAGGGATTTTTTTTTGTTTTAATTTAATAGTGATTAGCATCAATTCGGCTTCTTTTTGTATGACAGGTTGGCCGGCAAGGTATGTTAATATGAAGTCAACTTTCTGTGTATATCATCACTGCACTATATATGGTCTTGGATGATTAATATACTATACTTGCTGTTTTCTTCTTTCATACATGAGCTTGGCTAGCATAAGATAAAGATCAGGATAATCATTATAGTTTTTATTTTATTTTCCATATACTTAAACATTATGTTTAAATTGATAATTCAATCATACCCATATCCTCCAATTTGGTCATCAATTTCTCAATCTCTTCAATGGTAAGATGTAATGGATGCATTTTTCTTTTCATTTGACAATGACAATATTTTCCATCAATTTCCACATTTGGCATGACGACCTTGTCCACCTTTGACATCAATGACAACATTTCCAACAATATGCAACTATTAGATGGTGTGAAGCCTCATGTTTCTTGTGTTTAACCCGCAACTTCCCCAAATTCACATGGTAGCTTCACAAGTATTCACTGAAACGTAGCAAGCAGAGAGAGAGGTCCCGATGGAAATAATTGAAATAACTTGTTGACCCTTTGAATCCACGTTAGACTCCCTCCAAGGAAATAATCGCGGCTCCTCAAGAATACCCTTGGCTTGTAAAATCACGATGATAAATACAAGGGGACTCCGATTATGATAGGAGTCTCTCCACAGATTTATAATAAGATGGTGACACTATCAGATTTATTTTTCAGTGAAATGGTATGAAACTAAGCTAATCGACCCCAACTGGAATAAAATGCCAATCACCAAATAATAATACCACTTATTAATTCCCACAACCTGAGTCGACATTTTCAATTAGCAAAGCAAAACCCATAATACCAACCGTTTATCAAAAACCTTCAAATCTGCAAACTCACTTTATTGTGCAACTGGAAGATTTGAGTGATGTCCCCCCCACAAATCAGCTAGGGTGGAACCATTTCAACATCGAAACCGATCTTCTCTGAAAAGGTTTCCGTCTTTTCAAAGGGTGAGATGAACCAAGTTCGATCTCTAGACCCACAAGGGGTTCAAATAGAGAAATAAAATAAATCAACATAACCAAATGAGCTCTCATAACCTCCTTTTGTACTTTTCCCGCCAAATTCTTTGAAGGCGTCTATTTTAAAATTCACTTTTTAATTTAAACACCCTTCTAACTTTGAAAATGACCTTTTCATTAAAATAATCATATTTTGACATGCAAGGTCTTTGTTTAATGCATCCATGATTTAAAACATCTCATCTCGGTTCCGATGAGCTATAATACTAAGGCCCATTTTAAATATTTTAATTAATATTTGGCAACCTTAGTAATTTAATTAAAATATAACCATTAATATACTTATTTTGCGGAAACTGTCGGAATGCATCGGAATTGGAAACTAACTGCACTAGAGTGATCTTGATGAAGAATAATGATGAATGTAGTCGACCAGGTGACTTACTATAAATAGACACTCTCTCAAAAAATCCTGGATCTCAAATCAGATGTTGGAAATAACATCTGAGAGCATTGTAGAATTCCTCTACACCTTCTGAACTCACTGATAAGCTCAGATTATCCCTCTGATAATGCAAACACAAACCTAGAAAAACATCTCCAACTACAGAGCAGAGAACCCTAAAATGGGTACATTACATATTACTTTTTCTGTTCTGTGATCAATTGAGCCTCAGTTTTGTGTCAACTAAATTCAACTTGTGTTTTCCTGGTCAGCTTGCAAGGTTGTTCATGTCAAAAAATTTCTCTTCAATCGACTATTGCAGGATGATAAGGATACAGTTGTTCTGAAATAAAATATGATGAAAATCGAAAGCTCCAGGAGACAAAAATCAGCAGCAGACAAGGGCAATCATGGGCAATAACAAAACCAGATCACCTGATGAAGGTGACAAGCATAACTAAAAGCTCTGCCTTTGCATGGATAAGCAAGATTTCCTAAAATGAAATATGATGAAAATCAGAAGCTCTAGGAAGTAACGACCAGCAGTAGACAAGGGCAATCATGGGGCAAAAACAAGAGCAGATCAGCTGATGAAGGTGACAAGCATAACTAAGAGTTCTGCCTTGCAATGGATGAACAAGATGTCCACTCAATACATAGTAAAAGTGGCAATACGGTGGCCAAGCTTGCCTAAAATCCTGCCCAGCATACATCCATAAAAAAGGTGCATATATGGAAAGGGTTAAACGACTTGGCATTTCCACCCAAAGCAGAAAAGTGGTAACTTTGTTGGCAAGTTCTGATCGATACTCCACTTGGCAGAGGAAAAAGCAAGCTGAGTGCATGATAGTGTTGGCTAAATCATTTCAGAACTCTGCCAAGCTTATAAAAGTTTTCATAAGTCTCTCAAACTTCTGCCCTGGTTGAAGTGAAGGCAGTCTCTGCTTAAATATCTACCTAGTGTTTTAAGATGGCAATATAACATGTTTTCTCAGCTCAGCACACTTTAATTATGGCTCAACCCAACAGAAGTTCTGCCTACATGATGAAAATTGAGCTTGAATAGAAATGGCACATGCATGGCCCAAATTAACCATTAGTTATTTTCACCAGGGCTTAGAGAAGGTGGCAAAAAGATACGAGATCTGTCTGCCTTCAAGATATTGAAAGAAAGGTTTGTGAGGTGCACATATGAGATGGTTGAACCATTAGTAAGTTCCGCCTAATGCATTAAAACCTAGCAGAAGTGATGAAAGGGACCAGCAAGGATGGTTTTGCCACTAATAAATTCTGCGTCATAAAACATGGTTGAAGTGTCATGAGCACACACTTGGGCTGTACTGAGTCACTGACCATATTTGAAGTTGCTAAGTTATATGGAAAAGTGGTTCAAGCTGTGTAAATTTCTGCCCAGCTATCAGATTGGCTAAAGTGATGCATGTTTCCCTCCTGAAGACCAAAAAGTGGAGATATTATAGACTTTCTCTGCCTAAAATCCCACTTAGACCATCAAAAGATGGTAAGCTGCTGTGAAGTGCACACTTGGGGTGCTCAGCCACTAATAAATTCCACCCAACAGATCTAAGCAGCAAAAACCTTCTTAAAGTGCACCTTACAGTTTGGAGTGCTTAACAACTGATTTGCATAATAGGCATGCAAGTCTGTTGTTTATGCAAGGTTAGCCTGTCAAAGGAGTGGCGCCATGATTTGTTTCATCACTATTGATCAGTTGGCAACAGTTCACAACAGGGTTTCAAGCTTCTTGAAGAAGCTAAAAAGTGATTCTAATCACCCATAGTAGCAATTTTTCAATGTATGATATCAGCTAGTATAACTTTGCAATATCGTTGTTTCATGTGTGTATCAGCAATTAGACCATTTGTACAACTGAATCTTCATCTTTAAAGCATCTTATCCTTTGATCAACGAGACAAACAAGGGCAGTTTCAATACAAAATCTCTGGATTTTATGAAGTATTCTCAAATAGGGTTCAAATTCAAGTGGTTGGCAAATCATCATGCCAAGGTTTTAGTATTCCTCTGGAAGATTCATTGGTTTCGATGCAAGAAAAACTTCATCAAAGTTAGAGGCCACTCAGGTGCAAATTTTTATTTTTAGTAGTGGCTATAGTAGGCAGTTGTCATTTCCAGCCTTTTTCTATTTTCGAATAGCAGATGGGATTATTAGAAGTATAGTTAGTTCCTATTTTAATGCTCATCTTTGTAACGGCACTTATCGTGCCTATTTTAATGCTTCCATTTCGTTTAGTTAGCCTATAATCATGTCTCTGTGATTATTGCCTATTTGTTTGCTTTAGTTTCTTTCAGTTCGCCTATAATCACGTCTCCGTGATTATTGCGTCTCTTGCATTGTAATCTATATATTCTTGGCTCTTATGTTAATAATATAATCTCTGATGATTTACCGAACATGGTATCAAAGCGAATCGATCAGGTGAATATTTTTGTGAGCGCTTGAACTTGATGCTAGTCGGGTCATGATGTGAGACATCTTTGTGGGTCGCATCTCATTTTGTTCGCGTTTCATATCGCTTCATGCTTGTGCGTCTAGGGTGATTGGGATCTCTTCTCGTATAAGCGCTTCCCGTGATCTGGTTATCGTGTCTGAGAGACGGATTTATTCTCTTTTGTTTCTGTGTGTCGAACTTTTGTGGAGACATATTTGTGGCTCCTTGCATTCCTAGGAGTCATCTCCAATTCGAGTGACGGTTTGCTCTTTGTGTGTGTTCGTGCGACTTCTCTTCACGAGTTGTGCTTGGGTTGTGCCTTCTCTCGTGCGTGTCTTCTGCTGCTTATGTGAAGCGCTTCTTTGACACATGATCTCCCTCCGTGCGTGGCTTTGTGACTTTCGGCTAGAAGCTCTATTTCTCACGCCACACATTTGCTATGCAAGATTTTCGTCCCCTGTTTGTGAGTAAATGAAGTGTGTTGCCTGTGCGTCGAGTTTGTGTCTTTTGTGCACCTTCATCACGTTTTCACCTTCTTTGCTGTGCGTGTGACTTTCTCATGTTGAGGCGCGATCTCTTGTTTTGTCTTATCTGGAGTGGTCCATCTGCTGCGTAATATCTGCTGAGTTGGTTTGTTTCTGTTCTGGCCGGCTTGATACATTGATTTTTTACCAACTCTTCACTTTTGTCCCTTTTTGTGAAGACATCTACTTTGCATCTTTTGTCATTAGTGTTTGGAAGATGTCTGGCTAAGTAACACTGGTGCGCCCAATTCAATTTTTCTCTCCAGACCTTGGGATTCATGCTTGGTAATTTTCATGTCTGTTTGAAACAAAATTTCCGGAAGCCAATTTTGACAATTTTTCTGGAAAAATAAAAATTTGCTAAGAGTTTTCGACAATTTTTTCTTCAAAAATTTACAAAGTTTTGGAAAAACAATTCTATAAAAATTTTGCTGAGTTTTTTTTATGAAGCCATTTTTTCAGACAATTTTTTGAAAAAAAAAAATTCGAAGTTGTGCCAATTGATTGTCCAGTGTTTTGCCAGTTGATCACAAAGGTACCTCGCTTTTCGTGCTTTGGAAAACGGGAAGGATGGCGTCTTTGTCCAATATTATGTTGGAAAGTTCGCAGAGGTTTAATGGAAATAATTACAACACATGGAAGCAGAGGATGCTTACCATCTTTGAATACTGGTGTTTGGATGCACTTGTTCTCGGTACAAAAGTTCGTCCCACTGTTGCTGGGAAGGATCAAGACAAGTATGATGGAAGTAATCGGGAGGCAGTCACGCTTCTTATACTATCTATTGCCGATGACATGTTACCAGAAATACCATCTGGTAAATCTGCTGTGGAGATCTGGAAGCATCTGAAAGATTTTCATGAGACCTTAAACAAGGGAAGGGCTTTCTTTTTGAAGAATATGCTCTTTTCTATTATGATGGATGACCAAGTGTCTTTGCAGGAGCACTTGATGAAAGTAAAAAATATTTGCGATCAATTGGAGGCCATTGGTCATAAGATGGAAGAGGAGGACGTGGTGGTGATCACTTTGAAGAGTTTGCCATGTTCCTATGAGCACTTCATTGAAACACTTAACATTACATCCACCAATGTTGACTTGAAGTTTGATAAACTATGCAACAAACTTTTACGGCAGGATAGGTGGAAGAAGCAGTGAGTCTCCTAGTGTTGAACAAGCATTTATTGCCAGGGACGTTGGCAAAGGCAAGTCCACTCAGCAGAAAGGACGAGGCGATTCAAAGGAGGGCTCCAATAAGTCTTTTACTTGCCATTACTGTGGGAAGACTGGTCATATACAAAGGTATTGCAGAAAGCGGTTGGCTGATGAGAAGTCCAACTAGGAAGCATCTCAGCAAAGTGCTCACGTAGCGGAGCAGATTGAGCAGAAGGAGTCTGCACACTATGCATTTTGATGACCAACACAATATGGGTAGACTTAGTTTTTTTTTAGTTGATAGATTGAGCATTAAGGGAGGGTATTAGAACTATAGTTAGTTCCTATTTTAATGCTCATCTCTGTAACGACACTTGTCGTGCCTATTTTAATGCTTCCATTTTGTCTAGTTAGCCTATAATCACGTCTCTGTGATTATTGCCTATTTGTTTGCTATAGTTTCTTTCAATTCGCCTGTAATCACGTCTCTGTGATTATTGCGCCTCTTGCATTGTAATCTATATATTCTTGGCTCTTATGTTAATAATATAATCTTTGATGATTTACCAAACAAAGATCCTATTTTAGGCCAGCCTTTTTTAATTTTCGGATAGCGGATGAGATCCTATTTTAGGCTGCTTTATTTTATTAGTTGTTGTAAAATTCCTTATCACTTTTTCTATAGCTTTAGAAGAGGTGGGTTTTCAAATAAAATTTTGAAAATTTTAATTATTATTCTCAAATTCCTAAAAGTATTCATTGTAACTTATAAATAGATGTCTTGGACTCAAAACATTCTTAATGATAGTGGAAGTTATGTTTATGTTCTGGAAATGTCATTGTGCAAGTCCATTGTTTACGCAAGGTTAGCCTGTCAAAGTGGGTGGCACCATGATTTGTTTCATCAGTATTGATCAATTGGCATCAGTTCACAACAGGGTTTCAAGCTTCTTAAAGAAGCTAAAACAGTGATTTTTAATCACTCATAGTAGCAATTTTTCAATGTATGATGTCAGCTGGTATAACTTTGGAATATTCTTGTTTCATGTATGTATCAGCAATTAGACGATTTGTACAACAAAGTCTTCATCTTTAAAGCATCTTATCCTTTGATCAACGAGACAAACAAGGGTAGTTTCAATATAAAATCTTTGGATTTTTGCAAATTATTCTTTAATAGGGTTTCAAATTCCAAGTGTTTGGAAAATCATCATGTTATTTGTCTGGAAGATTCATTGGTTTCAATGCAAGAAAAATTCCATTGAAATCATAGAGGCCACTCATGTGCAAATTGTTATTTTGCAATTAGACCATTTCATCTTTAAAGCATCTTATTCTTTGATCAACAAGACAAACAAGGGCAGTTTCAATACAAAATATTTGGATTTTTACAAAAGTATTCTCAAATAGGGTTTCACCAAGTGTTTGACAAATCATCATGTTAAGGTTTCAGTGTTTTTCTGGAAGATTCATTGGTTTCAATGCAAGAAAAACTTCATCGAAATCATAGAGGCCACTCATGTGCAAATTGTTATTTTTAGTAGTGGCTATAGCAGGTAGTTGTCATTTCCAGCCATTTTCTATATTTTCAGATAGTGGATGAGATCCTATTTTAGGCTGCTTTAGTTTGCAACTAATTAAAGCATCTTATTCTTTGATCAACAAGACAAACAAGTGCAGTTTCAATACAAAATCTTTGGATTTTTACAGAAGTATTCTCAAATAGGGTTTCACCAAGTGTTTGGCAAATCATCATGTTAAGGTTTCAATATTTTTTTGGAAGATTCATTGGTTTCAATGCAAGAAAAACTTCATCGAAATCATAGAGGCCACTCATGTGCAAATTGTTATTTTTAGTAGTGGCTATAGCAGGTAGTTGTCATTTCCAGCCATTTTCTATATTTTCGGATAGCGGATGAGATCCTATTTCCTATTTTAGGCTGCTTTATTTTATTAGTTGTTTTAAAATTCCTTTCTTTCTACTTTTTCTACAGCTTTGGAAAAGGTTTTCACGCGTTTTTTTTTGAAAATTTTAATAATTATTCTCAAATTCCTAAAAGGTATTCATTGTAACTTATAAATAGATGTCTTGGGCACTAAACATTCTTAATTTATTAAAATAATAAATGTAATAATAATGGTCATCTTTGCTTTATTAGTTAACTTAGTCGTTTTTAGTAACTGCTTTAGTGTTAGCCTGTTTTAGATTCTTTTTGTTTTTTAGCTTTAGTTACGATTGTTTCTTTTTAGAAACATTGTCTTGTAATCGTCTTTATAAGGAGCCTTCGTCTCCATTTGTAACCATCCAATCATGAATATCAATAATATTTTCATGGTATCAGAGCAAAATGATCTCTTGATGAATTTTTAAATTCGTGCCTTTTACTTGGAATATTTTTTTCCAAATATTTTTTATGAAAAAAATGTGGGTGGTTTTCTCTTGGTAAAAAATTCATAGGGTTTTGATTTCTAAAAATCGTGGTTTTATTTTTGAAGATTTTCTTGAGGTGTTTTTGGGTGCCAAAATCTTTCTTTTGAAATTTTTTCGTGGGATTATGAGAAGATCAGAATTTTCTGGATAGTGGCGGATTTGTTGATTCATGGGTTTCTTGGTCGCGGATTTTTTCCTGCTAAACCCGTGTGCTTAGTTCGTCATTTTATTGGCATGTGCTTAAAATGTGTTTTTGGTGGTGTTTTAGTGCACGCATTTTTTTTTAAATGTTGTTCTGGGCGCGAATTCTTCATTATATTTGGTGCGATAGACCTCTATCTTTTGGGGTGTGACTTTTTGCAAGGTCTTTTGGGACGCGTTTTGCTTGGTTATAGCCGTGTTTTCTCACCAACTTGGACGCAATTTCCAGCCATTGGAGTCGTTTTCTTTTGTGCAGACAAAGGTTGCGTTTTTACCTGGTCTTAGATGCGTTTCGTCTATCTCTGATTGCGGGTTTTGTGCTCGGTGGAGGACATTTTTTTTATGTCCTAGCTCACATGATTGCTCGCCCCTTTGCTCAGCTTCAGTTTGCCAAGATTTCGTAGAGTTTCAAGCCCTTTTTCTCTATTTTTTTGAAGTTTTAATGGCCACCTAGGATTTCTGCCAGTTCGACTAGGGTTTTGACTAGTCATTTGAAGTTGAATTTTTTTTTCAATTGCAGATTCCTTGTGGGTTTTTCGAGATCTCAACTGGGTTGGTCTCAGATTTTTTTGGGTGCATCGTTTTTTGTGCCTCAAATTTTGTGCCTACGTATTTGTCTTGAATTATGTGCCAATTTTTTTTGAGGTGCTTTCTTTGATATTTAATGGCGGCTTGAAAAGATTTTGAGCCAATTTTGACAGAAATTCTGGGAAACATAAAAATTTTGTTTAGAATTTTTGAAATTTTTCTTCAAAAATTTGCACAATTGTTTTTGAAAAATCAGGAGTTGTGCCAACTGATCACAAAGTTACTTCGTTTTTTGTGCTTTGGAAAACGGGAGGGATGGCAACTTTGTCCAATGTTATGTTGGAAAGTTCGCAGAGGTTCAATGGAAAGAATTACAACACGTGGAAGCAGAGGATGCTTACCATCTTGGATTATCGGTGTCTGGATGCGCTTGTCCTAGGTACAGAAACTCGTCCCACTTCTCCTGGGAAGGATCAAGACAAGTATGATGGAGGTAATAGGGGGGCAGTCATGCTTCTCAAATTATTTGTCACCGATGAGATGTTACCAGAAATACCTTCTGGTAAGTTTTTGCGGAGATCTGGAAGCATTTGAAAGATCTTCATGAAACCTCAGACAAGAGCAGGGCTTTCTTTCTGAAGAATATGCTCTTTTCTATTATGATGGATGACCAAGTGTCTTTGCAAGAGCATTTGATGTAAATAAAAAATATTCGTGACCAACTGGAGGCCATTGGTCGTAAGATGGAAGAGGAGGATATGGTCGTGATCACTTTGATGAGTTTGCCACGTTCCTACGAGCACTTCACCGAAATGCTCAACATTACATCCACCAATATTGACTCGAAGTTCGATGAGCTGTGCAAGTCTACCCATAGGTGGAGGAAGCAGTTTGGGAGCAACAGTGAGTCTCCTAGTGTTGAACAAGCATTTACTGCCAAGGACATTGGCAAAGGCCAATCCACTAAGCAGAAAGGACGAGGCGATTCAAAGGAGAACTCCAAGAAGAAGTCTATTACTTGCCATTACTGTGGGAAGATTGGTCATATACAAAGGTATTGCAGAAAGCGGTTGGCTGATGAGAAGACCAACCAAGAAGTGTCTCAGCAAAGTGCTCATGTGGTAGAGCAAACCGAACGGAAGGAGTCTGCATACTATGCATTTTGATGACCAACACAATATGGGTAGACTTAGTTTTTGTTTGTACAATGACCATTAAGGGAGGGTATTAAAATAATAAATGTAATAATAATGGTCTTCTTTGCTTTATTTGTTAACTTAGTCATTTTTAGTAACTACTTTAGTGTTAGCATGTTTTAGATTCTTTCTGTTTTTTCGCTTTAGTTACGAGTGTTTCTTTTTAGAAACATCGTCTTTATAAGGAGCCTTCGTCTCCATTTGTAATCATCCAATCATGAATATCAATAATATTTTCATAATTGTTAGGAATTACAGCTAGGAACAAAGAGATCAAAGTACCAATTAAATGCAGATTTAAATACATGAACAGAGGAATGAAATTCACAGATGGGAAGACAACAAGAATTTAACGTGGTTCATCCTTTCCTGGGCTATGTCCACAAACAACAGTCCATTTTATTTCAATTTCCAACAAATTAAAGATTACAAATATCTTGCAGCAAACACCTGCAACGTGCAACTAAATGTTCACGATTTCATTGCTCAAGTTTCACGCATTCTGCTACATGCACCCATCACCAAACCATGACCAAAAACTTCACGCAACTGTACATTTTCTCACATGTGCATTGCTGCAAGTACCAAACACTTTATGCCGTGACTGTTCACCTTTAGTTCACACAATCATTTAATTACATGTAGCAAAAGTAAAATAAACAAAGTCGTGACTTTTCATATCCAAACTGCAGCAACAAACCGTTTTGATTTTGGGCAGCTTTTCTAACTGTTTTAACAGAATTACAATTCAAATTTGCAACGAATTTCCTTTATAAAATATATGGAAATTTTGCTTCGGGGACGCTACCCCTAAGCCCTTGGTTGGGATCACTGCCCCCAGACCCCCACTGTGGGCTCCAGCCTTGGGCCCCCGCCAGAGGGGCTTTGTTTTCCCTCTCCTGCACTGCCCCGTTAATTAATTTGGGGGGAAAATGCGTTGGGCAAAATGGCCAAAATGTCCAAAATGTTAACACCAAGTTTGATCAAGCTCCACAGACCCAACAATCTCCCAATTGGAGACTGATCAGACTTAACACCATATCATTAATGGTAGTGTAAGTTATGTTTATGTTTTGGAAATGTCATTGTGCAAGTCTGTTGTTTCTGTAAGGTTAGCCTGTCAAAGGAGTGGCACCATGATTTATTTCATCACTACTGATCAATTGGCAACAGTTCACAACAGGGTTTCAAGCTTCTTAAAGAAGCTAAAACAGTGATTTTAATCACCCATAGTAGCAGTTTTTCAATGTATGATGTCAGCAGGTATAACTTTGCAATATCATTGTTTTGTCTATGTATCAACAATTAGACCATTTGTACAACTGAGTCTTCATCTTTAAAGCATCTTATCCTTTGATCAACAAGACAAACAAGGGCAGTTTCAATACAAACTCTCTGAATTTTTGTGAAGTATTCTCAAATAGGGTTTCAAATTCAAGCGTTTGGCAAATCATCATGCCAAGGTTTCAGTATTTGTTTGGAAGATTCATTGATTTCAATGCAAGAAAAACGTCATCAAAATCATAGAGACCACTCACGTGCAAATTGTTACTTCTAGTAGTGGCTATATCAGGCAGTTGTCATTTTCAACCATTTTTTATTTTCAGATAGCGGATGAGATCTTATTTTTGGCTGCTTTATTTTATTAGTTGTTTTAAATTCCTTTCTTTCTACTTTTTCTACAGCTTTAGAAGAGGTGGTTTTCAAACCTTTTTTTTTGAAATTTTAATTATTATTCTCAAATTCCTTAAACCAATTCATTGTAACTTATAAATAGATGTCTTGGGCACAAAACATTCTTAATGATAGTGGAAGTTATGTTCATGTTCTGGACTTGCTATTGTTCATATCTGTTGTTTATGCAAGGTTAGCCTGTCAAAGGAGTGGCACCATGATTTGTTTCATCACTATTGACCAATTGGCAACAGTTCACAACAGGGTTTCAAGCTTCTTAAAGAAGCTAAAACAGTGATTTTAATCACCCCATAGTAGCAATTTTTCAATGTATGATGTCAGCTGGTGTAACTTTGCTATATCCTTGTGTCATGCATGTATCAGCAATTAGACCATTTGTACAACAGTCTTCATCTTTAAAGCATCTTATCCTTTGATCAACGAGACAAACAAGGGCAGTTTCAATGCAAAGTCTTTGGTTTTGCAAAGTATTCTCAAACAGGGTTTCAAATTCCAAGTGTTTGGTAAATCATCATGCTAAGGTTTCAGTATTTGTCTGGAAGATTCATTGGTTTCAGTTTCAATGCAAAACAACCTTCATTGTAATCATAGAGGCCATTCAGGTGCAAATTTTTATTTTTAGTAGTAGCTATATCAGGTAGTTGTCATTTCCAGCCAGCTTATATTTTCAGATAGCCGATGAGATCCTATTTTAGGCTGCTTTATTTTATTAGTTGTTTTAAAAATCCTTTCTTTCTACTTCTTCTACAGCTTTAGAAGAGGTTGTCTTCACACATTGTTTTGAAAATTTTAGTTATTATTCTCAAATTCCTAAAAGCTATTCTTTGCAACTTATAAATAAATGTCTTGGACACAAAACGTTCTTAATGATAGTGGAAGTTATGTTTATGTTCTGGAAATGTCATTCAAATATTTTGAAGCTAAAATTTATGTGCAATTAATGTGTTCAGTTTTCATTGGTTGAATATAAACTATAAAGAGAAGAATAGTGTAAGGATTTGTATTAACAATGTGATTTATTTTAGTTGTAGCTTGTCATTTCCCCATCCCCGACTGAGGATTAATTTCAGGTTGGAGGGAACAGTGTTTTTAAACACTAATCTGCATTTATTAAATATTTAAAATAATAATAAATAATCAAATTTGAATTATTGAATAATAATATTGAAATTTAACATGGTCTGAGGCCGACCCATTTGGGGAGGCAATTATTTTGCATATTTATATTGGTTCCTTGACGGGATGGGGCATCAGGATTTTGGAACGAATCTGTAAGCTCTCAGAGATGGAAACCTCCTAGCTTTCACGCAAGGTAGGACGTAGCTGCTACCTTGTGGTTGTGACTCACTTCGCACTGGCACTCGGGACAGGGTTCATCAATCAGGTTTGGGCGATTGCTGAAGACACACGGAGGAAGGCAATGATAGTCTAAGCGGTAGTCTGAAGGTGGCCCAGCCCAAGCTCTGGCCATGACCACTCCTTTCATCTCTGCACAAGGGAATGACAGACCATTCTGGGCGCCGATACCAGCCAATCCGTCCTTTGAAGTGACCTGACTTCATACCCAGCGCCGCAACATACAGAACATGCTTATTTCGGCATCGAGCACTAGGCACGATTTGGTCTAAAGCTTTCATTGGGTGTTCACGACAGTGACTTTCTGTTGCTCATTCTATTCACTCCAATATATTGTCGTCTATCCCTTGAGCACTCTCCGAAGTCAATCCATAATTGTCATCCGTTTATATCAGTCGGTGTGGTTCCGCCTATGTATGTCCAAGCTGTGCAAAGTAGATTGCAGCCTTTGAGCTATCTGTGTTCCTCATTCTGTGCATAATAAATTTCAGTATATTGCTGTTAATGGTTAATTTGCCAGATCTGTGTTTTAGCTGTCTATGTTATTAATGCTTGTGCTGTGTGCTTGACACTCCAACATGACTTCGTCGCTGAAGCCCATGCGCTTATCTACATCTGCAATTCAGTCCTGAGAACATCATTTTTGGTCATTTACTGTTGAATGATTTCACTGTCCATGCTTGGTGTGGGCTCCATTCACATTAAGTGTAGTTCCACCTTGGGAGATCTGCTTTCATTTCTATATTACAACTAAATCTTGGTGCATGTGAATACATTTCTGTTCCTTACCCAGACGTGGCACCTTACATAGCTTTATGAAAGCATCTAAATTATTTGATTTATGAAAGCTTGTGTTGATGTGTCTCAAAAGTAGTTTATTCATCCTATTTTCATGTATCTAGATTTACTAGCCTTTGATTTTAACCTGTAAGGAAATTCATTCGGTTACAAGTATTAAGAATATAAAATCTTGCTTGTGAGATAAGAACCTCTTAGGTCTTATGCTTAACCACCAAGACTCAAAAAGATAGCTCAAGTTTTTTTGAAGTTATTTCTTTATGCAAAAACCCCACTAATGATATTGTAAGTGTGCATAACTGTAAGTCTTGTTCATAGCTTTAGGTTGAGGATAGTGTTTAGTTTTCAAGGAGTTTTCCCTACTAATTCGAAGAAAGGCTTATCCTCATGTGTTGTTCTATTTTGTTTGTCTTGTAAGAGAAATTAAAATGCTAATAGTTTTTGATACCCACTTTGGGGCATGTGCCACTGGAAAGCTATATCCTGTTTCTGAAGGTTCTCTTTGCCACCTTCAAATTGAAGCTTTTTTATTCTTGTGGATAATGTCTACACCCAATCATGAATGAAAGCAGGTCTCTCTGATCACATCTTTACTCAATCAAGCACATGCAAGTGAGGTTTCAACTTCACAACATTAGTCTATGAATCTGTTTGTGAATGAGATAGAAAAACCAATCTTGTAGCCCCCCTCAACCACAGTGGGGTTATTGCCCACAAACCCCCATCAAATTAAGTCTGATCAAGTAATAGGTCAATGATTAATCATGATCACAAAATCTACAAAAATACATATTCCTTGTTGTAGATTTCTGCATTTTCACAGTCGAATTCAGTCAAGGATTATATTGTTTAAGGGTTTTCAAAGCATGGCTATTTTAAGCCACATACATTGGACAACTTATATAGTATACAATGATTGCCACAAACAAAGT
This sequence comes from Sequoiadendron giganteum, assembly GCA_007115665.2. Taxonomy (NCBI): domain Eukaryota; kingdom Viridiplantae; phylum Streptophyta; class Pinopsida; order Cupressales; family Cupressaceae; genus Sequoiadendron; species Sequoiadendron giganteum. The sequence continues at coordinate 243,571 of CM021105.1, read as the reverse complement.
TGGCATGCTATATATTGTTGAATATGAGTTAAGTCATAGTTAGCAGGAAATGCCACTTTCATAATGCAAAAATGTATCAATCATGCCCTGCACAAACAACTCATTGAGCAATCTCATCTATTAGTATCCTAGCTGAGGTCGAATTGGAACATAAGTAATTATCTTTTTATTTAACTTTTTCTCTTTGGTAATAAGTTTGACAATAGAAAATGCAGTCAAGCATGTCTCATTTAACTCATGCTCATATATATATATATATATATATATATATATATATATGTAAAGATCATTATAATTCCTATTCAATTACCCATTCTTACAAAGGTTCTATAATGTCTATGATGAACACTCAATCAATGTTTTCATTATTCATATGAGTATTTGAATTTTTCTTATGTTTTGAAAATTTTCCTATTTTTTAATAGCTGTCCCTTGCCATCTCCTAAAAAATGGCCTTAAAATAAACCCATCCTAGAAATGTGCCTCCTCGCCCCCTGCTGCCCCCTCCTAGAAACTTGGTGGAACATAGATTATAGCAAAGCAATAGAGAACTAGTGAAAAAGAGATACGTTAAGGTTGTGCAAAAACAGTCACATGCAATATTTGAATCATGAATTAGATAGATACAAAAAAATCCCTACTACAGCACCGATCCATCTCCCTTGCATTAGCTTGAATATCTTCCCCTAAAATTCTTCCAAAACTCACCTTCCAAACAACACACATCTCCACTAAAAGACAACTCCCAACTAAAAAAAGGTTAAAGCACCAATAAAACACGAAGACAGCTAACAGTGACAGTTACAAATCCCCACAATATCTAAGCCTAAACAAGTGCAGATTGGAAGGAGCTACAACATTAAACGAGTAGTTAGATCATCTTTTTTAAAAGTCTCAACCTCCTGATTTAGAAAAACGTAATATGGAAAACTTCAATTTGATTTTTGTTGCTACCAGTACAGTTACAGTTGTCTTGTCATCAAGATATTATTTTGTGGTTCCTAGGGTTGGGAAGAGTTCAGTGCTGATTCCACGATACAATTGAGCAGGCAAAGCTAAGTGAAGACTCTAATATGGAGCTGACAAAATAATTGTTGCTGCTATCGCCAATAGATTGGAAATTCCCCCCCCTTTTCCCAATTATGCTTTGCATCACTACTCTTAGGCTGAGTTAAGTTGTCACCTTTGACCAAACTATTAACATTTATGAAGGGTCTTTTATGATCTTTTTCATACTCCAATTTACTATCCCTCTCAATCTAACTGAAACTTCAACATCTATCTCTAGAGATGCACCTTCAACCTTGCCAGTTGAGTCGTGTTGCATCTCTACTTCATTTGCATCATTTCTCTGTTGTACGATGCTCTTCAAGTTATTTGCACATTTGATTCCCAAACATGCTTTTTTGGCTTACTTTGTTGCTTATCTAACTGTGCTTTTTCTCTTCAGGTTCCTCTTTAGCTTATGTTACAAGAGACAAAGATGCCATTTTGAATGCTCCTTCCTTTTTCCATGGTTTTAAAAGTCTCCTTCCTTCATGTTGTACCTCATAAGTGTTCACCCAGCCATAGTGGATTATTTTTTGATCATATGTTGCTAGGGTATTTCCAATAGCAAATGGCACTTCATCGACATAAAGATCAATTTTGAAAGTAACAAGACAACATTTATCTACAGGTACACATGATCTTTTTTCAACCATGCAATCTTGAAAGAGTTAGATTTTGGAATGCAAGCAAGCTGCATTGAATAACCATTTCTATACTCTTCCGGTTGCCAGTAGACTCACCATCTATGATCACCTTGTAGACTTTGTTCTCACACCAGCATTTTGTTTGGAAGATGCCAATCCTCTCAACTTCTGGGTCTTCTTTGTTCCTTTGTTAGACGTTCTTCCTCTTCTTGGATTATCATTGTTGTTTTGGGGTTTTGAGGGAGGTTTATTTCCTTATGGACTTCATTACAAATGAAACATATGGGCTTTCAACCTCCAAAAAAATGTCAGCCATGCCCTAAACCTTCATAGCTCCCCTTTCCTCTGAAGTTGGCCTTCACATTCTTGACTTCTTCTGGCTTGTCACTCATGGCAGGTTCTACGGAAACTTGTCTTTCTCCATTACATTCTTGACTTCTTCTGGCTTGTCACTCATGGCAGGTTCCACGGAAACTTGTCTTTCTCCATTTTGGCTGCTATCGCCTAATTTACTCATCATTTTGCTTTTTCAGCTCAATTTCTCCTCCACCTTTAAGGCATATTCATATGTTTCATCCATAGCAGGCACCAAAGTGAGTTCTTTTTAAAGTTGAACTGAAGGACATTGACATATAGGGCTGCAGCTCACTCTTCACTCTGTTGTAAATCTATTTGAATTTGAAGTGTTGTAAATTGCTCAGTATGAGCCTCCATTGACTGATCATTTCGTTGTAAGTTTTAAAATTCTTTAAATAATTTTTTTTGGTAATTGGAAGGCAAGAATTGTGCTCTCAGATGTCTTAGCATCTTAGAGTCTAGACCAGTCTGTTTTTTAATTTCTGTGACCCCTTCCCGAATTCTGCATGTTTTCCCACCATAGAGTTGCATGAGACATCAAATTGGATGCCACAATTGCATAATGTGATAAGAGTTATATGTAGAATGAATTCTGTCTTCTCATGATTTGCATCTTACAAAATCATCAAAATGATATCCAAAAAGCCACCTGAAATGTTGTCCCATGTTGTGAAAAAAATAATGTCCCGGAAAAAGACCTAAGGCAAAAGAATTAGCTTCTTATTTGGTCAGTTTGTTAGTACCACACAATCACCCAGATGCAGAAAAGGAACTGAACAAACCTGCAACAACTCCTCATAGCATGTGTGCCATGATGTGAAACATGGCAAGGCATAACAATACAACACACCTTGGAGCTCTCAAGGAACAAAATATTCTCCTTGAGAACATTAGAGACAGGACCACCCATTCTTCCTAGAGCTCTGCAGTTTGCTCCCAACACTGTGCCCACAATGCTTCTTTTACAGTTGAGGATCACTGTACAGGAAAACTTATTTATTCTGATTCAACAGTTGAGCTCTGTTCGAAGAGCTTTATCATGAAATCTATTGTAGATTGATTGGAAACACCCCTGATGATGCCCACCATGATAGGTTGATGGAGCGTGTGGCTTGAACCCAAGATTGGCTCTGTAGAGAAGCCATTTGTGTTGGTAGGTTTTTTCTTGCCATCTTCTAATTCAGTTAAAAGAGAATATTTTGTGGCATATAGGATAAGGGTAGGGCGTTTTAATTCTCTCTCCTTTCAGCCAGAGGAGTTCTTCTTTTTCTTGTGGTTGGTGAGAATCAATCTCCTGCACTACTGTTGGTCAGAGGGGTGTGTTACAGATTGTGCACTACAGTAAGAAATTCTATGTGGGGAAAATAAATAACTTTTTATTAGGTCAGTTTGTTATTGGAACTAATATTGGTTTGTGATTTTTCAAGCTACCATGGGAGCAGAAAACTAAAACATAGGTGAGAAAATCAGACATTCTCCTCACATTTCAATGACCAACCTATCTCTATTAGTGTATCCTCAAATGTTCAAATGTTTAGTTGCGCATAATATGTTAATAATTATTTATAAAATCACTCCGATACCCATTAAATTTGGGCAAGTGAATAATCCCTCTTTGTAATTGCACAGAAGCAACTTTAGAATTCATGCCATATCCAAGGAGAAGCTGTTGGCCTCAGAATTATCTTTAGGGTTTATTCCTAATTGTGCGTAAAGCTCCTTTGATGCTCCAGTAAATGATCATAAACTAGAGCCCAAAATATGGTACTGTAAGAATCAAATACATACAAGGATGCTGGTGGAATTTGAAATGGGGGCTAATATATATCCACTATAAATCCTTGTTACACAAATAGCAGACTCCTTTGACCATAGATAGTGGAAAATATAATCCCAATGGCCCAAATTGTAAGGAGGTGGGCAATCGCTTTGAAATCTAAACTTTAGTCACGGTGCAGAGTCTCCATGGATTAATGGAACCTGCTCCTTTTTTTTCTTTTACTATCTCTATAGTAGCTTTATACAGGAAACTGCGCTGAAAAACAGTGTGTTAGTGTTAGTCTCAAGATATAAATTGTTTCCAGTAGCACAAAACTCACTCTATAACTGCAATATAATTTCCTTGCGCTATTTAAATAATTTTCCACAAGGAACAACAACCTAGAGAGTGTGCTCTCTCTTTGGCTTTAGGAGGGATACACAAATGTTTTTGTTTCATTTTGTGAAATAATTATTATCTTATTGCTTGTCTTTCTGTTGAGCCCCCCCCATCGTAGAGTCTGTTGTTAAGCCGTTCAATTGATTCACGTGTAGAGTACTAATAATGGAAGTATGACAAATCCTCTGAAAAATGAAGAATAAAATTTCTTTTGGTAAGGGGTCGTAAGAATGACTGATGTTATGGGAAGAAGGTATGGCTGACAAGGGGAAGACCAACACAGATATCCGTACCTATGTGAGGACCGTGCTACAAGAAAGGCAAACTGTGGGCTGCCTTCACTGTAATTTCTACAATTAATGCAAGTATCAACTAGTATAATATGATAGTAAAATATGGAAGGAGGAGAGCATCTCTTTTGACTGAGGACTCTTGTACGAAATTGAATGTTACAGAGGTTTGTTATGGAGGTAGTTGATGACATCAAACCAAGGCAACAAGAAGAGATAGAATGACATTAAGCATAATTCCAGTCTTCCGCTTGATAAGTTTTTTGGATAGTAAAAAGATTAGGATATAGTAAAGTGTTGCCTAATAACATTCTCACGGCATGTAGAATGACATTAAGCATAATCCCAGTCTTCCGATTGATGAGTTTTTTTTTTATAGTAAAAAGATTAGGATGTAGGAAAGTGTTGCCTAATACTATTCTCACCGCATGTAGAACTATTGTAGATTTTAAGAACACCTTTTTTAGGTGCAATTCATTTAACTCTTCCTTGAAGGCAATTTGTCTCAGTTTTTTTGTGAGACATCCCTTTTTTCTCAAATGTCATGGTGTTGCCTCAAGTTTTGATTTTCACATGTAATCCTCTAAGAAAAGGATTCACATCTTATTTTTACTTGTTAATGGTCAAAATGCCATATTTTTGGCAAAACTACAAAGTTTCAAAACCTTGTTGGCTTGCAAAGAGGTTATCACAACTCTGTCAGCCTCTAACAAGGTTACTCTAACAATGTCAAAGATCGACAGCACTTTCACAACCTCTTTTGTTTGAAGACTTTTCTTAATTTTTACCAAGTTGCAAAGTCTTTAAATTCATGTCAAAGTGTCCCTCAAATGCGAGTCAATCATTGTCTTAGTTCCTAAAATTTTGTTGGCACCAAACGAGGTTGTCACAACCTTGTTGGAAACCAACAAGGTTCTTAGGACTCGATTAGGACTTGAAGCATTGTACAAAATTCATGAGAACAAGATGATCAAAGATTTTGAAGAGCCCAAGTGTTTATGAAGATTTATAATTTGGCTTGAAATAATAAAGTGGACATTGGTGGCGTGAATTTTGGAAAATGTGGGAGATTTCAAAACTTATGACGAAGAGTCATAGGTTGTCACAACCAGGTTGTCGGTCGATAATATAAGGTTTTGAAACAAGTGTCGAAGTCCAACAAGGTTCTAAGAACCATTCAAACCTTCATTTGGCAAATTCAAATGGGGGCACATGTCAACAAAAAGAGGAAGTACACACATGCCAACATTAAAGGCGCCATTAATACATTCTCAAAGGTTGAGAACGTTAAAGATTTCCCTATAAAGCATAATTTAATCACTTGAAGAGGCATTTTACAAGCAATTTTTTGAGAAATAGCGAGAGTGAGAAAGTGGGTTTACAAAGCACAATTAGAAGGCAACTCCAAAGAATCCCTAGATCCTCCATAGGTCAAAGATAGATAATTTCGAGCAAACAATAAATAATTCCTTTCATCCTTGCAATTTGTAAGGGAAAATTTTATATTGAATAGATTAGTTTCTTGAGTAACTAATACGAGAGTGCTCCTTGGAATTCAAACATCCTCCAAACTTACTTAGCTATGTGTTGAAAGATCTGCTTCTTGTTTTCTTCAATTTAGTTCTACCAAAAATGAAGTACAAGTATTTGGGGTATGAACGCCTGTTTGGCCTAGTGAGTACATTACCTAAAATTGGTGATACAAAACTAGGGGCACATGAACTTGGATGAATGTTTGGAAAGGATAGGTAAAAAAGATAGACTCCTAGTTATGTAGAAATTGTTGGTGAGTGGATTATTAGAAGTTGTTGCTTTCCTTGTGGCAATACAATGCCCAAATTTGGTAATGGAATGCAAGAGCCATTAAGACCCCAAGCTAGGGAAGTGAGGACTACTAACAATAGGATTATCACGAAGTTGGACATAGATGCTTTCAATTCAATACTTAGATTGCTCCAAAGAGGGGTCTTGTAGCCTACCATTGGGTTTTAGAAACGAAGAGCCAATGTCAAAATACCATAGCTAGGCATTGGTTAGCAATTTTGAAGAAAGTCCTAGTTGCCCAAAAATTTGCATAGGTCACATTTTGCAGATGAAATCTTCAACATAATAGTACTATTACACAAATTAATTGGCAACACAAATGCTTACAATTTTGAAGAATGGATGTACTTCATTGTTGTAATTGTCCACAGAGATTAGTTCATCAATTGGAGTAATATTATCAGGGATCATCTTCATAGGTAGATGACACAATTCTAGTTCAATAGACATTTTTACATGTCTTCTTGTTTATTTTATGCTATTGCCAGCATATATGTGTGTGTGTGTATGCATTTTCACTTCAAAGGTAAATGTCAATTCAACATTAAAGCTATTTAGTAATTGATGTAAGGTACGATTACAAGCTTCAAATAATTGGAAGATCAAACTTACATGGAAATCGATAGCTTGGGCCACTACATCCATTGTAAAACTCGGAAAACCTTGAACTCCAAACATTTTTATTTGAATGGTCACCTCTAGTCCCTTCCATATGAAGCTTACTTCCACCCTATCAATTCCCTCAAGTCTAAGCTCAAATTACACTCTCATTCTCGAGGAAACGCCCAAGAGTCTTGAATATATCAAAAACTCTCCAATCCTCCCTCTTAAGAACTCTCAAAATTACATTTCAAAAATCAAATATTATTTAATGAAAAACAAGAAGGAAGACACATTAGAAATCTCTTGCTTCCTTAGTCACAATCATTAGTATAGCATAGTAAACATAGCCGAAGAACATGAACTTTCTCATTCAACATATCATTTACAATATAAATATTGTCTACGACCAATATGTTATCATCATATCATCGAATGACAATTGTTAAAACATCTCTACAATGCACAATCAAACCAATCGGATATGGTGTCATATGATGTCTTACTATAATATGAGTCAATGATAACAAGCATTGTAATTAAAATAGTATCAACAAAAAAAATTGCGATGAGTTTTTATGTCGTTGGTGCGTTGGGCGGGAGCCTGCAAATTTCAAACGGCCAGGTCCACAGGGCTCATTCTGGCTCGAAGTTGTTGGGTGTTGGCATTGCTCACCGGGTGGCAGAGGCTTCGTTGGGAGCAAGGGCTCCCCCTATTCCTCTAGACATTTTATCGGTTTTAGGCAGGGTTGTGGATCTCCTGTGTGGGCTTCGGTCAACGTTGGTTTCTCCTGTGGTCACGACTGATGCGGTCTGTGGGGGTCTGTCTGGGAGTGCAGGAGGGGTGCCTTCCTCTCTTCCGACTGGTGCCCATGTTGCTAAGCGGGGGTTGTTCCTCTTGTTGCGGTTGTTGGGGGTTCTGTGAATCGAGTGTTGTCTTTCTCTAAGGTTGCGCAAGGAGGTGCTCGACCACATGCTCAGTCTCGAGTTTGTCCTCTGCCCTGTGCTCGAGATTCCCCTGTAGTGGTCTGTTGACCTGAGGTTGTTGAGAACGAAGAGTATTATTTGAAGCAACGAGTGGTCTGTAGGTTTAATGGCTTGTGGCCCTCCCTTTCTGATCTCCAAAACTGGGTTTCCACCTCTTGGAAGTTGTTGGTTGTTGGTGAGATAGAGCTTTATCCTAGCGCTAGGGGCTTCTGTTTAGCAACATTTGCCTCCTCCGCGGAGCGGGACCGTGTTCTGGACATGGGATGGATGTGGGGGATTCATTCCCTATCCATCAGACTTTGGTCTCGTTCTTTCAATCCCCTTACAGAGCCGTTGAATACCCAACCAATTTGGGTTTGACTGTCGAATCTCCCTCTCCAGTTCTGGGAGGATTCATTTTATGAAGCTATTGGCAACACCATTGGATGCTTTTTAATGGTGGACTCTACGACTCGGGAGCTTGGGCATACTACGGTAGCTTGTATTTTAGTTGATTTGGACATCTCCAAACCTCTCCATGGTGATGCGGTCTTGTTGGTGGAGGACAAACCTTGGAAGCAACTCTTGGACTATGAGGGCCTCCCCTTTCGGTGTAGGAGATATTTCGTTGTGGTTCATTTGGCCTACGGTTGCCCACTTGCCCGCCGCAAGGCTGCTGCTACTTGGTGGAAGGATGCTCTTTTGGATCATCTCACGATGGGTTCTCCTCCTTTGGAAGTTTATTCTATGGAGGACGACCCGCCTGAATCTTCTCGTGAGCTTGATTCTTGCGTGGCTCCTCTTTCGACTATCCCATCCAAGGAGCCATTGCTAGCTCATTCTGTTGACGTTGTCTTGTCTGAGCCTGCTCGAACCTTGTTGGATGTCTTTGTTGGTCCTTCGATCGATCCTATCTCCTCTCCTACGCTGTTGTCCCCCCTGTGTGATGGCTCTCTGCCATTGGTGGTGTTTGTGGATCCACTTCTCTCTCCTTGCTTGGTGGACAATTTCGAGTCTTCTTGGTTCGTTGTGCTGAGAAGGAAGAAGGGTCTCTTTCGATCTGTCGTTGATTCACGACCTTGGATTAAGGGTTTTAGTTGAGCCCCCTCTTATCTTGGGGTTATCTAGTGTCGTTTGACAATTGTCTATCAGTTGTTTCTCTGTGTGGTCTGTCCTCTCTCCCTAGTTCATTCTTGGTTTGAACTATTGGATTTTTGGCCCTTTGGGCTCTTTGTGTAAAGGGTACAACACCTTGAAAATGTTGCTTATCTTATCAAAAACAATCATTGTAATTATATTATATTATATTATCGCATTCCTCTTAGTCAAAACACATCATGCATCAACAAGGCCGTCTAAAAGCTATCTAAACTTTGGAAGACTTGCAACCATAATTATAAAGTTGCTTTAAGCATAAACAATACCTAAGTCATGCCAGATAATTGGCAACATTCTATCAATTAGATCATTACATGTATATATATATACTCAAGAATTATAGTAATAATAATATTAACCTTCTAATTTCATTACCTTATGGTGCAATCCAATACCATTAAAATACTTGAATACACCAAGTATGTAATATTCACACTTCACTTGCAACTAAATACGATCTTATTTGTCAACAATAAGATATCAAGAGATGTTATAAAGTATGTTTATAGATGGTTTATATCTTACCTCCATCTCATCCATCCCATCAAATTGAATGATAGTTGCCTTCCATCTAGCACACAATCATACAAAAAATTGGTACAACTATAAATCCCTTCCCTCACTTCACTTGGTAGTTCAAATATCAAGGTTCTTATACTTTAGAGATAAATACACATTGAGGAGTCATAAAGCCTTTACCCCAAATCCAAAACCTATTACCAAAAGTATCAACTTGCAATGTTTGAATATGTTCAATATAGAATGGTTGTAACACCACTAAATGAATTCATTATCACTTACATTATTATGCAACCATCATCGGAGTTAGATAATGCTAATAAGACCTTAAAAGAAATTAGCATTCTTCATAGCATATTTAGACTCCCTGTAGATGTAATAAAGGATTATGTAATCATGCCATCATATAACTATGCCCAACATACAAGACAAGATAATGGTGTCATTTGATCAAGGATAAAAAGCATAAATCAATCCCTTAAATTTATTTGTCATAGTTTAGGGGTAATAATAATATCTATCATTCTCTTTTACTACTAGCTTATCTATCTTATTACATAATCTATATAGGAAACACCGAGATATATCAACTTTTTTTAATCCATTTTAGAAATTTGATTGTTGTGTGTTTGTCATAATAGATTTTGTAGTTGCATAATAATATAATATCATTGGATTATCTTCTAGGAATGTACAACACCGCAACATGTGTATGATATTGAATATAACTGAGAAGAATGAATATTGTTTAAACATGAGGACGTTATATTTAATGGATAACTATATATTTTACATTAGTTGTATGATGCAAAGTAGGGGTGGACAACTCCAAACAATCCTCCAACAAGCAAACTTTCAATCTCTAAATATTACATTCACATGATGGTTTTCATTCATTAGGCCTCAATCTCCTAGTAGTACTTCAAATTGACTAAAATAGGCACAACTTCCTAGGCAAAATTGATCTCCGAAAGACAAACCCAGATTTGGATACCCTTATGGCTTTATTCAACATATGAAGAAATCATATATGATCATTTTGGACGGAAAGGTTCAAAACTTGATTGTTCTACTCTTGACTAGGCTTGAAGTGGAGTAACAAATTTGTGTTCTTTGGTCATAACTTTCAAACCAGATTTGATACCAAAAATATAAACACAGTTCTAAATACCCATTTGAGCTTTATACAACATACTAATAATTGGGGTAGGGTTTTTTTGGAACACAAGACTCAAATTTGGACTGTTCTCCCTCAAATTAGGCCTACTAGGTCTTCATACCTATTTTAGTAAAATGGACAGAACTTGTTGGAAACTTGATACAATTTCATGAAAACGCCAATAGATAGTAGATTCACAACTTTACCAAACAAAATTGATTTGGAGTCAATATGGGATTGTACAGATCCGTACTACATCAAAGAACAACAAGAAAACGTTTGGAAATACAAAAAATAGAGGTATTTTTATTGCTTCAACTTCCAAAACTTCAACCACCACACCCCCCAACCATGTCTTTGAAATTACAAATCCTTTTAAAACATTTACAACCATTTTCCAATGGTTCTTAACCAACTTTTCAACTTACAACCATTCAAATTCTCTCATTTACAACTTATGACTCTTCATATTCCATGTTTTTGCAACTTTTACAACATTGACATTTTGCAAAATTGACAACATTTAGCTTTGCTCTCATCCTGATGATGGATCACGGAGTGTGATCCGAAACGTTGATGCAAAAATTCTCAGACAATCAAAGCCATAAATCATTGCAAAGAACATTATGGGTTGTGGAAACTTGATATCTTCAATTGACTTGTTCAACTTTTTACAATTTTTGTATCTAGACTCTAACCAATTACCAAGAACACTAATTGGACCCCAAAAGACATTAAATGGTATATCTAGACCTTATTACATTGAAGAACATCAAACAAAACCAAAATGATAATTTTGAACCTACTAAATCTAGGGTGCTTCTGCACCATTGTATTATAAAGCTTGTAGCCTATTATTTATCTTAGAACCCTAACCCTAACCCTACCCCTATTGAAATTCAATCCTAATTGAACCATATTCCTAACGGTAACCCTAACCTATTGAAGTTCAACTCTAATTGAACATAAACACTAATCTTAACATTAATTCTAACTATAACCATAATTAAACCCTAACCTTAACCCTAATTGAACCCTAATTCTAAACTAACTTTAACCCTAACTATATTTGAATCTCAATCCTAACCTTAGTTGAATGCTAAACCCTAATTATGTCCTAATTGAGTCTTAACTCTTATAGTAATTGTAATCCTAACCCTAATCCTAGTTGAATTCTAACCCCAACCCTAACCCTAACCCCAAACTTTATTCTAGAACCCTTACCCTAATTGAACATCAATTGAACTCTAACTCTAACTCTAATTGAATCTTAACCCAAATTAGACCCTAGCCCTAACACTAATTAATCTCCAACCCTAACCTTGACCCCTACTCTATCCATAACCCTAATCTTATCTTGGAACTCATAACCCTAACCATAACCCTAATCTCGTTGAAATTCAACCTTAATTGAACCAAATACCTAATCCTAACCCATTGAAGTTCAACCCTAATTGAACCTAAACACTAACCCTAACCTAAATTTTAACTGTAACCCTAATTAAACCCTAAACTTAATCTTAAATGAACCCTAAACCTAACATTACTTTAACACTAACTATAATTGAATATAATCCTAACCTTATTTGAACCCTAAACCTAATTGAATATAAATCATAACCATAACCCTAATTAATTCTTAATTGAATCTTAATTGTTACCATAATCGTAACCCTAACTCTAATCCTAATTGAATTCTAACCTCAACCCTAAGCCTAACCCCAAACTTTATCTTAGAACCCTTACCCTAATTGAGCATCAATTTAACCCTAACCCGCCCTAATTGAATATTAGCCCTAATTAAATCTTAACCCTAACACTAATTAATCATCTTAATTATAATTGAATCCTCACACTAGCCCTACTTGAACCCTAATCCTAATTCAATCATAATGCTAATTGAATTCCAATCCTAACTTAAACCTAACTCTAACTATAATTGAATTCTAACTTTAATTCTAATTCTAACTCTAATACTAACCCTGATTCTAATATCAAGAATAGGTGAACCTTTATCCTAACTCAAACCCTAATTGTGCCTAACTCTAACTCTAATTGGGTCATAACCCTAATTTTAGCCCTAATCCTAACCTTAATGTTTACCCCAAGCTCTATCCTATAACTCTAACTGTAATTGAACCCTATCGTAACCCTAACTCTAATTAAACACTACTCTAATGAAAACACTAACCCTAGCCTAACTTCAACCCTAATTGAACTCTAATTGAATCCTAATTGAAGCTTAATCCTAATTGATCCCTAACCCTAACCCTATCCCTAATTCAACCTTAATCCTAATTAATCATTAATCATAACCCTAATTGTCACTCTAATCTAGCCTCAATCACCGAAACCCTAACTTCAAGCTTTATCTTAGAATTCTTAATGAACCTTAACCCTAATTTGATCCTAATCATAATCATAACCAAATTCTAAATAATAAAAAATAAATAATAATGTTATATGAATTATTTTTAAATTATATGATAAAGTTAAGTGAAAATGTAATTCTTAATTACATTATTTTTTAAAGATAGATAAGCTAGTTTTAAATATATTATTTTAAAAACTTATTTTTATATGTAATAATAAATTTATTATATTTTCTTTGTATTTAATTTTATGATTTTAAATTGATTTTAGATGGGAACTTATTATGAAAGACTTTTATATTAGATGTGTATTTAAGTTATATTTTTGTATAAAATCTTAAGTTTATAATATTTCTATACCTATATATATTAATTTTAAATAAAATAGAATATTAATGATTTTTTTTTTGGAACATTTTTAATTTTTTTAAAAATATTACCTTTTTTAAATGTATTAAATATATTAATTTAGAAACATATTTTTATGTGTAATAATAAATTTAGAATATTTCCTTTTTATTTAATTGTCATTTTTTTAATTATTATTTTTGATACGCAAGTTTTAATTTATTTATATTGATAAAGTCTGGAAATACACTCCAAGCTCCAGTTCACTCCAAAAAACCACTCAACTGTTTAAACGGAAAACCACCTACCACCCCACCAAAAGACTTCCAGGACCAAAATCCCAACCTACCCAAAAACCGCCTGTGCAAATGCCTTCAACCCAAGACCTAGCAAAAAACTACCACCCGAAACTAGGGCCATTAGCCATACTTACATAAAGTGATTTAATTCTGCAAATTCAACAAAATCCTTCTTCCATTCCACACCTCCAACCGCCATTAGCCCGAAGAATTTCTTCAGGAACTCCACTACCACTGCTGCTATCATCATATGCTTCATGAGCGTGGGGCCGCTCAAATCAAGAAGAAACAGATACATTTTGATGGCCTCATCCAAACTCTGCAGAAGCTCCAAGTCGCTCGAACGCGGAGTGCCTCTTCCTACCACCACGACTTTCAAAACCTCTTCGACGACTCCTAGTAATTCTTCCCTAAACATTTTCCCAAGCGGCAGTTTCGCCTCTGCTTTATCCACATTGTTATCCAGAAGGGATGCAAGAAACCTGGAGGAGATTTGCAAATTATCCCTACCATATGTGTCGTTCTTCAAATGCCCAAGTCCCAGAATCATCTCGGTCGCCACCACTACCAGGGAGTCATTGTTGAGGAGGACTCTTTTCAATCTCTGGTCCATTATTACTTTGAACGAAGTTTGACAAATAGGTGAATTCAATGAGATTGGGGTGTCTGCCCCAAACCTTGCCAACCCGTCCACTGAAACTTCAATCATGAAACTTGAGCGCTTGGCCATCTCTTCCCAAGCGCACACAACACTCTGTCGATAGAGGAAAACTCACCATCCATAGCCAGCAACAAAAGAATGAGGAAACTAAGCCCCAAAAATAAGTTTTAAAACCATCCGCCAAAGCACGTTGTCAGGTACTAATTCACCGTCATCATAACTAATGAGGCACCTCCAAACATGCCAAAATCCAACCGAAGGACTAGGTCCATCAATTTCTATGCACACTCGTCGGCCTTGGGAAGGTCACCATCACTTCGTCATCATACCATGTGTTGTTTGATGGGACATTTGCCTCCACCTTTAGCCTGTGAACAGAACTCCACGGTGACGTCCTTTCCTAGCTCGCCAACCTACGCGGCCTTACTGCCACATCCCCTCCACCACTTCGGAGGGGATGCCCACCCATTCACCCACAATCATTTTTTTAATTTTAAATATATTAATTTATTTTAAAAAATTTAAAAGAACAATTATTTTTCATTCTTTTTAATTTTATTTATATTATAATATTAAAAAATATTTTTACAATGAATTAAAGAATATTTTTCCTTTTCAAATATTTTTAATATTTTTTTAATTTTAAGTATATTGATGACTCACTCACATTCATACACGATACCAAAAAAATTGGTGGCTACTATTAAACTCAAATACCAAAACTTTTCTTGTTTTATTCAATCTTCCAACTCCTACAGAAAAGCACACCAATTGAGGCATAGTAAACTGCTTTTGAAATTTAAAAAAAAAAACAGAAATACTTGAAAGAGCTGAATAAGCTCCCATTCAATAAAAATATGAAGTTTCGATGCCTCCACAAACTAGCAAATTAATGCAAGAACTTGAAACTACAAGTAGAATTGTGAGTGATGAAAGCATAATGGAAAATCTTCATACAAGGTTTGCACAACAGAACTGTTACTTCGAACATCATTATGTTGTTTTATTCAAAACAAATAAAGATACCAATACATGCCAACGCAGCCACACATTGTAGAGACACAAAGACTTAACCGATTGTCCTACAATTGCAACTCCATACACCCCTCTACTGTTCTATTTTTTTCCACACCCAAACCCAACATACTCCTCTTTCGTGCGTTGTTCCTTCACTTTCATGCCAATCTCCTTGTTCCACGAAGAGTAGCAATTTTTTTTCTTCCTCTCTTTTCCACCTAAAAATCTCTTAATTCTATCCTTGCATCCCCCTCTTAACTGCTCCATTCACACATTGAAAACTATTTTAATTTTCTTGATAACTGATTTCTATGTGGATATTTTTTTACCTTCCTTTTGCCCACGAGTAACTACTCAGCATCTTAAAATTTCATTTTATATGCACATAATAATTTGCCTTTCATAGCTATCTTTTTCCCATCCACGTGGGTCTGCTCCCATTTTGAATATTTTGGTTTATTTCCAATGTTCAAAATGCCTCCAATACAGCAGTGTGGGTCCCCCATTCACCTCACAAGCCAAAAAAAATTTCAAGCAAACAGAAATACTAAATAAAATTAAAGCTCCTGTGTCAGGCTCCCCAAGAGACAAAAGAAACATGTGCTCTCGCATATTAAGTCATCAACCAAAAATCATTCTTCTGTTTATGTTTCTTTCACATCTTCCAACATCTATTTGGAACAACTGCCATGCGTCCAATATGTGTTCATTTGTTTTTTTTTTCTTTACTGTATCTCCTCCTTCTAATGTCCTTCTCATCTACAAGTCTCCAAAGCTCCATCTCAAACTAATATCTATCATTATTACCATTTGGTTCCACATCTGTTGCATCTTTTTGTTAGAAACTCTTCTCTTTAACAATTGCATTCAAAGATGCAAGAGTATCATTATTCAAATAATCCAAATCAACTTGCTTATCGTCATCAATCTTCTTTTCGAACAAAGTTTTCAATCTTCTGTATCCTTCAATGTCCCATTTGTCTTCATACCTTCACTAGCAAGCTTCTTCATCCATTCTTGTCCTACCGTTGAAAATTGTGCCCACAAATCTTTTGCACCTACTACACCTTCAAATTCCATTTTTGTAATTTCTTCATCATTCATTTCTTTGCCTACCACATCTACTTCTTTTTGCTCTTCATTCTTCAATCCTTCGTCATACCTTGCTTTACACTCTCACGGCCCATTTCTTTTATCCTCTCTTTTCAAAGCTACCACACCTTGTCTTCTTTTCTTCACAATCAACTTTATTGGCTACTACAACCTCTTTGTCATGGGCCAATACCAATTACATTCTTGGCTTCTTTCCTCAAACCTTTGTTTCACCAATAACTTACGTCTCTCCAAATCTCTTCTCAACTCTACCATTTCTCTGTCCCATTATGAATCTTGTTTCTTCATCTACATCTTTTTTATTTTCTTATCTCCTTGATACCTCACCTAAGGCTTCTCTATGTTTTTCCTCTTGCCCAGTCTTTTGGTACCCAAGTTCTTCATATTAACCTCTCAATCTGCAATACACATCTCTCCAAGAATCGATGAAAATAACTAGTTTCTTCATCAAACCCTTTTGAAACTCTCAACTTCCTCTTCCCCGACCTTTTAGGCTCTGATACCAAAAATGATGACTCACTCACATTCATATACGATACCAAAAAAACGATGGCTATGATTAAACTCAAATACCAAAACTTTTCTTGTTTTAACTCAGTCTTCCAACTCCTATAGAAAAGCACACCAATTGAGGCATAGTAAATTGCTTTTGAAATTAAAAACAGAAATACTTGAAAGAATTGAATAAGCTCCAGTTCAATAAAAATCTGAAGTTTCGATGCCTCCACAAACTAGCGAATTAATGCAAGAACTTGAAACTACGACTAGAATTGTGAGTGATAAAAGCACAATGAAAAATCTTCATACAAGGTTTGCACAACAGAACTATTACTTCGAACACCTTTATATTGTTTTATTCAAAAAAAATAAGGAAACCAATACACGCCAACGCAACCACATTGCCCTACAGCTGCCACTTAATACGCCCCTCTATTGTTCCATTGTTTTCCACCTGAAAATCTCCTACTTCGATTCTTGTGTCCCCCTCTTAACTGCTCCATTCACACATTGAAAACTATTTTTTCTTGATAACTGATCTCTATGTGGATATTTTTTACCTTCCTTTTGCTCACCGAGAGATGTAAATGAAATTAATATCTTTGAATACTAGCACATGACAACGAACTTAGATATCAAAAGTGAAGTAGCTTAGTTAATCAAATCTGAATTTTGACAATGACTAAAAAAATCAAATTATAGTTAATCAAATTTGAAGTAGCTTTAAAAAATCAAGTTCGTGTCTTTGATTGACCTTGTAACTACAAACCTTAACTTAGGATCAAAAAACATAGGTTTGATTAGAGTGGACAATGACTAATTATAGATAAGCATTCTAATCAGATAAGCCACTAAAATCTGCCCGATCTTGTTAAGCTCACCATCCGAGCTGCTCCATCAGACTGAGTACCTCTGACACCAGCAGAGGATGCTGAGCCTGTTTGGTAAGGAGTTCTCCCAACACTACTATATGCATCTTGGTAGCGTGTACTTTGATAACCTGAAGAATATGCAGCTCCACCCCGACCACCTTGACCAAATCGATCTTTTGAAAACGTGGCTCCAGAAGCACCAGTACGTGCCTGGCCACCTGCATTCCGTGCACCTGTAAAGGTTGACCGAGCAGAAAAACCACCCTGTCTGCCTTGTCCATTAGAAAAATCGTTTTGCCACCGACCAGAAGCAGCACCAGCATAGTCTTGTGTGTCTCTCCTCCTTGTTGCCAGAGGTCCCTCTAATCCACCTCCTGTTCGAGCATCAAAAGCTCTCTCATTGCTATCAATGAGAACCGACAATTTCTCAGCAAACTGTATCGCCAAGGCTTGTAATCTGGTTGGCTCCACATTATGAGTAACAATGCACCTTGTAGGCTGGTCCCAGCTTGCATGAAGTTCTTCTGCAATCATCATCTTACTCACCATGCTATGTACTTGTGCTTCCGAAAGCTCAAACATAGTTGTAAGCTGATCTAAGCTCAGGGAACCATAACATGAGGAATAGGTGAATAGGTAGGTTCTCAGAGCTTCTTCACGAATTTTTAACTTCAACATATCTAGCACATTATCTCTTTCTCGGAGAAGCTTCCAAGCATCAAGACTTTCAATAACTTCGTATGCTTTTTCCCAATTGCCCTTGCTCAATGCTCGGGTTGCAGCCATAACATGATCACGGACATTCTCAGGAGGACCAGTGAATGTTTGTTTCTCATTTATTTCCAGTATACGCCGGAATGGCTTACTTATCACCTTTCTTCTAACATCATGTGCATTTGCAGCCATATTTGGCACCTCCAAAAGCATGGCACAAATCAGATGAACAGCTTCAAGTAATTCAAGATTAATATGCATGTGGTAAGGCATTTGCCTCCGCCGCTCAAGTTTTTCCTGAAAGTTTTCAGAGGTGACAGATTAGTCTAGAAAAATACTCATGTCAATCCTGATGTCACCATAAGAAAAAGAAATTACAAAATACATTAGAAGGATACTTTTAGAAAAATCATGAGATGCCACATTAAATGGAAGACATGTAAAAGCAAAGAACAGACAAATTGACTAGAAAAGAAAAAAAAATTACAAAATTTAAGCATACCCATTTGCTGGAATCAAACCAAACTGCATTTGTTGTAAACAAACTGATAATTCAGCAGCCCAAGGAACTTGTGAATCATATGATGTCAGATCTTTATTATGGATGAATAACAAGAGAGAATATTTTTCACAGTTAACATCTTTCACTAAAGCAGATGCAGATTTATTTCACAATTAACATCTTTCTATAAAGCAAACTCATATGCATATATACAAAAACCTACAAGCACAACAATTTCTCCAACCACTCAGGTTCACAAGCAAAGTTATTCAGGTTTGCTAGAATATGGCCTAAAGAACAATGAAAGTTTTTGAAGTATATCCCATCATTTGTAAATGGATGCAGAGTTGATTTAAAGCCATCACTTCTCCATTGAGACATTTGTTGCACAAACAACATCATTTGTTAAATGGCCTAACAATTGACCTCATGTATTGCACAAATGCATGCAAAAATTAGACCAAAATTTTCCCTAATTAACCTTTCACACCTCTTCGACATACCCATTGCACACCAAAGTGCAATTGCTAGTTTTAATTTTTATCTAAAATATATGTGCATATATCTCTTTAAAATGTATAGATATTTATTCGTTGTGTCCGAAAGGAGTGTAATCGCTGCAGTGGATGAAAGAATAATCAACGAAAATTAGATAACATATCACCTGCATAAAAAACATTCAGCTATCTTTAAAAACTAAAATGCATCGCATGTAACCATGTAACCATTTCATCAAAATTTGTTTTACGGGCAATCCAATGCCATGTTTTTCTTCAGATATTTTGGAAGAATACCACGCCAAAATTATTATATACTTATCCGAAGATGTAGATGCTATGCTAATATAAATGCCACTTCTGTAACACGCTTTAAAACTGTGGCAAACAGAGTCCCGAATTCTCTTTAAACCAACCCAAACACAGAAGAATATCTGCAGGGGAAATCTGTTGGAGAGTTAGAATACTGTATAGGCAGTGACAACTGACACAGTCACTAGAGATTTTACATACTGTTATGGATTCTTATACAATGCTTCTCTCTGACAGGTCCCCCTCAATGTTAAATCAATTACACAAGTTAAAATCAAGTTAAACTACCAACGCCCATTTGATTTTAACTGGGTTTATCGCAGATAACTTCATAGGGACTAAAATGATGTGTATAAGTTCGTTTCTTAGGAGATACAAACCATGTGTTTGACAAAATGCCTGAGCCAAATTTGGTCTCGTGGACTGCAACGATTGACGGTTATGCTAGAAATGGGTGTGGAGAGGAGGCCTTGGCATTGTTTTACACAGTGCAGAGGTTAGGATTGAAGCCTAACGATATTAGTAATTATATTTGCAAGCATTCTGCCGGCCTATTTGAATTTGAGAGCTCTGGAACGGGGTAAGGATGTTCATGAAGAGTTAAAAGTGGGTTTCAGAGATGTTCTTATTGGGAATTCTCTGGTAGACATGTATGCCAAATCTAGGAGTATGGATGAAGCATGGATGTGTTTGACAAAATGGCTAAAGCAAATTAAGCTTCGTCGAATGGTTTGATTGCAGGTCATTCAAATAATGGGTGTCTTGAAGAGGCTGGGGAACTGTTTCAAAGTATGCCAGGGCGAAATGACCTTCCTGGAACGTTATGGTATCAGCATATGCACAGAATGGGTGTTTTGATGAGTCTGTGAAACTGTTAGGAGAAATGTGCAGGCAGTCATAAAGCCAAATTTGTTTACTTCTGCTAGTGTTTAGAATACGCATAAGAGGTTTAATGACATGCCAATAAGATACATGGTTTCCTCAAATGCGATGATTGCTGGATATGCACAAAATGGGCATGCTGATGAGGCCTGGAATTTGGTTTCATGGAAAGCACTAATTTCCCGAATTGCACAAAATCAGCTTCTTGAAGCTGTTTCAGAAAATGCCTGAAAGGACTTGGTCTCGTGTAGTATGATGATCTCAGGACATGCCCAGAATGACTGTTTTGACAAAGCTCTTAAAATGTTTTTACAAATGCAAGAGACGGGTCTGCAGCCAAACTTGGAAACCTTCACCAGTCCTCTCCCAGCTTGTGCCAATTTGGGAGCTCTTCATCAAGGTTAGGAGGTACATGAAGACATTTATCAGAAGGGTATTGCATTTTAGTATCGGTACAGTGAGTTATGCTCTTATAGACATGTATGCTGACTACAGAAGTGTTTGGGATGCACAAAAAATATTCAACAAAATGCCTAGAAAAGATATTGTCTTATGGGCTGCAATAATTATGGGATATGCATCACATGGCTATGGAAAGGCCTCCCAACTTTTTGATCAAAAGAAAAATTCCGGCATGAAGCCAGACTATAACACCTTTGTCGGTGTGTTGTGTGGATGCCGCCATGCAGGCCTACTCGATGAGGGGAAGAAGTATTTTATCAGTATTAATCAAGATTATCATATCTGACCTTCCATGCAGCACTATTGGTGCATGGTTGACCTTTTTGGTCGAGCTGGGCTTCTGGATGAGGCGGGGAACTTAATAGCCTAGCGGAAATTTCACCTATCTTGGGTGAAATACTTTGCTCGACTCCCAATTATAGTGTACTGCCACTCAACCTTATGCTTGAACCCTACTCAATGTCTTTACACAATTAAGAAAACTAACATCTAAGAAGCTTATGAAACACCTCTGGACCTTAAAAACAGACTCTTCAATCTGCCTTACCCTACCAGAAAACGTCATTACGCACTATGGCTGTATGAAACTTCCCTGTCCGGTTCAAAGATCTATATGCAGACTAAGACTCTAATGCCCAAACAAAGAGTTATAAGGATGGCTGGAGACTTAAAAGAATGCGGTGCCTATCATCTCGAGGATGGATAGATGACTGTACTATTGGATCGTATTGGTTGTACCCCATTCTTGCATAATGGTTCCCTCCCAAAGGCCTGCCACCGAAACCAATTCTAGCAATTCAAATTTGTTGGTTGAAAACAAAACTGTGCAATATGAACTCCTTAAACTAGCAAATACTCCCATGAAAATATAAAACCTGAACTCGTGAATCACTAGTGCTTCTGAATCATTAAACATACCCAATCCCTCCCAAAAAAATTGTTGTACCGGGGTACTGTACCCATGTACCCGATTACGATTCTGATTCCGATTCAGCAACTTAGACAGTAACCTTACTTCATTGGTTTTCTTGGTAGAAGTTAATTTCCTAGCAGGCATGGACATTGCTTCAAAGAGGAACAAGTTAATTTCCTAGCAGGCATGGACATAATAGCTTTTGTGCCAATATACCATATTCAGTCCTTACATTGATTAGTAGTGGATAAATATCAGGGCAGGTAGCCCCAATGATATCTTGCACGTTACTCGGAGATGAAGGAGATGGCCAACGCATCATCTTATATTTCTTGCTGTCTACTGCAAAAATCATGGGGATTACTCCAGAGCAAGCTGGACCAAGTATATTGCATTATTACTCAATAAACTAGTTGTGTACAGTTACAAGCATAGCCTCTTCTCCAGCAATACGTAACCACAAGTACGAACGTAGTTTGACAAGTCAAGGTTCCAGTTTTAAGTAAAATAAACATTGCAAGAACTCAGTTTAGGAATATCAATAATAGCAAGTTCTTACTTTCCTCGCCAAGAGTTAAGCAACCCTTGTACTAGTTGCAGAAAAATTCCTTAAGACTGCATGGAATTGAAGTAGAGTCTATGGAGAATGCAAACTGTGTCTTGTTAATCATAATTTTTTTAATGCAACTTAATTCAATGGCATACTAGTTTCTCAGAATGCAATATTATCGTGTTGAACTTGTGAACATTTAACTCGCTGTGATGCAAGCATTTTATGCTCCTATTCAATCCGTTGCACTATAATACTGCATGATCACATTTCAATTGGGTGGTCTGTAATATTGCATAGGAAAATTCACCTAGCTGGACTGCAATATCATTAGATCGTTATGTACTTCTCATTTCCATGAATGTCAATTCACAATATGAGTATATCACTCCATCAAATCACGTTTGACAATAGTAAATAATCTAAGAAACAAAGGAAGAAATCTAAGTTATACCCAAAGTCTCATCTGGCGGGATATGGCATTACAGTCTAGGTTACAACCTCAACACCTGGAGTAGTTCACACATATCTCAGATAAGATTATAATCTCACCATACCAATAAACTAATAAAACTGATGCTTTATTGATTGCAGAGCATCTTCCTTAACTTTCTCCTTCCACACCCTATAGGTTGAGTGTGGTTCACCTTTTTTAGGACCTTGTTTTTACTAATTTTAGTTTACTGTTCTGCAATTTTGTTGCTGTCTAGCTTTTAGTTAACAGCTGTTAACATCTTACTATATTTAGATTGATGAATAAAGTAGGAGAGAAAAATTGTGCTAGCATTAGAAGCTGGGACAGATAAGTAATTAGGGAAGTTAATATTTGGTGCAGTTTTAGTTTTGAAGATAAAATAAGGAAAAGAAAAACACACACACACACACGGAACAAGGACCGAATAGTATGTAGACAATGTTTCTCTATTCTATCACTGTCTATTGTATTAGTTTTCTGAGTACTATGATAATATATAATAACTTATTCTGTAATACATATGGTTACAGAATGGTCATATTCATGCCTTTTTAGTTCTCTGCCAATGACAGTGTTTACGTTCATGAGTTAACACAGAACAGAGTATTTTTTCTCTGGAGGCTAATTTGTAGCTTCAAAGAACAGATCTGCATCATTTGGTATCAGAGCAAAACTTCAATGTCCCAAAGAGGAGCCCATGCGATTTAGAGAAGAAAGGCTGAAGAAATGCTAGAGGGAGAGTTAAATGCAGTTGATAAAGTACTCAAAAGGTTGCAGGCCCTTGAGGATAGGTTGGCATTTGAGAGTTCTGAGGAAGAACCAGAAGTTTCGAGAGAGACTCATAGATCCCATGGAAAGACTTATTGAAGCTATAACTAAACAGGGAACTAAAGTTAAAATTAAAGTCCTTGATTTCAAAGGTGAATTGATTCCAGAAGTGTTCTTAGATTGAGTTCAAGAGTTAGAAAAATACTATGACATGGAAGGAATTGAAGAGATTGTTCCCCAAAGGGTCAAAGCTGCAGCATCTAAATTGAAGTCTCATGCTGCTCTATGGTGTGAGAATCTCCAAACTGTTAAGAGAAGACATGGGACAGAGAAAATCAAACTGTGGCCAAAGACGTTAAAACATTTGAAAGCTCAATTCATGCATTCTGATTATCAGCAAAAGCTTTTTAGAAAATTCCAAAATCTGAAACAAAAGGAGTCTTCCATATCAGCCTATACTGAAGAATTTTTTGAGTTGCAAATTAAGACTAATTTGCAAAAAGATGATGAGAAAGCAGTGGTCAGATACATTAATGGGCTTAGGTTACGACCCCAAAATGAGTTGGCCCTACCCAAAATGAATACTGTGGATGAAGCATATCAATTGGCCTTAAAAGTAGAAGAAAAATTGAATAGGTTGGGCAAGGTGGCCAACAAAACAGGTGGTAGCAATTCAAATAGATGAAGTGGAAGTTCTTCCAAATAAACAAATGAAGAAGACTCAACATGTTTGAAGCCAAACTTCCAAAGGAGGGGTGGCTTTAGAGGCAAAGGATGAAGACAACAATCTTCCAAAGGTTGGAAGCCCTTGAGGTGTTTATTTGTAGTGAGGCCCACAGGGCTATAAGCTACTCTCAAAACCCCAAGAGAGCAATGGTGACCTAGGAAGAAGAAGGAGAAGAACCCCTGATAGAAGAAGTTGAAGTAAAAAAGGGTGAGAACTTGATGTTGAATAGAACCTTGATAGCTAAAAATGAAAAAAGCCCCAATAGCTGGTTGGAGAAGAAATGTGTTTCAAACACAATGCAAGTGTAAAGACAAGTGTGCAAGATAATTGTCGATAGTGGGTCTGCCGATAACTTTGTAAGTACAAAAATGGTGCAAAAATTATAGCTTGTTTGTATTTCGAAACCAAAACCTTATAAAATTTCTTGGTTGAAAAGGGATCATAGTGTGCTTGTAAATCAATCTTGCCTAGTTGACTTTAAAGTTGGTTTATATGAACACAAGGTGTTGTGTGAAGTAGTGCCAATAGATGCTTGCCACTTGCTATTAGGGAAGCCTTAGCTATAAGATAGAAATGTGATTCACTGTGGCAGAGGAAACACTTATGAGATACAATGCAAGGGTAAACTCCATATTTTGAAACCTTTTAAAGGAAAAGGAAGAACTGAAATAGCAGCTTTGTCTCTATTTATAGTGAGATAGAAAGAATTTTTTAGAGAATCTAAGGGAGAGGTTTGTTATCTTTTCTACCCTCTAGAAAAAGAGAAATCGGCTCAACAAACAACCCCATTAGAGGTGCAAAAACTATTGCAAATATATTCTAATTTGATGTCATCTGATTTGCCAACTGGTCTGCCTCATCCAAAAGCATTACTCATCAGATTGATCTAATTCCAAGAGCCAAACTTTCAAATCAAGTTGCTTATAGGATGACTCCTCTAGAAAATGAGGAAGCAAAATACTGAATTATTAGAAAAGGGGTTTCTAAGAGAAAGCATGAGTCCATGTGCCACACCTGCTCTACTCTCCTCTAAGAAAGGAGAAAAATGGAGATTATGTATAACTTATAGGGCCATTAACAAAATCACTATGAAGTACCAATATCTACTACCCAAAATGGATGACCTATTAGATTGCTTGTCAAGTGCCAAGGTCTTCTCCAAGATCGATCTCAAAAGAGGATATCATCAGATTCGGATTCATGAAGGTGAAGAGTGGAGGATTGCCTTCAAAACCAAGGATGGCTTATTTGAGTGGGTGCTGCTGCCCTTCGGATTGTCCAATGCCCCAACTGCCTTCATGCGAACAATAAACCAAGTATTTAGATTGCACATTGGAAATATTATCTCAACCTATTTTGATGATATCTTGATTTTTTTTTAAATATATATATAGAAACATGTAGAACATTTGAGAATAATGTTTGGCATACTCAAGGGCAGAGAGATTGTTTATTAACCCTGAAAAGAGTGAAATTTGCAAAGATAAGTTGGTATTTTGGGTAGTCTTATTTCAGCAGATGGATTGAGCATGGATCTAGAAAAAGTTAAAGCTATTCTTGAGTGGGCTACTCCTCAAAGTTTTACAAAGGTGAAGAGCTTCCATGAGTTAGTGAATTTTTATAAGAGATTCATTTGGAATTTTAGCAATATAAATGCGCCATTGTAATTTGTTCGAGGGTCAGTGAGCTGCTGTTATTAAAAATGACATGTTCCCTAGAATACTCTTACATATTGCAAGGGGTACACGTTTGTATGTCCTAGATCAAATACTTAAACAAAAGCTTTACTTAGATGAACATTCTTCTCCCTTGTGGAAAGCATTAGAATACATATAATCTGTTTAAAGATGCTGCTAGTTACAAAAATGACAATGTTTTCTAGAACATTTTTGCATATTGTCCTCGTACAGTGATTAATAAAAACATTTGCATAGAGGGACATCCTTCTCCATTGTGACAACAGGTAGGTTTCTTTAAGAGCTAGAGGAAATTAACTAAATTTTTTGAAGAAACCTAAAATATAGTAGCTTGTGAGAGTTGACAAAGAACAAACTTGAAACTATAAACATCCAAGATTGCTGATGTCGCTACCATTCTTTGTGAGACTTGACAAAGCAACAGTAGTCATGGACTATTAAAAGTCCAAGATTATTAAAGCCACTTCTAGTAGACAGTTAGAAGTGTTATCTACTAGCATGGACTTCAATAACAACTTCCTGAAGTAGTACAAAGATTGATTTACATGTACAAAAATCCTGTAAACTCCATGGCTTTCCGACAATGATGCTAACAAATATCAAATTTTATAAACAAATGTTATAAGCTGCTTTTTTGCATGATATGCACAAGATTGACTGCTACTGTAAATTATCACCCTGTTAAGTCAACACATACAACGAGGCTAGAAATAATTATTGTGGATAACTAAAGAGTTGCAATACGTTATTTGAGATCAGAATTGAAATACTTATAACACCATGTTCTACACATGCATCAATTTCAAACCTTCGAAAACATAATTCTTGGTATAATTTAAGTGCATCCTTTGGCAACCAAGAACAATTTACAAGACATTGTTCCACACATCCATAAATTCCTATGCTCCCAGAAGATGCATCCCCTGCCAAATTTGACCTCGTCCCCCACAAGGGACATTTCAGGGATGTGGGGACTGGTAGGAAACATCCCCACCCTGTCCCCATATTTCAGAAACACATGAAATGTTCTGGTAACTTGTAATGTTTTTTAGTAAATGCCTGAGTACATCAGGGGATGGCTAGGGGGCAGCTAGACATCCCCTATGGCCCAGGCCTGTTTTCAGTAACTTTTTTACTCCATAAAACTGGGATGAGCCATCAACCTCTGGCATTAAATCAAAATGCATACCTTATTTTTCATATGACAGGTTTGAGGGCTGTTGTAAGAGGGAGGAACACACATCAACAGATATGGTACTGCTAGGATATGGAATCCCTTTAATCAGATTTAGTAGCAGGGCCGTGCTGGTTTGGGAGAGAGTTAAGCCCTAGAAGACACGGCTTTTCATGTTATTGACATCTCAGTCCATTCAGATGATATTACATTCCTGTACAGTACATCTAGGTAATGGAAAACCTCACTTCTTGTGTTAGAGGGTTGATTGTAGGATCAACCCAGTTATACTAATTTTCTACAGCAGCAAGAATATCAGCAATAAATGCCCACACGTGTAGCGGAGTTGGCTTGAGTCTTGGATTTGCTCCCCAAGGTCTTAGGTTCAACTTCAAGGCCCAGTCTTACCCAATGCATATGGCTAGCGGGCAGGTGTGCATCCCCAGAGGACTAGTCTCACCTCAGCTCGCCCCTCCCGGACTCCAACTTGGCAAAAAGTAAGACCAAGACAAGGCTGGTTGGGTGCTGGGCTGAGTCACAGGGATACCTCTGGCGCAACCATAAAAAAAGTATATCAGCAATAAATGATCATTAATATAGGAAATAAATGAATACATTTTTTATTAATAGTAACAGATTTTAGGGCCAGGTTAAGAGGGAAAATTCAAAAACATACATCAAATGATAACTTCAAAATGTTCATATGATCAATCTGTACAGCTGCTGTCATTTTTATATTAATAGATTTTAGGGCTAGTTAAGAGGGAAAAAATCACATCAAAAAATAACTTCTGGATGCCCATTTCATCAGTCTGTGCACCTGCTATCACAGGTCTGTACAATCCAGCTTGGAGAGGGAAAACCTTTGATCAAGTTTGGTGTCAGAACTTTTGCAGCTATATGAGGGTTTTCCCCTGACAAAGTGTTCAAAAATAGGAGAATTAAGCACTAGATGGCATTTTTCATGTTACTGACATTGTCAGTCTATGAAGCTGATATCACATCCATGTAGCTAAACAACTAGAGCCAGAAAATTGTTACTTTTCCACGCTGAATTTTGATGGTTCAGCCCAGCCGTATGGAGTCAAAATTTCACTGCTACCAGTTACTGATTTTGTCATTTTATATTTTCTATGATTTTGTTGTAGTTTTTATACCATGTTGCCAGATCCACATCCATTTCAAACCGGATCCACAATCAGGTTCAGTCTGCCTGGAGATATGCATAGAACATGGATCTGGGGAGGTAAATTTGTCTAAGAAAAACCCGGGGAGGCTCCAGGTAGACCCAGCCAAACCCGTCAATTTTCCTGTGGATTTTATTTCACCTTTGACTTTGCCTTTTAAAAGATGATATGCACCATGAAGGTCTGTGTTAAAAAATGGTATGCGCAATGAAGGTCTATGTAATTTTGAAGGTCTTCATTTGAGCTTGGTCGCATTGGTTCTACCCCTCAACCCAGCCCTGTATCATGAAGGGAATGCACCAAGGGTGCCACCCCAGAACCCCTGCAAAGTTGTGGGATATGGAGCCAAACCATACTGCAAACGAGCACACTTTGAGTGGAAGTGGCTGTGGCACTGTTTGTGGTTCTTCAGATGTTCCTACATCATCTAATGTCAGTGAAAATGTGTCATGTCCCCGATTGGGTCCATTCTTCAGCTGGGCGGGAAAAAGCATTTTTAAATGCTAATATAATAATAATATTTAATAATAAAATAATTTTAAATTATTAAAAATAATATTTAAATTTAAATGCTATGTGTGGCCGACCTTTGGAAGGTGCTCTAAATTATTAATAAATAACATTTAAATTTTATAGCATGGCCGACTTTTGGAAGGCGCTACTTGCACTCATATTTATAGTGTTTCGTTGAGCTCTTCAAAGCATCACATAGTTTTGAGACAATTGTTTAGCTTTGTTGCTGAGGGCGAAAATCCCAGCAGCATAGCACCAAGGTGGTGAACATAGCCCCCTTTCCTCAACTCATTACCAGATTTGGATCAACCTATTGGAGAGCGGAAAGGATCATAGCGACTAATCATTTGAATTGTGGCAGAGCCATAGGTTCGACACTACATTCATCATTCCAAATGGATTCAACGAACACTCTAACTTGCGCCATTGTCAAGGGCGCAACTCTACTGCCTCGTCCATTCTGCATAACAATACCAACGTTCGACCCAACTCCTCATTGGTTTGGTGTGACAACCACCTGGATCTACTCATTATTGTGGGAGCACAATACCGTCCAAATCGGGGTGCCTGGCACATTTCGCAAATCACAACCACACCCGATTCGTTTATGGCCTAGAGCGAGACTCGTACCGTCGAGTTTTATCGAGTAGTTGCATCTGAACACATTCGTGTAATTTATCTGTAAGATCATTGTCTACGTGTATCTAGCGATAGATATTCGAAATTGGTATCTTCCTATCATAAGCTAAATTTGATATCATCTACTAACAGATAGTAGTTTGGAAATCTATTTTTTTTTGTTTGGCCACCACTATTGTGGATCTGAGATATCTTGTTATTACTGCAGATCAATCTGAAATATAGTTATTATTTGCTTGATAGCTACGGATTTGTTTGGGTTCGACTCATTATTAACAATGCATATTTATATCAAGGTTGTTCCAATTCATGGTTTATTATGATTTGAATGCTAAGAAACATAACATACATTAAATATGAGCAAATTATTGATTGCATCTAAGCGAAGCTTCTTACAGTGGTATCAAAGCCGACGTGTCTTGCCAGCTTGCGGGTCCATTTTGACGCATGCAAATTGGCATTGGACAAGTGAAAGAGCATGGATTGGCGATTGAAACTCCTCATTGGTTTGGTGTGACAACCACTTGGATTTGCTCATTGTCGTGGGAGCACAATACGGTCCAAATCGGGGTGCCTAGCACAATTCGCAAATCACAACCACACCCGTTCGTTTGTGGCCTAGAGCGAGACTCGTACCGCCAAGTGTTACCGAGTAGTTGCATTTGAACTCATTCGTGTAATCTATCTATAAGATCATTGTCTGCGTGTATCCAGCGATAGATATTCGAAATTTGTATCTTCCTATCATAAGCTAAATTTGATATCATCTATTGACAGATAGTATTCTAGAAATCTATTTCTTTTTTGTTTGGCCACCACTATTGTGGATCTGAGATATCTTGTTATTACTGCAGATCAATCTAAAATATAGTTATTATTTGCTTGATAGCTACAAATTTTGTTTGGGTTCAACTCGTTATTAACAATGCATATATGTCTAAATATATTTATATCAGGGTTGTTCTAATTCATAGTTTATTATGATTTGAATGCTAAGAAACATAACATACATTGAATATGAGCAAATTATTGATTGCATCTAAGCGATGCTTCTTATAGTGGTATCAGAGCCGATGTGTCTTGCCAACCTGCGGGTCCATTTTGACGCATGCAAATTGGCATTGGACAAGTGAAAGAGTATGGATTGGCGATCGAAACTCTAACCTCTGATATTAGACACAAATCTTGTTCAAGAGTTGTATCCGACTGAAGCTTCCAAAATTGTAGACCAATAACAAAGTTCGTCAAAGGATACAAAGGCTTGTGTTCCCTTTGATGTGTATCCGAAGGCACTCAAGTGCCACTACCCCTGCAAAAGAGGACTTTACGACTACACAAGACAAATGAGGAAAGATGAGGAAGACTCAAAAATGGTTAAAGAGGAGGAAGTCATAGAACAGGAAGAAAAACCAGAGCCACAAGACATCATAGAACAACAAAAGGAACCCCATAAGCAAGCCAAAGATGAAGATGGCTAGTCGATTCCTAAGGATTATGTGCACCAACAGCAAATTGATGAAGTGAAGGTGGGGAAGACCCCATTCAATGAAGAGCTTGAAGAGGTGTGCCCGATTTCAAGTGATATCCAAGAAGCAACCAGCCAAGTTTCAGGTATGGAGGCAATTGAACCATATGATGACGTTATCAGCTACACTGTTGTGGAGAATGGTTCACATAAGATTGGCCCTCGTAGGGAGAAACTGCAAGTTTATCACGAAAGCCCTAATGACATTGGAATGATAAAGGTTATGACTAAAATAAGAGAAGAAAATTCCATGGAGGTGGATCAAGAAAAATTCGAGTTCCTTTGCTCCAAGATTGATGAGTTTGTGGATTGGCTAATCTGTAATCTTGAGAAGGGAATGTCTAATGTGCACACTACGGGTCAAGATGAGTGGGTTGAGTTTGAGGAAGACACTACACTAAAGCATGAAGCAATGAGAAAGGATAAGTTGGAGGAGGTTGAAGGCACCCTAATCTGGAACAACACTCTTGGGGTTCTACTTAGCCTTGAATGAGCAGCCCCTACTCATGAGGGCGACAGTAAGAAGTTTCCTTCCTTTGTTCAACACATCCATGGAGAATACATACATCCCCTCATGTATGTTGAACGCGACAGTATGATGAATTGGGATCCAGGTATTGATATCTTCGGTGCACTATTTCTTTAAGATCATGATGGTTGGTTTCACGTCTACATCCAAGCTAAGCAACAGAAGATGGGGTACAATGACCATATCATTCACCACTTGTCGATAGTCCTGTCACTCTTGAACATAAGCTCGAAATTGCTTGAGGGCAAGCAATTTCTGGGACGAGAGGACTATCATGTCTCGATTAGGTCCAATCTTCAACTAGACGAGAAAAAGCATTTTTAAATGCTAATATAATAATATTTTAATAAAAAATAAATTTAAATTATTAAAAATAATATTTATATTTAAATGTTGTGTGGCCAACCTTTGGAAGGCGCTATAAATTATTAATAAATAACATTTCAATTTTATAGTGTGGCCGACTTTTGGAAGGCGCTACTTGCACTCATATTTATAGTGTTTCATTGAGCTCTTCAAAGCATCCCATAGTTTTGAGACAATTGACTAGCTTTGTTGTTGAGGGCAAAAATCCCAACAGCATAGCACCAAGGTGAGGGATGTAGCCCCCTTCCCTTGACTCGTTACCAAATTTGGATAGACCTATTGGAGGGCGGAAAGGATCATAGAGACTAATCGTTTGAATTGTGGCGAAGTCATAGGTTCGGCACTACATTCATCATTCCAAACGAATTCAATGGGAGCTCTAACTTGCATCACTGTGAAGGGCGCAACTCTACCACCTCGTCCATTCTGCATAACGGTACCAACGTTCGACCCAACTCCTCACTAGCTCAGTGCGACAACCACCTAGATCTGCTCATTGCCGTGGGAGCACAATACCGTCCAAATTGAGGTGCTTGGCACATTCCGCAAATCACAACCACACCCGTCCGTTGTGGCCTAGAGCGAGATTCATACCATCGGGTATTACCAAGTAGTTGCATCTGAACACATACATGTAATCTGTCTGGAAGATCATTGTCTATGTGTATCCAGCAATAGATATTCGGAATTTGTATCTTCCTATCGTAAGCTAAATTTGATATCATCTGCTGACAGTATTCTGGAAATCTATTTCTTTTCTGTTTGGCCACCACTATTGTGGATCTGAGATATCTTGTTATTACTGCAGAACGATCTGAATTATAGTTATTATTTGCTCAATAGCTACAGATTTTGTTTGGGTTCAACTCGTTATTAACAGTGCATATATGTCTGAAGATATTTATATCAGGGCTGTTCCAGTTCATGGTTTATTATGATTTGAATGCTAAGAAACATAACATACATTGAATCTGAGCAAAATTATTGATTGCATCTGAGCGGAGCTTCTTACAAAATGATAATGTTAATAATTTAAAAAATCCATATGATGCTGAAAACTGATCGTTGAACTTGATATTATTATTTTACTATTGAACCTGAAGTTTAAGCAATGAATATTTTATACTATTCATCATTTATGTTTTAAATGACATTAGAGTTTATGGCGGTTTTGTTGATTATATGATGCTATGTGATATTCAAAACTTAATTCCTTCCTGTTTTTAGGTTACATATATACATACATACATACATACATATATATATATATATATATATATATATGAATTTACATGTTTTTTGTATGGATGAATCCAAACCCCCAAAAAAATTTGCTGGATCCACAAACTGAATTCACACAAACCCAAACAAAGATTCAAACCAGAACTAGTAACATAGTCTTTATTTAATATATATACACATTAACAATAAAAGCACTTTAATTTTGTCAATTCAAGTCCAATGTTATGTACTAAGGTTCTATAAGATCTATGATGAATGCCTTATCAATGTTATCATATGAACATTTCCTTATATTTTAAAAAAATTCCTATATTTTTATTAGCGATCCCTTGCCATCCCCTCAAAAATAGCCTCCCAAAAACCTATCACGGAAACACGTCCTGCTGTACCCTGCCATCCCCATACCCGAAGCTTGGGGGACCATAGATAAATTCCAAACCTTCCATACGATAGTTATTAGTAAAATTTAAGAGCATTGTTATATTCAGTAAAATTACTAAGCTTATATATAACACACATTAAGAATGCTAATTTATTTGTAACTCATTCCAGGTTTTATGATGCAATGAGCTGAATGGATTTACTCATGCAAAAAACCTATCAACTCCTTGTGTTTCCCAACATGATCTTTAACAGTCCAAAAATTTATTAAAAGAGGTGTTTCTCAAAACTACAAGTATAATGTTGATTACTAACACCAATTCTCACCTGCACCTCAACAGGCACTGAGGTTACAAATAAGCAATTGGGTGGAAAGCTACAAGTTATATGGTGACCCAATGAGGAAGATTGTTAGAACCTTTCATTTGGTGCCCAAAATAATTGTAATACAACAAAATATATAAAAATTAGATTTTAAATCTGTGCATCAATATTGTTATATACAGTAAAAGTTATAAACATGTAGCATACAAAACATAGCATACATGACATATATTCGTACATATGTATGAAGAAAGTGTAAAATTATTGATCAAAATCAAGGCATCCAAAAAAAAACAAACCAATAACTCATCAACTATTACCTGGATTTACTAAAATTGCTATAAAAAGTATCAAATTCATAAAATCAAACCATTTGACAATCCTACGAAGACAT
Organism: Sequoiadendron giganteum; assembly: GCA_007115665.2. NCBI lineage: Eukaryota > Viridiplantae > Streptophyta > Pinopsida > Cupressales > Cupressaceae > Sequoiadendron > Sequoiadendron giganteum. Next base: position 208,893 of record CM021105.1, on the reverse strand, counting down.
CAGTCCCAAAGAATGCAAACCTGCTCTGGAGTCTTTTCATGATATCGACTTTGTGAAACCCCTTGGGCCAGTAGCTCTTTCACCCTTCCACCTGCATAGAGTTCAGACAGACACCCATGGGCTTCTGAGATTAAAGAAGCTCGAAAAGCACAAAGACCAAGTTGTGCCATAGCTCGATTAAAAAGTATCTGTGTGGAAATATCCATGTGTTGCACACCATCCTGCAAGTGACTCATAAGCAACAAATCTCGAGCAGCTGAAAAATCATCTAATATAGCAAGGTGATAGATGTCACAAAGCATGGCCCTTGCTTTTGTCCGTTCATCACCATGCTTGTAGATAAGAGAAACCAGAATGTCCATTAGGGTCCTGCTATGCTCTGGAAATGTTGGCCTACGCGGCACAATCTCTGGAGTAACAATGAATGCCGGAGGTCCTCTAAAATCTTCACTTGGCTTAGGTTCTATATTAGTAGCTTTGCTATCATAATCATCCTCCATGTCTCCATTTTCACCTCCATTTAAATCAGCTTCAAATGCAGCAGCATCTGTCCTGGTTTGCATCTCAGCCAGTTTTCTCATGGCCTCATAGACCTCCTGAGGCTTATAGTATATAAGTTCCACACGTTTTAAAGCAACTTTTGCAGCTGCCTTCATATCTTGCATCCGTTCAACATAATCCTGAACGTTTTGTGCAAGTACCATAAACAATGGCTCATCTTGTAGGCGCTCAACATACTCCTTGGTGTGAGGATCGATGCACTGTAAACTTTTGAAGAGTTCATTATCAATTCGTTCAAGAAATGCAAGAATATTACCCCAAACTCGGATAGTTCCCTCATGATCTGCCCCTTTCTGGGTTTCATTTTCATCAGGCTCTACAGAATCATCAATGACAATGTTTGGATACTGAGCCAGAATATCAAGCATAACAAGAATATTCTGGACACATTTCTTCCACACAGGAATCGGCATATGGGTGCTGAGGCTGGGGTTCACATCAAACTGTGCAGAAACAACATTCACCAGTACCTCTAGTTTTTGTGCAGGGGTCTTTGCCACCCTTGTTAAATATGTGAGTTGTTCAACTTGCTCGACCCTACCTGTTAAGAAAAATCAAAAGAAGCACACAATTTTAGAAGTGCAAGTCTAGTCATTCTTTCAGAATAACGTTAGAAATTTCTAATTCCTATGAGATTTTATATGGGTTATACAAAAGAAAGCCAAGTTAGTTCTCAGCAAATCAAATTTATTCATAGCAATTGAGACAAATCTTCACTTCAAAGTACAATTATTTATACATACCTGTTCCTTTCCTTCCACGAGCAGCAATTATTTCTTTAAGCTTCTTGTCCACCATTTCCCATGTAATCTCACTTGGATCTCGCATAAACTGTTTGTCCATCAACTTATCCCTCTTACTCTTCTTCTTCTCCCAACCACCCTCTTCATCTTGACCTTCCTCTTCATCTTCATCTTCGTCAGACTCTGTATTATATGAAGCGGCTAATTTGGCAGGGTCTACCTCATTATCCTCTTCAGAATCCTCATCATCGTCATCATCCTCATCAGATTTATCCACATCATCTTCTGACACAGGACTGGCTCTATATTTCTCAATATCAGCTTCATAAAGTTTATTATTTTTCTTGAGCTTTTGCTTCATTGAATTGAGGGCTTTGGCATTGCTACTGCTCATCTTTTTCTTAGCCTCCTTGTTAGCCAGGGCTTGCGCCAGAAAATCCTCCAGCATAACAAGAGCCTTAATATAAAGCCTTGGGACCTGGACAGACTCTGTGACTCGGATCACCTTCTCCAGTTGCTTGTTAAGTTTGTCAAAGCTCTCCTGTAAGCTGACCCAATCATTAATCTTCATGGCATTCTTTATCTGATCAACAGTAAGACTCATTTCCTCAAACCTCTTGTCTTTTGCAGACCTAACAACCCTCCGCTGATCATCAGACTCATCACTGTCACTTGCAGCTTTTGACAGATACTTGGATCTAGCTGCAGTATCACCGCCATCTCTATCCCCTGCCTCAACTTCATTCTCTTCCTCTTCAATGTCAGTCTCTTCCTCTTCAGATTCGCTGTCGCCCTAAAAACATTAAACGAAAAAATACAATTTTACAGATGAGATGATAAAATAATTTCCAGAGCTTTAGGCCAAACTACAATTCTCGTAACCAAAGAAACATACAATTTTCTACTTCGATAGTTACTAGAGACGATTTTTCCATTTACTTACTTTATCTAAAAATTATTTTAGCCAGAGTTTTAGATTTACAGACCTCACGACAGATTGAGAAACAAATTCCTAAATAAGTAAATATACAATTCTCTAGAATGATGAGTTCCGCAGACCATTTTGACCTACAGGTCTATTGAAGAGATTTATAGGCCTTTAAGCCAAAATCATCTGAAAATTTTGAGAGCAACTTTACCTTACTCTAAGCAAAATGGTATTTATGTTTACAAACATTTAGGCCAAAATGGAAAACAATCCTCTAAACAAGAGAATATAAATGTTCTACGTCGTTAAGTTCTATAGATCCATTTGCCCTAAAAGACATTAAATTTACATACTAAATCTACAGGCCATTTTGGGCTTCCTTCCAGTCAAAATGGCCTGTAATGGCCTGTAAAACTCCAAAACCCTCAACTTTCAAAGACCATTCGAAACAAATCGATCGATTCCATTAACAAAAAAAAAGGGGAAAACAAAAGAGCAAACAAAACCATGTCTTACCTGCGTCCAAAAACGAGAAGCCATTCTAAACTTGATTTGACAACCTGCGAAATGCCTCTGGAAGTTCGCTTTGCCTGGTTTCGTATGCGGCTGCAAATGAGAGCTCTGAAAAGATGAAGGTGAATGTGTAGCAAAGAGAGCAAAAGGGTATTTAGGGCAGAGTTAACACCGCATCATACAATTTTCAACTTTTTTTTTCGTCATTAAAAAAACGAAAAGAAAACATTCACCTTTTAGGCTAAGTGACCCTTTCTTAGTTGCAATGAAATAAGATACTTTTAAGAATTGGGAATATTAAACATCTACAAATTAATGCTAGAATTTTTTTAAACTAGCATTTGTATTAAAAAGGAGTTGCAATGGTTATGTGGATTGTAGTTTATATAGAAACACAATTATAATTGGCCTTCTAAAATGGAAACATTACAAGCAAAATTTGTAGAATCATTAATCTTGGTTTAGACCTTGTTCATATACCATATTCAAAAAATAAATCCCAAGTCCAAACCTGAGTTTAATAATAATATTTTATAATAAGAAGAATTTTGTTGTATGTGATCATATTTAATCAGTGGTCCCTCTTTTCGGATCAATTGAGTAGAGTAATCAAAGTTGTGGAGACACAATAAAAGCAGCGGGCATATTGTGCGAGTATCGTATGTAGGTGTTATAGGTGTTATAGTCAACATTACCAAGACATTTGATACATTTTTAATAATTGAATTTGAAAGAATCCAATACCATTTAAATCACCACCAAACAACTCTCAAATATTTACATGGATATAGATGTATGCTTAGAACTAACGAGTCAAAAAACAACAAGGAGAGATAAGAGGATACATATCGAGTAACAGATATATATGCTACCAAGTCTTGTTGTTGGTTGACAAAGGGTGTAATTGCAATAGAGTTGTGCATGTCCTTGTGCACTAGATGACTAAACTACTCCTTCCATGATCAGCATAGTAGTTCCTTAGTGTGAGGGATTATCTAGAGAATAGTATAAAATATTAGTAATAGCAACCAATAGCCCATCAAATTGAGGCATTTGTAGGGGTTTATATTTTTGTTTCTTCCAGCCAACATGTTGATCACCACATAAAGGGAGGAGGTCAAGGACAAGCATATCTAACCTAAAATTACTTTGAATTGGAGCTTCCCTAATAGTAGTTGACACCCCCCCAAGCCATACAAATAAAGAAGGGTCCCAACAGCTCTACATCTTAGTCTTCACCCTTATGGGGTTTAGCATGGTCATTTTTTTCTTAACTGTTAGTTGGGTATTTAATACCAATACCAATCTAGACCACAAAACTAAAACTCATACGTTAAAAGACTCATTTATGAACATCAAGGTATTTATCAAGCCCTCAGATTAAGCACGCATTTTATAAAACCCTATCCCCACTTTAGAAATACCTCCTCCTCTCGCATTTCAATGAGGAATTGGACATCCAGATGAAAGGGCTCAAATACAAATCCTTGTTTCTAAACCAATCTTGACAGAAAAATTGACCAACGAAATGACAAACAATCCCACATTTTTTACAAGAAATAAGATCTTTTCATAAGAATCACATACCTTTAAATGATATTACAAAAAGAACTTCACATCTGTATATTTTTCATAAATGTTGTCCTCTTGAAATCTAAAACATTATAATGTAAAAGGAAACTACTAAGAAATAAGATTTTATCACAAGGACAATGGCCTTTAAACTACAAGACAAAAAGAACTCTACATTTGGGTAATGGCCTTTAAACTGCAAGACAAAAAGAACTCTACATTTGTATATTTACATAAATGTTCTCTTCTTGAAATCTGAAATCTGAAATATTAAAATACAAATGAAATATGCTAAGGAATAAGATTTTTTTTGCGACAAGTGTTGACTTTTAAATTGCAATACAAAAAGAACTTTGCATCTTTATTTTTTCCATAAATTTTGTCCTCTTGAAATCTCAAAAATTAAAATCTAAAAGCAAACTACTAACAAATAAAACTTCTTCCACAACAAGCACCAACCTTTAAATTGCAGTATTAAACTATCTCTACAATTGTATATGTTCTATAAATGGTGCTCTTTAGAAATTTGAATCATTAAAATCTAAACCCTCTACTCACAAAAGGTCAAAGTTTGATTCCTTTTTGGAAGCTACGTTATATGTTGCCATTAGCTTGTCGACTATGATAAGAAGAAGAACCAGGGTTGTAATGGAGGTCTCATGGACTACGCTTTCTAGTTTATAATAGAGAACAATGGGATCGATAGTGAAGGAGATTATCCTTACACAACAAAAGATGGACAATGTGACATTTTAAGGGTAGGATTCAATTTTAATTGGAAAAGAATGAGGAAACACAGTAATTAGATAAAAACTGTAGACATGGAAAATATACCGACACACTTGATCTTGATTACTAACATCGTTTCGTCTTGAATCATCTTTTCAACTTGTCATCACCTTTCATCCCTTAATTGAATAAATCATTGTTTATCTGATTAAGTCATTCTTCCATGTTGATTAAATTAATCAATTTGATTTAATTAACCCTATGTCTCTATTTAATTAAATAATTTATTTTATTTTATTAAATCTCTAATTCACCTTATTAAATTGAATAAATTAAACTTTATTTAATTTAATCTAACATCATCCCCTTTTAGTTAAATAAATCAAAATCTTTATTTAATTAAAGTCTAAATCATATTCCTCTCAATTTTGATTTATTTAAATCCTAAAATATAAATCAAATTGTCACATCATCTATTTTTTACTTAATTTGATCAAATCATGATTAAATCTAATCCTAATCACCTCAATCCTCTAGATTTTGTAGCTTGCACAATAAATCAATTTATTTGTTTTATTAATTCATCAATTTCCATTCAAAATGACATATTTTGTGGAATATTCTTCCAATTCAAAAATCCCTCCAAAAGGGATGGGTACTTCCAACAAGGCATTAAAATCCTCTTACATGTCCTTTGCCTTGAGCCAAGTGACATTAACTCCATTCTTCTCTCCCTCCAACTTACCAACTTTCAAATTTCAAATTTCAATATAACTTCATTTATGTGCACATTCATCAAAATGTGTTCATTCCTCCTCCAACAAGTCGACAAGTGACCTTCTCTTATTGGTTGGTCTTTTGTCTCACATTCGTCCAAATCCTTCAATATTCCATTCTTCAAATCTATAAATAAAGGCCTCCTCTATTCAATTAATCATCCATAATTTGAGTAAGTTTATTATATTCAATTTCATCCACAAGCATATCTATTTTCATCCATTTTATCAAGACCTTAGCTAGGTTATTCAATTTTTTCATCATGGAGCTCAATTGAATCTTCATCAAAGTGCATCACTCATCAACATTGCATCATAGGAGTTGGGAAAGGGCCAATTTCTACACATAATTGGCACCAATTCCCCCATGGGATTGAGGATTTGCATTGCTTAAATAGGATTTAATTTGCTTTCTTGTCTTGTTCTTCATTTTCTTTCTATTTTGAGCATTGTAGATGAATTTCATGGGGAATCTTGATTCTCACTTGCATTTGATCTAACTATGTGTTTGTTTCTTGTGTTTGTGTAGGTCTGAGATTGGGGTTCACAAAAACAAAATTGTTTCCTTTTCAAGTAGGATGACAATGTGACATATTAAGGGTAGGATTCAATTTTAATTGGAAAAGAATGAGGAAGAACAGTATTCAAATAAAAAAAAATTTGTTTCCCTTTCAAGTAAGCGCTATTTTTAGCAATGGGTTAAATTATGGCTAAAGTATGTTTAGAATCAAATGAGGTTTAAGAAGAGTGTAAGGAGAGTAATATTGGTATAGGCTATTTTTGGATGTAAGCATTATTGAAAATAGATGAATCATTGTTCATGAAATATGAGTCAAAAATAGATTCTTATGAATCACTACTCATGAATCATATTCTCATAGGTAATTTCTAGATGTAAGCATTAGGTGATTTCTAGATGTAAGCATAATTGATTAACCTTTTCACATATTGCAGAAGAATTATCATGTTGATGTGATAGATGGGTATGAAGATGTGCCTACAAAAAATGATGAGGATCTAATGAAAGCAGTGGCTCACCAGCTAGTGTCGGTGATGATTGAAGCAAGAGGTCCTAAGTTCCAATTTTACTAGAAGGCAAGTACCCCAACACCATTAAAACACCCTTAACTCTCTCCTATGTTTCATTTAACATAAATGTCCTGATTTGTGTGGGGTAAAACTGGTATGCAGGGTGTATTCAATGGAGAATGTGGCACTGACTTGGATCATGGAGTGGTAGTCATTGGATATGGGGAGGAGAAAGATGAATATGGAGTTGTTAGCAAGTACTAGATTGTGAAGAATTCTTGGGGAGTAGACTGGGGAGAGGAGGGATACATCAAAATGCAGTGAGGAATTGACAAGACAAAGGGGTTGTGTGCTATTAACATGGAGGATTCATATCCTCTCAAAACCAGCCCCAATCCTTCTTCAATTGTCACCATGCTTGAAAGCTTCTTGCTGGGAAGGAAATCTGGTCCTCAACATTCCTCTATGTGAAATTATTTGGGTCTCATCATTTAGTGCTATAAACATTAATATAGATTGCTAGAAATACTTTTAGCTTATGTCTCTCTCTTCAAAAAAACATAGTGGTTGTTGAATGTAATCCTTCTCATTGTATATATATTCATTTTTTTTTTTCTGGGTAGTTGGTACTAAAAAATCTAGAAATTATGATTCATCTCAAAACCCATAAAAGGAAGTGAACTTGATGGATGCTTATTCTAATTTAGCCTCACAAATAGATTTCATCCTTTATGTGGCTTTGTTGAAGTTATATGCTTCGGGTATATAAACATGAACATGGTGTTTGTCAAATTAAGTAAATGCTAATCTTCCCCAGCATGTCAGCACCATGAAAATAAGAAATCAAGGTTTTTTTAGCATAACAGTATCTAGATAGCATTCCTTATTGAATCAATTTTGCCATAAATCATATTAGAAAAACATGCACCCTACTTGCTTGAACTCAACCCTAATCCCAACTTCTTGTTGAAGAATTTGGCCAACATTTTTTTGGACAACAAAACAAAGCTAGTGTATGGCTGGGAGAATCTCACGCAGACTAAAATAAGAAGAATTTGACCAACTTTTCTTGGACAACAAAACAAAGCTAGAGTATGGCTGGGAGAATCTCACACAGACTAAAATTAAGTAACTGATATAGACCTTACTTAAGGACAACATAATGTTCGGAACTGCTTCTCAGGGAGCCGAGTATGAACTTCTTCGTATATCCTATGAATTAAGTTTCTACTCATAAAACCAACCCTTCACATGTTCTTTCCAAATGTGGAGGATGGACAACTACAATAACAATAAGTTGTTTTAGAATGGTGTATACGTAAGTAATTACTGCACAATGAAACAATGTTTTTCAAGTAGCAAATAACAAACATCTAATTCCATTCTTGTTGGGATGGAGATAGTTTCAAATAAATTAATTGTTAACAGATTTCCATGCTTGGAAATCTTGATCCATGCTTTTCAATTTATGATTTTACATTTCTTTTATTTGGGGGTCATGTCCATTCAAATGAAGAGGTGACGATGAAGATCGGGCTCCTTTGAAATTTAATCAAGTAAAACATTACCATCTAACTAACTTGACTTAAATGGTCTCTCAAATAAGAGCAATCATTAGATTAGTGGTAAGAAAAGAATCTCATTATCCACTTTGAAGATTGTCCAATAGGACACTATGTTTCCTGAGGTTTCTCAACATCATGAGGACCTGATACCAATAAGAGTCATTGTGGGTAAATGTTGTCAAGAATGAGGTCTCTCAATTTTTTCTTCCACCTTAATGTCCTTTCACCTTTATTTCAGTGTCATTTGTTTATCTCTTATTTTTTCTAGTAATTTTGTTTTGCCTTTATTTTATTGTAAACAAAATAGCATATAGAGAAAGCATTAGAGAGGCCAAAGAGATCGAAGAGAGCAGTGGAAAGATTGGAGTTGAAGGATAAGTCTATTAAGAAAATTTGTCTACGCTGAAAACATGTCAAACAACATTGTTGAGGTTTCTAAATGACCATGCAACATGTTGATTCTAGTCAGTTCAAAGAATTGGCTACAATCCTTCCAGGATTTACAAAATTGCTTGTTAAATTTGAGATGAAAAGTCATAAATCACATGGAAAGCCTCCAACTCATGGGCTAAGGTATTTTGATGAAGATGGCAATGAAATACAAGAAATATTTTGTATTTGCAATTTAATATTGTTAATAAAAACTGTGATAATAGAGAAAAACATCAATGTGGTTATCATCCTCTTGCTTTTAAGGGATGCTCTGGAATATTTTAATTTGTACATTTTGACACCATTAGACTTTCTTGTCTGTAAAATTTTTTTTTTAGTCTATCTAGTTTTAGTAGTTTGCTATTACTAAATCTTTTCATAGGAATACCAATTTTTAGTGACTAGAGTTGATACTGTGTCAATAGTCATATCATTCCATAGTGTCTTATGAAACTAATATGTCATATTTGATCATGTGGAAAATATTAATAAAAGCATTCATTCAAAATCCATGAAACAACTCTCACTCAGACATTCCAATCTAATAGTAAATGCTTGAGGAAAGAATTGGTTAATTGGATAACATTCAACAATATTTTTCTACTTTGGAATTAATGAGAATAGAAAATAAAGTTTTGATGTCTTTCTTATACATTGAAATAGAGCCAATGATTGAAATGTACAAAATACAAGATTCAGAGAGTGAAGCAGTGCTGATGAAATAGGAAAGCAAGATAGATAAGAGATCCTAAAGGAGCCCATGCTAGAGGCATGTGTTTATTAGATTATGAATTCCCTACACATCCATTGCACAATGTTATCACAAACAAATGAGATCAAATTGGACCAAATAAGAAATATCTTGAGTGAAAGTCAATCTTATGAGCAATCAAATGTGTTTGTCAATCCCCCTTTTACAGACATTTAGAACATGTACATTTGTAACATTAATTATTCCAATTAAAATGTCTCCTACATTAATTACACATGAAAGCTCCTAAATCACTTTCTTTTCTTGGAAGAACGTTAACAGTGCCCTTTTCCAATAAATTTATCATTTGTATCTAAAAGCGACCAGTCCCTGGTTTGAATGAAAGGTTTGTCCCAACATGCCTATGGAGGAAACTCAAATGATTAAGAATCAAGAACCACAAATTAAAGTAAACTTATTTCCAAATGGCAATCCCCTACCTTCATATCCAAGTCAAAGGTCATTTTTATTACATGTCATACCAATGACTTGAAAATTTTGTCTGGAATGTCATTTGATTTCAACGACATTGCAAATGAAACAGATAGAAAACTAAAACTATCCCAAAACCTAATCATTTTCGAGACAGTGTTGGTGAATTGCATGTTCAACTTAGAAGAATGTTCAAAATGGAATAGCTAAACTAAACACAACAACGTTTTATGCCTTCCTAAACAAAAAATTTAAGTGCATTAAAATGGCTGCAAAACAAATTGTGAGGTTAATTAACTTTAAGCCTATACCATTTAATCCCACTGGACTTAAAATAAACTATTGATAATTGGTACAGTTTCAAAGTTCAAAGTGGGAGCGACTGCAACAACCCTTCAAATTAATCCATTCCACAATTTCAAAAGACCATATCAAATGGAACAGTTAACTATTACTGCTATTTCAACACTTTCACAAATCAAAAAATGTAAGAGAAATAAAATTCTATATGGAACTGCATTTCTATTTCCAAGTTCCTGTAAAATAAATTGTTATTTCCAACAAAAATCATAGTGCTTTCAACAGGCCAAACTATGAAAAGTTAAAACTGTCATTGGTATAAGACTGTTATTCAAAATTCCAGTGCCTTGGAGGCTGAACACAAACTATCCTTCAAATTCCTAAATTTTAGTGCAAGAACACAAAATAGTGGAGGGACATTGCTTTTATAATTTATCACGCGAACTAAAGTTCAATGCTTCATAGAGTCCCCTTTAGGCTTTTGATGGAGATACAAAATAGAAGGTGATTGAAAGTAGCCCCCAACCTGGGAAAATTCAAAAGGAGCATGGCTATATTAAAAAGAAATTGGAAACCAAAAAGAAATTATAAATAAAAGCATTTGAGAGTAGACAAGCTCAAAATGGATCACTTGGGAGTTTCCCCAAGGATGCATTCCCATGGAATGCCTACTTAAACTTAGGTAAATGATGATGGCTCAGTGTGCCTTGGACAAATTCCTAACAACCATTTTCTCTCCAAATGTTAAAGGTTTAGTTTTACACTTATTTGTTTTATGCATTGCCTGATCAAAACATATATGACTTGTCCATCTTTGGATAGGAGTTATGGACAATTCTCAAATATTTAGCAAGAGGAAGAAAGTTCTGTAGACTGGGTATATCTCTAGTCAAATTTATAATTATGAGAAAAAAAACTAAACATTGCCCAATGCTTTTAAATAACTCATCTTGAATCTCCATACTTTACACAATCTAATGCAACAAATTAAATTTATCTTTTAGAGCTTATTAATGTACATGATTCACCAACATCAACTTCCTCAATTAAACACATTTTGAGAAGCCTAAAGCAAGACATCCATAATTTTTTTGTTTTCATCTTTAAATTACATTCACTCAAATGTTTGGTTTGATGCTCCATCATATGGTGATGTGTTAGTCTATCTTTAGCAACTCTGATTTCTGCTTTATATTAAATTTTCCTATGCAATTTGAATCCTCTGTTGTGAAGAGCTCGGTGCACTTTATTTTATTTTCATTTTAGCTAAGATACCTAAATACTACAACAACTTTACTTACACTGTTACACATTATGGGAGAAATAAAATATTTCACCCATGAGAATTTATTTTTCCTTTATATTGCATACACTTAAACTTTTGATTTGATGCACCATTGAATAGTGATATTTAGCCGATAGGTTTATTGTGTGGACTTTGGCTGGAATTTTCGTCAGCCTTCCCAATTTTTAACCCTTTTGATGTCCGACTCCTAGTAGAAAAAAAGGTGGCAGATTTTTTTATATTTTATATTAAAAGCGTTTGGCACGTCGATAGAGAAGGCTAGCGAAATTAAACGTCGATTGGCATCAACATTAATTGTTGTATGGTTTCCGTGTAGTGGCGATGGTTGTAATAACACTCACCATTTAAAACCTGAGAAAATATAGCGAAGCAATTAAAGAGTCTGCACAATTTTCGATAAGTCATTGTTGGGTGTCGTTATGTGGCTTTAACTGCTATGAGAGTTGTGAGCTAGGACGACGAGCCTCTGCGAAGGTGCAATTTTCGATCAGTGGCAAAGGTTTTGTGAAGGTTGGAGGTTATTTTGTGTTTTTTGCATGGGGCGATGGTTGCAGAAGCAATACAAAAGTCTTGAATCTAATAATTTTTCCTAATTTTTGCAGTGGTTGGAGAAAGAAGGGAGTTGAGAGAAAGCAAGCGGGAAGAGGTGCATTTGGGAAACCCCTTTAAAGCAAGCAAGAAGAGGTGCATATCGAAAAAACCCTTTATAGAGGATTTCAAAATCAATATTTCAAAAACAATTTATGTTATTTTCCATAGGGCATTGTTGATTGTTGTTCTGTGGCTTTACTAATATTGTTTCATTTATGGTTTTCATGTAGTCGCAATGGTTGCAAGGCAATAAAACAGTTTAGCTTATATAGTTTATGATATTTTCCATAAGACATTGTTGATTGTTGTTCTTTGGCTTTAGCTATATTGTTTCATTTATGGTTTCCATATAGTAGCGATGGTTGGAAGGCAATAAAATAGTTTATGCTATTTTCGACAAGAAAAAATTTGTCTGCATGTAAGGTTATTTTGTTTTTTTTTTGCATGGGTTTGTTACTATGAATTCTTTTGTTTTGTGGGTTTTTTCATCTGGGTCACCGTCGAAACCAATATTGTTTCATTTATGGCTTTCATTTTGTGGTGATGGTTGCAATGCAATAAAATAGTTAATGTTGTTTTCCATAAGGCATTGTTGATTGTTGTTCTCTAGCTTTGGCTATATTGTTTCATTTTCAATAAGCGATTGTTGAAAAAAGAATTTGTCCGTGTGCGGGGTTATTTTATTTTTTTTGCATGGGTTTGTTACTATGAATTCTTTTGTTTTGTGGGTTTTTTCATCTGGGTCACTGTTGAAACAAATATTGTTTCATTTATGGTTCGCATTTTGTGGCGATGGTCACAATGCAATAAAATAGTAAATGTTATACAATTTATGTTGTTTTCCATGAGGCATTGTTGATTGTGTTCTCTAGCTTTGGCTATATTGTTTCATTTTCGATAATGTTGAAAAAAGAATTTGTTCAAGTGCGGGGTTATTATTATTATTTTTTACATGGGTTTCTAACTATGAATTTTGTTGTCGTCTACGACACTATTGAAACTAATATTGCTTCATATATGGTTTCTGTGTGGTGTCGATGGTTGCAATGCAATTAAACAGTTTATGTTATTTTCGATAAAGCATTATTTATAATAAAATCTTCACATGCGGGGTTTTTTTTTTCCCCCTTGCATGCGTTTGTTGTTGTGAATTATTTTGTTTTGTGGTTTTCCCGTGTAATCCACTGTTTAAAAAAAATTGTTAGGCTGCAAGGTTGTCCTATTTTTTTGGGCATGGCTTTGTTAGTATGAAACCTCCTATTTTGTGGTTTTCCTCTCCTTGAAGTTTTTCAGACCTTGCATTTAAAACTTGTCAAAGTAATAAAACAGTTTATGCTATTTTCCATAAGGCATTATTGATTATTGTTCTATGGCCTCAAATAAATTATTTGATTAATGGTTTCTGTGTAGTGGCAATGGTTGCAAAGTAATAAAATAGTTCATGTTCTTCTCAATAAGGAATTTTGGCTATTTTTGTGAAATAGTTCATGTTCTTCACGATAAGGCATTGTTGGTTATTTTTGTGTGGCCTACAGAAATAATTTTCACTATTTTCCATAAAACATTGGTGATTGTTGACCCATGGCTTTAGCAACACTATTTCATTTGTGGTTTTCGTATACTGGTGATGGTTGGAAAGGAATTAAACAAGTCCTATGTTTATACTTTTCAAAGGATAGTTGTAATTTGTCTAGGCCTCAATAAGGATTTCTTAGAATGGCAGGTTGTATATTAAGTGTGAGATGAAACATTGGTCTCACTATTTATTATAGTGGCAAGGCAACATACATTGTCCACCAACGTAATCAATGGTGATATCAATGTTTTTTATTACACTTAATATACAGGTTGTCGTACATATGAATGTTGTCTGCATCTAATTTCACAAACATACACATTTGCACATAGGGAAAATAAAATGAAACGCAACAAAAGAAGGTCTGCTCTCCACCCTACCATATTGGGTCATGGAGCCTCATGGGCTCTCACCAAACCCTTGAGCAAGAACATACATTGTTCACCACTGTGATCAATGGTGAAACCAATGTTTCTTATTGCACTTAATATAGAGCCTATCATTCTAAGTTATACAACTGTAGCAATATCAAAGATAGACACATGCAACATAAATTTATGAACTCACATGTAATAGAAATATACTCTACACTTGATCAACACAAAAGATTACAACCACATAAATCAAATGACAAAAAATTTCATCAGGCTTATTGTGTGCACTTTGGCTAGAATTTTCATTAGCCTTCTCGATTTTTAACCCTTCCAATGTCCGGCTCTCATCCGGAAAAAAGGTGGCAGATTTTTTTTATTTTTTATATTAAAATCTTTTGGCACATCAATAGAGAAGGCCAACAAAATTAAATTCCAGTTGGCATCAACATTAATTTTTGTATGGTTTTCGTGTAGTGGCGATGGTTGTACTAACACCTTCCATTTAAAACCTGAGAAAACATAGCGAAGAAATTAAAGAGTTTGTGCAATTTTCGATAAGGCATTATTGGGTATCATTATGTGGCTTTACTTGCTATGAGAGCTATGAGCCAGGACGATGAGCTTCTGTGAAGGTGCAAGTTCGATCATTCGTTGTCGAGCTTCTATGAAGGTGCAAGTTTGATTGGTGGTGGAGGTTTTGTGAAGGTTGGAAGTTATTTTGTGTTTTATGCATGGGGTGATGGTTGCAAAAGCAATACAAAAGTCTCGACTCTGATAAATTTTCCCCATTTTTGTAATGGTTGGAGAAAGAAGGGAGTTGAGATAAAGCAAGCGGGAAGAGGAGCATTTGGGAAACCCCTTTAGAGCAAGCGAGAAGAGGTGCATGTGGAAAATACTCTGTCGTAGACAACAACAAAATTCATAGTAACAAACCCAGGCAAAAATAAAAATAAAAAATAACCCCGCACTCGAACAAATTCTTTTTTCAATAGTACCTTATCAAAAATGAAACAATATAGCCAAATCTAGAGAACAACGGTCAACAATGCCTTATGAAAAACAACATAAATTGTATAACATTTACTATTTTATTGCGTTGTGACCATTGCCATAAAATGCAAACCATAAATGAAATAATATTGGTTTCAACAGTAACCCAAATGAAAAAACCCACAAAACAAAAGAATTCACAGTAACAAACGCATGCAAAAAAAAACAAAATGGGTTGAATGCTGGATATGAATATTCTTTGTATATATGAATGTTTTCTGCATCTAATTTCACATACATACATATCTGCTTGTAGGGAAAATAAAATGAAAGACAAAAAAAGAGGGCTTTCTCTCCATAGTTTGGTGTGAGCTTATGATGCTCCATGATCCAATATGGTTGGGTGGATAGCATGCCTTGTTTTGTTGTGTTTCATTTTATTTCCCCTATGTGCAAACATGTATGTATTATCTACATGTAATTCCACATACATACATTTCCACACATACTTTTTGTGTGAATATTTATTCGAGCAACAGATCCCTACAAATGCATCCAAGGCATGCAATGCATATATATGTGCTTGCAAAATAAAATCTACACTGATATATATAGGTATTTGAATTTAGATGCACCTTTTTAGTTATTATTTCTTTGAGCCTCAAAAAGGAGTTGTTAAAATGTTAGGCTATATATTAAGTGTACTAAGAAACATTGGTTTCACCATTGATCAAAGTGGTGGACAATGTATGTTCTTGCTCAGGGGTTTGGTGAGAGCCTATGCGGCTCCATGACCCAATATGGTAGGGTGGAGAGCAAGCCTTCTTTTTTTGTGTTTCATTTTATATTTCCTATGTACAGATGTGTATGTTTGTGAGATTAGATGCAAACAACATTCATATGTATGATAAACTGTATATTAAGTGTAATATTAAACATTGATCTCAACATTGATTATAGTGCTAGACAATTTATGTTCTTGCTCGGGGATTTGTTGAGATCCCTCAAGGCTCCATGATGCAATATGGTAGGGTGGAGAGTAAGCCTTCTTTTAGTGTATTTGATTTTATTTTTTCTATGCGAAGATATCTATGTATGTGAAATTCAATGCAGTCAATGTTTATATATAGTCTTTCCTATTATGCATGCAAGGCATATATATATATATATATACTTACAAAACAAAATCTATACTGAAATATATGTTTCTCAAGTTAGATACACTTTTTTGCAATTTTTCTTGGCTAGACATCTATTTTATTTTCCCTTTTTCCCAATGTCTGTCACATCAAAACAACTTTTATTCCTAATCCTGTTGATTTTTTGCTTATAGAAGTGGTTATACATTGAGATTATATGTGGACATGTATGTATGTGAAATTATTTACAAACAACATTCATATACATCTACATTTAAACTTGTTGATACATATATATACATCTTTGCAACTTATGCTTTTCGTGCTTCATTTCCATCACACCCATATGCACCTATGTTTAGAACTTCTCCTCTTGGTTCTTGTTGTCCATCATGCTATTAAACAATTTATATGTTTTGAGTTGGCTTAATCTCTTTAGTTATACCATTGTTCTTTAAGTCGGTGTTTGCAAGCACTTTATTGTTTTCCTCATATTATGGTTGTAGGCTCCTCAACCTTGTTCAAGTTCCAATCCTACATCAACTGTGGATTGAAAAAATGCAACAAAATGCCAAAGAAACCAACTCTATTATGTGTAGCATAGAGACCAAATTTGTGCAAGTCGTGGGGCCAAATGCTTGGAACAAAGAGTCGTCGTAGTTCATCCTTGCTTGGCCTTGCCTAATCAAGAGGCCACACTATAATTGCTACCGAGCTTGTTAGAAACACATGCTAGCTTTTATAGTACCACAACCTCCATCCCTCGGAAGCTTGCACATAACCTTCCCAGTGAAGGTGCCTCGATAATGAGCGGTTGTGGAGCTCAGCACAACCTTGTTGAGCATGGCTTGTTTTTTGCATCGTCAACCCATCACTGTTTTAATAGTATGTTTGGAGATCCTTTTTGCATTGCAATGAAGTTCTTATGTTGGCATAATTTTGCTTTATCCGATTTGAAAGTTTGTAGTATTTGTAAGGAAAGCTATGTCAGCATGAAAGTGCAAGCATCCAACCCAGACGTCGTTTTCCTATGTTGTGATTCTGAAAAGGGTGTCCACCGATTCAATTCAATGAATAAGATGGACCCAGGACCACAACCTCCTGTCCTTGCAAAGTTAACTCAAGTTGAAGAAATGCTTATAGCTAGAGTTGCTCTAGTTTTGCAGGTGACCCATGCTAGAGGAGGCCAATACAAATATAATGGCCATACTATAAGCTTCCCTCAATACATCACATCTATTGCAACTTTGTTGCCACCACGTCTCCTACATGATGTTGAAGCGGTGATTGTTCGAAGAATTGGCATTCAGGGAACAAACTATGATTGTTATGTTGACAAACATAATGTCATGGCTGCATTGATATACAAAATTGAAAATGATCCATACTATAGTGATGTTGAAATTGATTGTGATGCTTTAACTTTGTTTCCTGCTACAATTATTGATATCTCCAATCTTTTGCACACAATGAAAGAACTAGTACGAAACATAGTTGAACTAGTAGCAACTTCAAAAATTATTATTGATGAGAAAGCTGAGCTTGAGGACTCATCATCATTTATTTCATTGTTGCCCAACCCTCCTTAGGAATTGTAGGCAATTAGAGATGTGTTGAAAATTGAAGACATTAGTCAAGATACTTTGCCTTGGCCCGAGATAAATTCTAACCCTATCAATGAATACAATACAAAAGGGCTATTAAGCATGGATTTTCCAACATTGTTCCCCACTAGAACAACGATGCCCCTGAAGTTGAGAAGCATACAAATTCACTTATATGAATATGCATTGCACTTGATGAGACACTATGATAATAGATTTGGGAGGCATGTTATATTTAGATATTACCTTTATATTTTAATAATGAGACATCGAAGCCAGCAGTTAGCTTCCATTTTCATGAAAATAAACTTGGAAGAAAGGATCCCAAAGTCTATGGTTGCATCGTGACAACTGCTTCGAGATGCACCGGACACCCAGATAGCAAACCAAATTGTTCACTTTGGTGCATCCTTGTGAGGGACGCACTCATATTGAGGCAAGTGTCAGCAAGAGCTTGCTACAATGATCCACCAGCTTGGGACACCGACTCTTTTTTTCACTCTAAACTCCGTAAACACAAAATGGCCTGATTTGCACAAGGTACTTGGTCCTGGTGCTCAGCCGCATATGCCATACTCTCGAAGATTATTCATGAACAATATTGTCCAAAACCCACATATAATGGCCTTGTACATGCACTTGCAATTCACCATTTTCTGTGACGAGGTTCTTGAGAGGCTTTTTCATATAAATGATTACTGGTATAGGTATCAGTGGCAACACCGTGGATCAACACATGTCCATGGTTTCTTGTGGCTTCCAGGTGCCTCGAATATGGACATACTTGATTGGTCCAACCCACACAAAGTTCAACAAGAAAAAATCTTCTTTGATCGCTATGTTTCAGCATGGAATCCTCGTTCCCCAAAACAGTTAATATCAAGAGTCCACCACTCTTCTCTAGAGGACTCATGTTTGCTTGACACTTCGCAAATTGCTTGCATGGACCCAATGGTGGATTACAAATAGCTGGCGTACACAGTGTAGAGGCATACCAAATGTACTCAATACACATGCCTTAGGAAAAAAGGCCAACAATTACAATGCCGCTACAAAGCTCCATGGAATGCACAACCATCATCAACATTGGAAATTGACAATGAATCAAACAAATCCTATAAGCCAACAAGAAATGATGAGCACCTTAATATCCACAACCCTGAGATGCTTGTGATCTAGTGAGGAAGTGTTGATTGCCAACCAGTCTTGTCAAGACAAATTATGCTAAACTACATTTCGAAATATGCATCAAAGTTTGAAAGCTATATTGATATCTTGCAGAGGCTTGTAAATACAAATTTATCTAGGGATAAAGCATTGGTTTCCTATCAAAATTTCATGATGAACTTGGTTGTAGATTGTGATATTAGTGCACAAGAAACATGCCATATGCTGCAAAAGTTGCCCCTTGTCATGTCAAGCCGACATTTCCTATCTTTGAATGTGAGTAGGAAAACCTTCCACTATTTGAAAATAACTAATAATGGTGAAGATCTTGCAAGTAGCTATATTAATTGTTACATGCAAAGACCAACTGATATAGACACTATATCTCTTATTCAATCTGCATAATTATATACACATCGAACAAATCACAAAGGCAGGGCTTGGTGTTTGTTGTTGGAAATATGTGCCTCAATCTCGCTAACCCATTCATCGGTGTAACCTAAGCAGTCGGCCCAAGTCTCCTAACTCTCAGTGAAGATAGAAGTTCGGCCGAAGCGCTTGGTCAGTGTAACTTGTTTTGTTGGGATGAGTGCTTAGTATTGGCGGTTTGTTTCTATCAGTGTGACTCGGGGCTATCGATGGAACCTGATAGGTAGTCTCGACAATAGAACAATAAACTTGTATCGGTGTGACTTGGAGTCATCGGTAGAACTCTTCATCGGGCTACGTCGATGGACCGATGGCAGATGGAAGTGACTCGGATTCCAATGACAGTGGGGACCACAACAGAAGTATCGATGTGACTTGGGGTCATCGGTGGAACTCTTCGTCGAACTACGTCAATGGACCGATGCTTGTTAAAGGTGATCTTGATCTACGGTTACGATGAGATTAATCCAACGGTGCTCATTTTATTCTGGGCTTCTTTGTGGTGAGGACCGATGAAATCTTGTGAAGTGAGCAGAATTGCCTAAGCGGTTGACACTTTGCGGCTTGATCAACGGTGTTCGGTAGTCTCGTACCTTGTGTGGTTGGTCTCGAGTGACTCATGTGAGGTGTGCAGGCTTCGAACACGTGTCGCTATTTCAAAGAAACCTTGAGGGAATATTGTGGATGCTTTTTTGATTCCCTGAAAGTGCACTAGTGGTGTACGCATGTCTTGGTGGGTCCTAGCCATGGCAAGCAGTATATGAAGGGAAAGTGCTTGGAGGCCGTTTGAATGCCTGGGGAATTTTCGACAGTTGGTTTGTTGTTGAAGTTGAATCAAATCGATTGTTTGGAGCGACAACCAAAGTGATGCAAGAATAGCGTTACGACACCTGGTGTGATATTATTCGTTGATTTTACATCACTGTTGTAAATCAACATTGATTAGTCGAAAGATATATTCTTTGGTAGCGATCAATTGTGGGGGTTGAAAGAGTGCAGTTCAAGGCACATCTTTGTAATCCAATTCAATTTTGGGTGGTTCGATGCGGGTTGCAGGGCGGTGTTGCCAGAGAATGGTGGAAGCTTGTCGGTGGAGTAATTAATATCTTGATGGTTGTTGGTTGGATTAAAAAAAAGGAAAAAAAGAAGAAGAGCAGTAATGAGCGTGTGTGTTCGAGCGGTATGCGAAGAGCAGTGTAACTATGAATACGAAGACACACATAATACAAAAATATATGAACTTGTGGTGGTCGTTTGGTTGGGCCGACCAAGAGGCTAGTAGAGAGAGTCGATTGGTGAGATGAGATGAATCTACACTATGTGTTGTGTGAGGGTTATATAATAGTGTGAAGATTTTGAATGTTTTTTTACCTGTATTCTCCAGATGAAACAAGATGTAACTCTTGTAAAGGCTATGAGCCTGAGATTGTATTGTAACTTTGTTTGTTGTTGAATAATACAATGGCTGGATCTTTTGGAGGGTGGGGTTTTTTACCCGAAAGGGTTTTCCCCACGTATATATGTGTGTTCATTATTTTGTCTTCCATGTTAGATTTTATGAATTAAATCTATGCATATGTGTTGAATCTGTTATTCGTCTGCATATATTTTTCTCAGAAGGATTAATGGGGGAAACAACTATGCCTATTCCGCTTTATGGCATAGTAGTTTGTGTCTTTGGGGTGATTTGAAGAAATGAAAATCACCAAAGGCACTATTCTTCTTAGATGTTCCATTCTAAGTTGACCTGTTCTTCCCCAACAAGTGGTATCAGAGCTGGTTAAGGGAGGTCAAGGTTTGTTTGTGATACCAACAAGTGGTATCAAAGCCTTCTTCTAGATGTTGGTTTTGGGTATTTCTCCTGTGAAGATTTCTTAGTCTGTCAGGCTTGAGGAAATCTGGAGGAATCGGTTGATGATTGATCCTTTGATGAGTTAAAGTCTTTGCTCTCTTGAGACAACACGCAACGTGAAAGATATTGAACATGGATAATCTAGAGTTGATCATATTGTGATGATGTGGTTTGAGGCTCCTGGTTGGTAGTGAATGATCCTGATGCAAGGGGTGTGAGTTTATGCTTATGGTTGTGTTGCAACAGAGTGTGGTTCATACTGGCTGTATGTGTGAGAGGCTCCCTAGTGGTATGGAAATGCTTGGGTTGTTATTCAACATGGAGTATTGTGCTTGTGTTGGATGTTTCAACTCAGCATTGAAGGCATTGTTCTATGTTACCTTGATTGCATGAAGGCTATGAAGTTGATCTTTGGGTGGTTTGAAAACTTTTGAATAGCCTGGCTCTCTCAAATGCATGTGCATGCTTGTGGTTTTGGAATTGGTCTAGAATGGGCTTGGAGTTCTTGTACTACTTGTTCCTTTTTATGGATATCTTCAACTTGCATGGCTCAGACTCATGTTCCTTGGTTCTGAAGGTTTTATATAGAATTTCCTAAAAATTCTATGATGCATATTCATGTTATTTTTAATTGTTATGGTTAACCATGATGATTATGTGCAGACTCTTGGGTCATCTAGATGTGTAGAGGATATGTATGTGCATGGGTGTTTTGGAAACACAATGGTTTTTCAGGTTTTGAGGGTTTTGCATGGTCATGAAAAACTTGCGGTTCTGTGGAGCTGTTGTTAAGCTATTTTTTAGACCCTACCTTTTGGGGTGTGACTGGATGAGATAGTTGCAGTTTGACATGGTTTTGCGGAGGTGTGATGTCTTCTCTGCATGAGAGTGTTGGTATGTGATTTGTCACTTAGTAGTCTTGTTGTTCTGCTACTGGTTTCCTAGACTATGGTGCTTGAGTTGTGGACGTGATTGGCAAATCAGATCTATTTTTTGATCTGGTGTTTTAAGTCAAGTTTGTCTACATTGTTGTTCTCTTTGAGATATCAGTTTTGCAATTTCCTTTGCGATGATGGGTTTTGCACTTTGTTGTGATTGATATTCGAGTTATGTGGTTGGTGGATTAACTACCCATTGGCTGCACTGAGATAACTTGAAAGTGGATTGTCTATATCCGTAAGGTTGATTCAGTGTTGGTGCAAATTTGTTAGTTGACCTTGTCTATAGTCACTTGTGCATTAGTGTAGTTGTTTTGAGTTGAGAGGATGGATAGCATTGAGTACTTGAATAGTCAGTTATGGGGATCTGTAGCGTGTGTGTCACGATGTCATGGAGATCTTAGTACATATTTTTTAGTGTAAGCTTTTTATAGTGATGGTGTAGTCTGTGTGGTTTGGAGATCTTGGTGTTGCTTAGCATTGTTGTCAAATGGACATGTTGTCGATTGTACCTAGAGGTTTTTTAAATCAGCAGATGTGGTCATGATGCTTGGAGATCTTGGATGTCATGGTTCAGTGGGAGCTTTAGCAATGACTGTGAATTCATCACTTGGTGGTGAATGATCTTCTTTAGTGTTGCAGATGTTACTAGGAAGGACTCTTAGATCCTGTTGTTGCAAAAGGGTTCTTTCGCATTTGCATGGACACTATTTGAGGATGTGCAACATCTTGGAACCATGGAGAAAATTTGGAGTCTTTGACTGAGGTGTTGGTGGTGCTTGATAGGTGATGTTGGTTTAGAGCTTGTTTGTTTTATGTCATGGTATACTCTTGCTTGTGCATTAGAGTTTTGGCATGTTGTGTTGCTCTTGAGACCATGGTTAGTTCACTTGAAGCATGGTATCTCCCAAGGGGGATGTGTAGATCATGGTATCATGACAAGTTCTTGGTTCAAATGATTGGAGCTTTGACAATGGTCTTGTAATTCTTTGTGTTTTGAGTGCATTAATCATATGCTTGAGAACTTCATGTTAAGTGCAGTAATGCAAGATTGGAGTTTAGCATGAGATGATCAATTGTAGGTGTTCATGGATACATGGAGAATAAGGTGAGGCTGAAATTCCTTTGAGAAAGGTGTTGATCACAGTTGAAAGTCTGAGTAGCCTACACCTTGGTTGGACGTGAGTTCAACAAAGATCAATGAGGAGTTTTCTCTTGGATGAGTCATGGTGGCTTGTATATCTTGGAGGAGCATTTTATTTTTCCACTCTTGGTCTGCTCGATAGTGAAGTCTATTTGAGAGGTATTTGCCCATTATATCTTTTAGAGGTGTTTTATGCTTTCTTTCATGATATGGATCTTGAATTGTTGTTTAATGGTTCTAGAGGATTCATAGCGGAAGGTGGACAACATGGTTTATCTCCTTCAACTTTTATGTTATTTCATCTTTTGATGAGAACTGGTAGGAGATAGTTAAATGGGCTAGTTTGATCTTTTTTGGATGAGAAGATCATATTTTTGACATAACTGACTTTTAGAAGTGTATGTAGGAGGATGTTCTACAGGTATATGTTGTGCATAGTGTCTCTCTTTGGTCTTGGTTGTCTTCCTGGAAGACTGTTGAGAGAAATGTTTCTTGTAATAGTTGGTTGTAGGTCGTGCATAACATTATAGATATTTCCTTGGTACTATATGGTTACATTTTTCTATGTGATATTATTGGTAGACTTGTTATGCCTTTAATCTTTCAGATTTGGCATTACCCATGTAGTGGTATTACCTGGATGTGTCTGGTCTTCTTTGACTAGTTTGTGCATGGTGCTTGTATCTACGGTTGATGGGTTGGTTGTGCAGCTGGCATGAGTTTACTAATGTGGATACCTCATAGGTATGTGAGATTGGATGGCATAGCATGAGCTATGGGTGCTATTTTCAGTTGCGTGGTTTAATTAGCTGGATGGGTACAATCAGTGTTCTGGTTGTTGTTCTAATTAGTGTTCTATCTTGTTTTTGGAGAATGTTTTTCGCAGAGATGATCTACTTTGGCCCTTGAGGTTGAGGTTATTTGTGCTTCTTTATGGTTCGTTGTTGGTGCTTTGGAATGGTTAGTAAGATATTTGTCAAGTGGGAGATTGTTGGAAATATGTGCCTCAATCTCGCTGACCCATTTATCGGTGTAACTTGAGCAGTCGATGCAAGTCTCCTAACTCTCAACGAAGATAGAAGTTTGGCCAAAGCACTTGGTCAGTGTAACTTGTTCCATTGGGATGAGTGCTCAGTGTTGGCGGTTTGTTTCTATCGGTGTGATTCGGGGCTATTGGTGGAACCTGATAGGTAGTCCCAATGATAGAACGATAAACTTGTATCGGTGTGACTTGGAGTCATCGGTGGAACTCTTTATCAGGCTACGTCGATGGACAAATGGTAGATGGAAGTGACTCAAATTCCAATGACAGTGGGGACCACAACAGAAGTATCGGTGTGACTTAGGGTCATCGGTGGAACTCTTCATCGTACTACACCGATGGACTGATGCTTGTTAAAGGTGATCTTGATCTACGGTTGCGATGGGATTAATCCAACGGTGCTCATTTTATTTTGGGCTTCTTTGTGGTGAGGAACGATAGAATCTTGTGAAGCGAGCAGAATTACCTGAGCGATTGACACTTGGCAGCTTGATCAATGGTGTTCGATAGTCTCGTGCCTCATGTGGTGGGTCTCGAGCGACTCATGCGAGGTGTGCAGGCTTCAAACACATGTTGTTGTTTCGGAGAAACCTTGAGGGAATATTGTGGATGCTTTTTTGATTCCCTGAAAGTGCACTAGCGGTGTACGTGTGTCTTGGTGGGTCCTGGCCATGACAAGCGGTATATGAAGGGAAAGTGTTGAACGCCTGGATAGTTTTCAATGATTGGTTTGTTGTTGAAGTTGAACTGAACTGACTGTTTGGAGTGACAACCAAAGTGATGGATGAATAGCATTACAACACGTGGCACGATATTATTCATTGATTTTACATTGTTGTTGTAAATCAACACTGATTGGCCAGAAGCTTTATTATTTGGTAGCGATTAATTGTGGGGGTTGACAGAGTGCAGTTCAAGGCACGAATCTGTAATCCAATTTAATGCTAGGCAGATTGATACGGGTTGTAAGGCGATGTTTCCAGAGAATGGTGGAAGCTTGTCAGTGGGGTAATTAATACCCCGATGGTTGTTGGTTGGATTAAAAGAAAGGGCAGAAAAGAAGAAGAGCGGTAATGAGTGTGTGTTCGAGCAGTATGCGAAGAGTAGTGTAACCGTGAACATATAGACACACAAAATATAGAAAGATGTGAACCTATGGTGGCCATTTGGTTGGGTCGGTTGAGAGGCTGGCAGGGAGAGTCGATTGATGAGATGAGATGAATCTACATTGTGTGTTGTATGAGGGTGCTGTAACAGTGTGAAGATTTTGAATGTTTTGTTACCTATATTCTCCAGATGAAACAAGATGTAACTCTTGTAAAGGCTATGAGCCTGAGATTGTATTGTAACTTTGTTTGTTGTTGAATAATACAATGGTTGGACCTTTTGGAGGGTGGGGTTTTTTACCCGAAAGGGTTTTCCCCACGTATATATGTGTGTTCATTAGTTTGTCTTCCATGTTAGATTCTATGAATTGAATCTATGCATATGTGTTGAATATGTTATTTGTTTGCATATATTTTTATCAGAAGGATTAATGGGGGAAACAACTGTGCCTATTCCACTTTATGGCATAGTAGTTTGTGTCTTTGGGGTGATTTGAAGAAATGAAAATCACCAAAGGCATTGTTCTTCTTAGATGTTTCGTTCTAAGTTGACCTGTTCTTCCCCAACATTTGCGACCACACCCTGCTATGATCATTGTTTACCCGCTATTCAATTTTGCCCCTCATGAGCATTGTGATACCTTTGAAACATTTTTTTGGTCAAAATTTTTGCTATACAAGCCTTTCTGAAATGTTGAATAGATATAGGCCTCACCAGAGATAGTATAACACAAAATTGGAGGCTATTTCGTGTTGTTGGCTATCACCCTTAGAATGTCAATAGATTTATTGCTCCCCCCACCATTCAAGAAGAAGGTGATAGTGATACCGACAACACCTAGTCTCTGCCTCTCGTAGATGAATATGAATGATAATTGCTTTCTCCCCTTGGTGCTACAAATAGTGTCTGCTTGGACCAGCTACATCTATTAGGTATATGAGACTTTGATTTAAATAACATGTGGGACACACCCCATGTTCTTGAGAATATACATAACATTGTTGTAGATTTCATCTCAATAAGTAAATTGCATAGAGGTGAAGATAGTCTTTACCCACCTGCTACAATTGCACTTTCTCATCAATTATCTCCTAAGAAAATGCTTGCTCTAAATGTCATTAAACAACACCACCTTAGCCCATCTTCATCATCACCATTGCGTATGATTATTCAAGGTACTATAGGTATAGGTAAATCATTTCTTATAAACAACATTTAGAGAACACTAAATACATCGCCAAATTAGATAATGAATCCTTTGCTTGCTTTGGTGCCAACAAGGGTGGTTGCTTACAATATACGTACCTCTACAGTGCATGTAACTCCTTGGATACCGATTAAAGATATGAATCCATTGAAAGGAAAACCATTGACCATATTACAAGAGAACTTCAAACATATTAAGTACATCTTAATTGATGAAATGAGCTTCTTGGGACCCAAGTTGTTACTCAAAATAGATAGTCGGTTGCGGCAAGCGTTTCCTACTAGACATATGCAACCATTTGGTGGTGCCTTTGTTATACTTATGAGTGACCTCGCACAGTTGCCGCCTATTTTGGACAGGCCTAGCTATGCTTCTTGCTCCATAGCCTTGGCTCTTTGGCACACTTTTGATGTTGTTGTCATGCTCGACACAATCTTTCACCAACATGGACAGTCTGATGCACAACAAGAGTTTCATAGACTCCTTTTGAATATTAAAAATTCTTAGGCATTTAAAGTTGATTGGAAAACTCTTATAAATCGAACAAACAACATGATTTCAACTCAACAAAACCAAGAGCTTGATGCAACTATTCACTTATTCCCAAAAAATAGCTTGGTCGCCTTGCACAATAGAAAAATGCTTCAATAGTTAAATATTCCCATTGCAATTAGTATTACTGAAACTACTTAGCAAAACACACTTGATTATGGCGATGATGAGAAAATTCAATCAAAGCTCTTACTTGCAATTGGCGAACAAGTAATGTTAACAACAAATCTTTGGGTGGCAGCTGGCTTGGTCAATGGATCATTGGGTTTTATCAAGTCTATTGTATATGCTAGGGTGCTAAACCACCTCAACCACCTCAATATGTTGTTACGCACTTCCCAAACTCCATCGACCCAACATGGGATCAAGACAACCCAAAAGCCATCCCCATTCCTCTGATCACACGGGGCAGCCGAACACAACTCCCTTTGATAATGGCTTGGGTAATAACAATACATAAATCTTAAGGCTTGACACTGGAGAAAGCTACAATAGATATTGGAACTAAATAAAGACAAGGAATAGTGGTCACAACTTTTTCTCATGTAAAATCAATTGCATGAATACTCATAAATTCACCTCTCTTTTAATAGATACTCCAGATCATGTGCCAACAAATACAATGCACTCTGAATCAAAGAAGAGGATCGCCTCCAACAACTATGTGCATTGCCAACATGATGAAATGTTTGTATTCTTTTTGGTAACTATATCACTTCTACTTTCCCTCTTCATTTCAATGCATATAGAATTTCCACCATTTCTAATTTTTTGATTTCATATGTAAGTTGACTCACTGCTTCCTTGTCGTTCCCTCCATAGTGCAGTTGCAACCACTCCTGCCAAGCTAGCCAAAGTTTTGCTTCTATGGTGATTACTAAGATAAGTTGTTCAATTCTTGCATTATGCTTCTCTCCTCCAATGACAAACTTCAATTCATTCCTCTTCTTTAGTTGACCATATAAAATTAAAATTTAATTTTGCAATTCTTGTATAGATCATACTAAAATGTCTCAACCCAAATTTTAGGCTTCTTACACCCACACAACCCAAAGTTTTTTGTGATCTTCAGTCAATGATGCCACTGCTAGTGCTCTCACCTTTGAACCGTCTGTGTGTAACTATATCTGATTGAAACCATTTTAGATTGCAAACGTTCTTAGTTGTAACTATAGTCCACAATGCTAAATAGCTTCATGATCAAATGTTTGACATGGTACATGAGCTGCAACTACATTCCACTTATATACAAGGTAAGGCTATATGTCCTTTATTCCATCTTTTATTTCACAACTGCATTTCAATTTTTTTGTCATAAATGATACAACTATATATACTTTTAAAAATGTATTACATTGATTCCAACTCAACAAAATTATCAAGTACTAGAATAGAATTATATGGGACTTATTATCGTAAACATACTACAGCCCGCTACATGAACAAGGCATGCGTATATCTTACTTATTTTATATTTTCTATTACATGTGCATTACATATTATTTTTTATAAATTATAGAACTGTTTATATTTCCTAATTTAGATATTGTCTAACAATGAAACATGGTCATCACACTAAACTTCACATTTTCCTTTGATTTTTGTAGAACATACTCAAGACAAACAAATTCAGCGATAAGAAGACTATTATAATGAACATAATGATAATGATCATATCATCAAATAAGCAACCTACAACCAATGATTGCCAATATGGGTTGTTTATATTTGTTATATGCTTCACACTTCCATTTGATAGAAATGTTGCTCTTCATTTATAACATTGACTATGGTTGTTCTCAATTATCATGGAATATTTTTGGGATTTCAAATAACTTCAAAATATTCTCTTGTGCATATTTGTATTGAAAAAGTCGATTCAAATTTATCTTCCCTCAATGGATATTATTTGTGTTAATTTTATGTATTGGTTATCAATAAACTACTCCCAAATTCTTTAAATTTCCCTTTTATGCACTTACGTATTCTTTCAAAGCACCGTTTTCTTGCCTGCATATTGTTCTGTGGTCACGATAGCAATTGTGCATTCGTCTTCAACTACTATGCTCTCTCCCAGATTGTTCTTAGCATACCCCTCTTTAATTCCCCCTATGCATGTACAAATCCCTGCCATTTGGACTTCTCCTCCACCTATAGGCTCATCGTTGAATGCCATTGTTAAAAAAATTTAAGTAATTTGAATCTTCAGTAGTGAAGAGCACAGTGTGCTTAATTTTTTTTCCATTATTGCTAAGATACCTAAAAGTTACAATAGATTCACTTACATGTTATGTAAGAAGTACAATATTTCATCCAGGAGATTTTTATTTTTCCTTTAGATTGCTTCCTCAAACTTTAGTTGTGATACATATTTAAATCATGATATTGGTCTATTTTCTGAAATTCAGATTTGTAGTCTAAGTAAAAAAAATTTGAGAAATTTGGACCCTTGGTTACCAAGAACAAAATAATCACATTGAACACAACTTTGAGACTCAAGGAGCCTTAGCACAATTGTTGTGTCCCAAGCCAAGCAATCCCTTTTACTTGGAACTCAATGAAGCAACTTGCAAAAATAAAGGAGAAATATGAGAAAAGTTAAAAGTTGTAAAAGAGTTCCTCTCCCCTCCATTTTAGTATCTAAATTTTTGTTTTGGAGAATTGACAAGATTGAACCATGATGTATATTGTGCAACAAGGAGGACTGGTTGATGGTGCTACTAGGTAATGTTGATGCAAAAGTTTGCAGGCAACAGCGTTATGGGAAACTTAGCTATTGGGGGACCTATGCGCATAGCTAAGTGACCTCTAGGGTTTTATTGAAGCCGACTTCATTTTTTATGGGGGAATGAAGGGGTAAGAAGATGAACATAAAATAAACCAACCTAAGCTAAGGCGATGCACCAAATCTTTAAGAAATTAATTAAACACAATGCTGAAACAAAGGATTGAACAGTAAACAGTGTCTATCAAATAGATAATTTCCAACACTGCAAATATAAGAACATCAAACCATTTGCATAATATAACTCATACAACATAAGCCAACACAAAAGAGTAGCAACATGATCTGCATTTTATTAAGCTGCATAAAGATTACAAAGCTTGAAACAAATATTCATATATTTCAGAAAATACAAGCACAGTTTAATGTCCTATTAAATACATGAAAACATAATGGCCGAATTGACTGGCATGGTCTGCGAGTTCAAGTTCAATAGCAAACACTACAGAGGCTAATTCCTAGTGCTCGAGAAAATTAATCTATCTAACAACAACCAATAAAATGAAGAAAAGACTGCTTAAATAAGCCAATCCACCACCCGAGGACCTCAACAAGAAAGATTCCTCAGCGAAGACATCAACGATCAAGATCATCCCGAGCCGCCATCAATAGAAAGATCATCCAGCAACGTGCCAACAGTCACGTCCCGAAGAGACATGTGTCACGCAACAGTAGAAGAAGAGAACACACAACATCAAAATGGAGACCAATGCACAAGTGTCGAACCCGAGATAACATATGCATGAATGAGCACCACGCGTCAAACAAATGGAGCCTAACAAAAGGAAGGTGAGACGACCCAAAAGAAATCTCTGATAGGAAGCCATGTGTAAAACCTCCCAGCAAAAGAAACTACAGTGTGGGCCCGACTCGGAAAGAAACAAGCAGAGGCCACGCATAAAACAAACGAAGTTCGGCAAGAGAAAAGCAATACGACCCAAAAGAAAGCTCTGATAGGAAGCCACGTGGTGACTACCGAGAAGCTGCGAGTGATACCGAAAAAAGGCGAAGTCACGAAATGAAAAGAAACCGCGAAGGAAAAAGTGGTGCATGAATAAATATTCACAGTTTAGTGACTCACGAGAACATTTTTCCTATGGAATGGAGAACCGCAGAATCTCTGGTCTCGCAGACCGGTCCAACTCCTTCACAATCAGTCACAGCCGAGAGAGGGAAGTTTGAAGGAATGTCCAAACTTCATTCGCAGAGAGAGTGTACAGATTTTCATGCACCATGTTTAGATCTATTATTGCCTTAAAAGGCAATCCACCAGATAACTTTGCCTCATATTCAAGCTGGAAGAAGAGTTGCGCCAATTGATGCACTATGTTTTCAATATTGGCGATAGTCGGAGATTGATCAAAGGATTGGAAAACTGATAAATCTTGCTTCTTCTCCTCAATCTTTTCAATGATGTGCTCAATGCCCGCCATTATTTGATCTATCACGAAGGGCGATGGAAGCCCTCGTTGAGTTAAGCGGGAAAATTTTGCTCACATATCACTGGTAATCTGGGTTAGCTTAGCTTTGCACTCTCTAACATGCTAGGTGACCTCATGCATAGAGATGAGAATATTTATGCCCATGGCCACCGTTGTTCGGTCCTTGATCCCCACACTGCTCAACACTTCATCGAAAGTTGTATACAATTTTCCCAATAATCGCCTAGCCTCCGAAACTTTATCGGAAGTCATTTCCTACACTTGTTGCATCATTTTGCTAACCACCCCACATAAACTAGTTGCTTGTGCCATAAATTTGAGAGTGGGCTACAATTTAAGGCATAGTGTGTTAACCTTATCTCAGTATGATGCATGTAGCTTCTTGGCTATCTCCAGCAAGTTATTTGGGGTGTAGGAGGCTGGGATCTCAAAAGGTCTAATTTTGCAGCCTTACAGCTCAGATCCACCTTCAACTCTGCAATGCTTCCCTCCAAGACCGATAACTGATTCTTCAGAGTAGAAACTTCTTTCTCCTTTTCCCCTAAGGCTAAGTCAACCTACCTTTTCTTTTTTGTTTCCTGCTCCAATGCGACATTCATTTCATTTACCTCCTCATTAGTACTCTATCGGAGTTATTTTAAGCCATCATTCGCCTGCCTCAATTCATCACAAAGGGTTGCTTCTGTCACTTGGAATTACTCAATTTCTCTTCGCAGGGCCGAAACAACTTCCGCACCCAAAGTCTGAAGCTCGACAACTTTTTTCTCAAAGGCATTCTTTTCATTCTGTAGGCGATTGATTTTGACTTCCTAGGCCTTATGCTTGTTTGTCCAGTTTTCTACCTTTCCTTTCAACTCCTTCATTTGTTCATCTTTTTTCTTCATCTAGCGATTGAGCTTGAGGAAGTCGGTGGTCACCACCCTTTGGGTTTCCTCCATTAACTCAACTTTATCCTACAAACAAGCCTGCTGCAAGTCAAGCCATATGACATTGACCAAATAATCACTTGGTTGCATTTCCTCGACCAACTTGATAACATTGGGTGTGACATTTGCAAACATCAACGAATTTTGGCTTTCGTTGAATATAGTCTACAAAAGGGGCTCTACAAGTCTGCTTATGTCCTTTTCCCTCCTCTTCAGAATTCGGCTAGCCCAGGCATCCTTGCTTGCATCCACCTATGAGAAATATTCCTAGGACGAAATACCCAATACACCAGTGAAAGGAGACTCCCTAGGAACTGCTAGTGGGAAAGACAATGTGCTCAATGTATCGGCGGATTTTCTAGGCATAGTAACAGTTGCCGAGGAAAAATGTGGGATAAACTGGCTACCCAAAGATGGTGAAAACATGCTGGGAAAATGAAGTGGGGAAGTAATTGCTGACATGTTGGGTCTCAGAGATATAAATTGCTGACTCAAAGGGTCAGGACATGTTACCATTACTTGTTCTTCAAGGGCGATAGAAATAGCAGGAGACGAAAGGGGACCCCTAAGGGAAATAATATTGACCTGCCCTGGGTAACCAGTGATAGGAACAACTGGCGCGAATGACATGGCAGAGGCAGACACGGAGGAGACCAAAGACATAGAAGAGAGAGAAGGGGGAAAAAATACCTGAGTTTATTGAAGACCTACAATAGATACCACCACCTCTTCATGTTGCGACTCTTCTCCTCTTCCTGATTCCTTCGTTTGTGGCCTCTTCTCCTCCGAGGAACTATCTAGGATCAAAATAACCTTTCGTTGGCATCTAGAAGACCTCAACCTCTTCATGCCTGATCTAGAGGAGCTAGTAGGATCCGAAAGCTGTGTATTTGAGGAGTCTTCACGTTGCGACTGTTATACACTAACTGTCCCTCCTTGTGGAGGATCTTCTTCAACTATGGGAGCCTTTTGGGCTACCTCTTCTTCGTGCTCCAGAGCTGCACTTTCCGCTTCACAGAACCACTTGGAACCCGAAGGTTTAGGAGAGTCCTCACTATTTGAATGCTCTCGACACCAGATATCATCAAACTGGTTGTACGAGTCCACCTCCTGGAAGAGCCCATTAGTATTCTTTAAATCCAAAAATCTTTAATTCTATCAGGCTTCCAATGGGGCCTATTTAATTGGCTGCAGAGAAATTGATTTATTTTGTGGCTGGGGTTGGGCTTTGCAATTATGTGATAAAAGTTCAGCCAAGGTGGTCGACTTGAGCTGGAAGCGATGTACTCAAGGCTGACGTACAATCCCTCATTTCCCTCATCTGTATTTCTTTGAGGGTCCCAAAATGGTCGAGGCTGGTGGGGAGTCTTAATGCCCAACTCTCCCAAATTACCTTCAGATTGTAGCGCCATGTGTCGCAAATAACCATTAACCCAAGGTAACCCAACTTAGAGTACAAAACCTCAAAGCTATTTACCTTCGAGCTCTTCTTCTTCACCAACAATACAAAGTCGAACATGACTAGCAACATCAAATGGGAAGTCAGATGCTTTCCTCCCCAATAATCATTCTCAATATTGCACAACTTCCTGAAAAACTCCAAGGCTAGTACCCTATCCGAAAAAAAATGCAGGAGCCGAAAAGGCTCCCAGACAAAACCCTACATACGGAGCATTGCGAAATCCATACCGAAGAACCAATCGTAGGGTGGTAAAAGCCCTTTCATCCACGATATCTAGCTTTACGTCAAATGACCAGACATACTACCTCCATTGTGATCCAAAGCTCATAAAGTTGGAGCTAGGAATTCGTTTGAAAATGCGTAATAATCAAAAGTTTTCGAGAGGACAGGAGTCCAGGTCGAAAGTGGCTTTCTATCACCATTCTAATCAAATACTGCCAGGGGAAGATATTGTAGGAAATAGTCTGGGTTCTGATGCAAAATCATGTAGGTCAAGGAAGAATACCCAAACTTGGAACCAGGCTCAAAATCCCTCAACTGTCGGCACATCCCTTCCACAATGACCTTTGCAAAGTCCATCAACAAAGCCTGGGTATTCTTTTTCAGCATAAAGCTGAGACTCATCTAGAAGTTTGAGACTTCCTTATCCATATCCAATCCACATAACAACGCCAACATAGAGAAGACAAAGGCTGACCCTGCTTTAAAAGCAGCCAGACTAAGCGAGAAGCTAGGAGGGATGGAGTTATCTGACGACTTACTAGTTTCAGCATTATAAAATTGCTACGCCAATCGAAGTGTCCTCCAGTAATTTTGCATTTTGGAAATATAAAAATCCTCTAGACCCCCAAGATCATTAAAAGGAATGCACAACATATCCTGGAGGGCCTGGGGACAGATTACCACCCTAAAATTTTGGTCGCTTATGATTCCTGTCTGGGCATCGAAACATTTAGCGCAAGCAACAACAATTTATGGGCAATGGTGTACCAAAGGGACCATATATTGAGGAATCCCACAGTTCCACAATCAGCTATGAAAAGGATCGGTGATATTTTTCATTTTCTTGCATGCAGCCTCCCTCAATATTTTGGGGTTCTGAGACAACTCCGGATAATGAATGTTATCCCAATCTTCTGAAACCAAGGTCTGGTTTCTAGGAGAAACCACGTTAACACTTTCTGGTCTGATAACTTAGTGTAGGTCCATGAAGGCTTTGTTGGAATGCCTGGAGTTGCATAAGAATCTTGGGCATAAATATTCATGCAAGGCACTAGCATTCTTCGTTCTCCTATGCTTTCAGTGCCGACGACCTAAGTTGAGCTCTCTGTAATTTTAACCATTTTACTTGTCTTCGAAGAACTCTGCAACTTAGCTTTTGAAAATCCTTCTCTTTCTTTTTGCAAATGACTCAGGCGGTTACACACTTTGTCAACCTTACACAATTAATGCCCTCTACATGCTCCTATCTGTCCTTTTGATTTTCGAGAAAATCAACTTAGCAAGGGTACATGCTATCTTTTTGCATTAGTTATTGCATGCACCACTAACCCTTTTTGTGCATGTGAAGAGATCGCCAACCTACCAAAAGGCTCTACACATTTAAGAGATATGACTTCACATACAGTGGCTCTTCATTTTTCTTGGAAAAAACACAAAATCAACATCACCATATCTTTTCGCAAGCCTTTGCATTTAATGATTAATGGATTGTAATCAGGCACACCAAACAACGACTTCATTCTTCATTTTTTTTTTTTTTGTACTTGAAACATTCTCTGCAACACCTTGTCAGCGACAATATACATATGTGTATTTTGGAACATGGCCAAGGGCCCCCTTAAGTCAGCATGTATACAAATGTAAATATCTCTGTGATTAATACAATATATATATTTTCCTATATTCTTTCTCCTTTCCTCATTTTATTTTAAACCCTTGCATCAATGTGGTTGTTGATCTAAGAAAGCATTGAGAATAACCCAAAACTAACAAAGCAGGGAAAATATATACATATTTACACACTTACTGCAAAATTCGAACTAATTGAATCTTTTGAGGTGTATTCCATTAACCAAAATACCCAAGGCCTCACCCCCCATTGTTTCTAACTCGAACGAGTTGCATTGCTTGCACTGCATGATTTTGAATGGTCCTTCCCAGAGACTATCAAACTTGCCATGTTGACTGGGTTTTTCTCTGTGCTCGTTAAAATTGAGCACCAAGTCTCCACATTGTAGACCCTGGTTAGACGCTTTCTTGTCGAACCATCTCTTTACCACCTACTGGCGGTTGGTCATTGCCTCGAGAGCATACTCTCGTTTCTCCTGAACTTTAAGTAATTCTGAAAACTACACCTCCATTGCTCCATTTTGCTCAATTTCAAGAGACTTGAGTAGTTGGATTGTAGGGATTTTTATAGAAATTGGCAATAGCGTCTCCTTCCCGTATACTATCTCGTAAGGAGATGTTTTCAATATTTTCTTGGGCGTGATACAGTCTACCCATAGTGTTGTTCGGAGGTGTTTATGCCACTCCCTTTGATGTTCTGAACCTATTCTCTTGATCAACCTGATGAGGTTCTTGTTTGTAGATTCAACAAGGCCATTCCCTTGTGGGTAGTAGTTAGAAGATGTCTTTAGGAAGACTCCATTATTTAGTGCAAATTGGCTAATTTTGGAGCCGAGAAAATATTTAGCATTATCTGATATAAATGTCTTTGGTGGTCCAAACCTGGCTACCAGTTCCTCTAGGAAGTTCATAATTTTTGCCTCTTGCATTCTTCAATGGTATAGCCTCAACCCATCTGGTGAAATAGTTAGTTGTCGTTAGGATCCACCTGTGTCCAGCTGATGAAAATGGATTGATCATGCCAATGAAGTCAAGACCCCATTGAGCAAATGGCTCTTCCACAACAATTGGTTTTAGTGGCATGGCAACATTTTTCCTTTTCCCAACAAAAAACTGACACTCGCTGCAAGACTTCACCAATGAATACGAGTCCTTAAATAATATCGGCCATAAATAACCAGCACACATAATCTTGATTGCAGTAGTTTTTGCTGAAAAATGTCCTCCAACTAGGCCATTATGATACTGCTCCAATATCCTTTTTGATTGCTCTTGTGTTACACATCTTAACAAGATGCCATTGAAGTTTATTTTGAAAAGAAATCCCTCCAATAGTACATAACCATTATTCTGCAGTCGATAAAAATGCCTTTTAAATGAGGGGAGGTCGGGCGGATACCTTCCTATTTGCATAAAATTAATTATGGTGTCCAACCAATCATCTCCGAAACTCTCTTCATTTAGCAACACGGGTTTTGGGACTTCAGACTCAATAATTGCTTCATTGTTCTCCGCCAAATATTCACACAACCCCTTCCCTTTCACAGTCTTGATTGGCTTGATCTCGGTGTCATACTCAAGAATTTTGGTTATCTAGTTAGCTCGCTTCTCAGTGATTTCACCTTCCATAATATACTCTCACACACTAGGGTGTGGCACACAAACAATCACCTTGTTGCATGATATGAGGTATTGAAACTTCTTCAACCCCTTTACAATAGGAAAAGCTTGCTTCTCCACAAAGTTGTACTTCACCTCATAATATTTTAGAGTGCGTGAATAGAAGGCAATAGGTGGTTCTCTTTTATCTTCATTGTCCCTTTGCATCAAGATAGTAGCGATACTATTTCCACCACCAAAGACGTACATAATGAAGTATTTTGACAAATCTAGATTGATCAACACGGGAGCAAAAGAGATGACCTCTTTTATTTGTTCGAAATCTTTTCTAGCTTGCGTAGTCCATTTGAAAATCTGGTCTTTTTTCAACATCAAGTTGATGGGCTGAATGATCCCTGCAAAGTCTGCTATGAACCGGCTAGTGAAATTAACCTTGCCCAAAAAAGATTGCACTCCTTTTTTGTTGATAGGTAGAGGGAGTTCCTTGATTGCTTTAACCCTTTCCGGATCAATGGAAATACCTTCCTTCGAGATGACATAACCCAACAGCTTACCCCGTGGGACCCCAAACACACATTTCTTCGGGTTCAAAGAAATCCCGAACTCTTGGCATTTCTGGAAGACAAGCTCAAGATGATCAAAATGATCCTCGACATATTTTGAGAACACCATCAGGTCATCAAGATAAATAAGAATGATCTTATGTATCAAATCCTTGAAGGCAATGTCCATAGCTCATTGGAAAGCGGCTCCTACATTTGAAAGTATGAAGGGCATTTTAGCATAAGCGTATGTCCCCCACTTTGTAGTAAACATCGTTTTGTGTTGGTCCTCCTCTTTCACATGAATCTGATTATAGCCGGAGAAACCATCCAACATTGAAAGCATCTCAGAACTAGCAACTGTTTGCAGAATTACGTCCATGGAAGGCAAGGGGTAGTGGTCCTTTATGGACACTCTATTTAGGTCTTGAAAGTCAACGCACGATCATATATCACTGTTCTTCTTCCGGACCAACACCAGGTTAGACACCCAAGTGTTGTGTTTGATCGGAAACACTATCCGAGATGCAATCAACTTATTTAATTCTTGTGACATTAGTGACTTCATTTTTGGATTTACTGGCCTCTACCTTTGATGCACGGGTTTTTCTCCTTCTAGTAGCTCAATGGTGTGTTGGATAATCTCAGGATCATATCCCTTAAGATCATCATATGACCATGCTACTACACTCAGATACTCCTCGCAAAAATGTTTCAACCTTTCTTTATTCTTTTGCGAGACTCCTTTTTTGACCTTAAGCTTTTTATCTTCTTCGATGTGCAAATCAGTATAGTCGCCTTTATCAGCTACAAGCTTTCTCTTGTCTTTCTTTGCATCATCAGAATAAAAATGACTCTCGAGAGTAACTAGACCCCTGGGAAGCTTGTTTGATTTTAGCTGGATTACTTGAGCCTCATAGGCCTTAGTGATCTTTGGCTATAATTGGTTGGCAAATTATCCGGACAACTAGAGAAATGATGCGATATGAGCATCACTATCAAAAACTTGCTAGTCTTGATCATTATTTGGGACTGCAGGCCACATGATCACTCACACTGAATGTTTGTTGTTAATTAACTCGAATGCTAGCTCAAATTGAGATCCGACAGTTGCCATTTGGTCTGCTTTGGAGTTCTACTCTCTAGGTACGGCTTGGATGTTGAATGCTTCAAAGCCTTCAATCAGGTCCCAGAC
This sequence comes from Sequoiadendron giganteum, assembly GCA_007115665.2. Classification (NCBI taxonomy): domain Eukaryota; kingdom Viridiplantae; phylum Streptophyta; class Pinopsida; order Cupressales; family Cupressaceae; genus Sequoiadendron; species Sequoiadendron giganteum. The sequence goes on along the minus strand of CM021105.1, from coordinate 169,721 downwards.
CCTATGTCGGTATGATCACATACATACATTCTTGGTGGTAGATAGCCCTCAGTTTTGGCTGACCACCAATTATGAATCTTTGAACACTCGTATTTGATTTGCACCCATTCGTTCTACTAAGCTCAAGTCGTGAATAAGGCCTTCATATTCTGCTTCATTGTTCGAGCATGTGAATTGGAAATGGTAAGACCTTAAAGTCTTTTCTTTGGATGGAGACATTAAACATATTCCCGAGTGGACTCCTACTTTGCAAATTGCTCCATCAAAGTGTAAGGTCCATAACTCTGAGGACCCTTCACCTCTAGACTCTTTAGTCACTCTTGGCATTATCAGGTCCTCTTCATGTATGACATATGTTCCTAGACTAGTTGCATGATAGTTGCCAAAGGGATCTATGTCTATGAATTCATTTAAAATAGCTTCTTCTTTCTCTGTTTGGGAGATGATTGCTTCTTCTACCTCAAGGAGTTCGATATTGAGCATCTCTCCGAAAGTGATTGAGGTATGTGGTGCCTCAAAATTGATCATGGCTTCATCAGCCACATGTTCAGAATGCAAAGATTCTGACAATAACTTCATCTTAGCTCCATGCTTAGTTCTTAGGATTAGGTGCAACCAGTCCAACGCTAGGTAGCCTCTAACATTTGTAGTGAATTCTCAGGACAAACATATCCCAAACAGAGGAGGGATGTCAATGAGAAGAGTATCTTGATTCACAGTAATGTTGGGACAAGCAAACAATGTCATAGGCAATCCTTTGATTACTCTGACAGTTTCAACCTTGTTTTCGTCGAGTTGCATGACTCCCTTCTTCAGAGGTTCGTATTCGAGTCCCAGAGCTTTAGCTACTTTCTTAGGCATGATGGTGTTGCTAGCACTAGAGTCAATCATACAATTATGTAGCAGTTTGTTACCAATGATAAGCATTAGAAAGAAAGGCTTGGGTTTAGGCTTACTCTCTTTTTCAACTTTCTTTTCTTCTAGTTGATTTGCTAGAAATCTATCCGAGTCCAGCTTGGATGTCTTATCTTCTGAGAGCTACTCAAAAATCTTCATGTCTTCTTCTCTCGATAATTCCTTTTGTAATAGCAAATTTTGCTCCGGGATGGCTAGGATATTCCACAAAGAAACATTACCAGAGGATTTATTTAGCTGCTCCACCATGTTGGATGGCATTCGTGATTGATGAGTTACGATAGCTTGCTCCTTTTTCCTTATAGCCGGTGCATCTGACTATTTGGCAACAACCGTGGTGACCATGGGAGCTCTTATCTTCGGAGGAGGTGGATTCAAGGGACTGGGAGCAACCACCTTGGATTGCTGTGGAACTGATGACAAATTTGTTGATGGACTGGGCGTTGAATTAGGTGAACCTTCACTTAGCAAAGATGTGAATTCTCTAGTGAGCCTCCGCTTGGAATGAGTATTGTAATTTGACTATACTTGCGACACTTGGGTTGCTAGAATATCATTCGGGAATGCCAAATCCTCTCCTTCCATCCAAGAAAAGAGTGTCTGGTCCGAAGCTATTTCTAGCTCCTGCTTTATAGACATTGCTTGCATTTGAGCAGTGAGAACTGTATTGTCCATTTGCTGAGAAGCTTGTGTATGACCTTCGTGATCAAGCATGATGCCTTGACTTCGTTGCTCTGCTATTCTCTATTGTAAATCCCCTCTTGGACAATTCTGGGGCATATGTGCATCATTGCAAGGGAAACACCATGAATTAGTCTCCTCGGCAAGATTGTTTTGTCCTACTACTAGCTCCTTGCTTGAACTAGGATAGATGGTCTACATAGGCATAGTCATGAGGATGACTTGATTGTTCTGTTGAGCTTGGCTATTGCTACGCGATCTATCCTGCCATTGGCTCTGCTGGAAAGGAGCCTTTTCACCTTGGTAGTTTTGGTAAGAAGGCTTCTGGTAGCTATACTATTACCGCTTCATACTATTTAATTCATTTGTCATGGTTTGCATCTTCTCCTTCATTTCATTCACTTTAGCCACCAGGGGGTTAGGCACTGGAGCCATGCTCGACATCGTTCCCGGGTACACCTACATAGACTGGGGAGTTGCAGGAATGCTGGTTGAAGCTACCTCTGGTTTTGTTGGGTTGAATTCTAGGAATAATGGCATGATAGGTCTCAGAGCCAATTTTCCAGCAGCAATAAGATTATTCTCTGCAGTGACAACAAGGTTGTATGCATTGGGTAGAGTATTTTCGCCGAGAGCTTGTAGCATCATAGAAATATCAACATTTATAAAATTTAAATAGAACATGAACACTAGATTTGGAGGCGGTCGACTACCAACAGGAACTCTCTGCCAAGTCAAATGAAACCAAGCATTGAAATCAACCAAAGATTCTTGGGGAGCTCACTTTATATGAGCGAGCTGGTGATATAGCAAGGATCTGTCACCACTATTTGAGAAGCGCTCGTAGAAAGGATCTCCAAGATGATCCCAAGTGGCAACTGTATTAGCTAGAAGAGTATGATACCAGTCCAACACCTTCCCTCTGAAAGAGGCGACGAGCAATGGCAAAGCCATTTTCTCATTGGTAATGCCATGCACCAAACATACATCAGCTACATCTTACAAGCGCTCCATCAGAGTTTTTGAATCATCCCCAGAGAACTTAGGGACAACTTTTAAAGCGGAAGTCGAGATTGGAGCCCACACTACAGGAGGCATAGGTGCTATCAAAGGACTACCAACATCATAGGCTACATAATTTCTAGCAGTCATTGGCACAAGAGATGAAGGAGAAGAGGGAGGTGAAGTATTAGCCTGTCGACCTCTCACTTGGACTGAAACCAACGGTGGTACAAGTAGGCCAGGAATTTTTGCAGTTTGCGACCTAGTGATGGGCCTATGGCTCATACACTCCTATTGATCAGTCAAACGTGTTAGTTCGTGTCCCAGCGGGCGTGCCAGAAAAAGAACTGTTGAAGCAAAAATTTGTAGACAATAGTCTTATGGGAAACTTAGCTATTGGGGGACCTATGCGCATAGCTAAGTGACCTCCGGGGTTTTATTGAAGTCGTATCTTCATTTTTTATGGGGGGATGAAAAGGGTAAGAAGATGAACATAAAATAAACCAACCTAAGCTAAGACGATGCACCAAATAAAAAAGGAATTAATTAAGCACAATGCTGAAATAAAGGCTCGAACAATAACCAGTGTATATCAAATAGATAATTTCCAACACTGCAAATATAAGAACATCAAACCATTTGCATAATATAACTCATACAACATAAGCCAACACAAAAGAGTAGCAACACGATATGCATTTATTAAGCTGCATAAAGATTACAAAAGCTTGAAACAGATGTTCATATATTTCAAAAAATACAAGCATAGTTTAATGTCTTATTAAATGCATGAAAATAGAAAGGTTGAATTGACTGGCACAGTCTACGAGTTCAAGTTTAATAGAAAACACTATAGAGGCTGATTCCCAATGCTCGAGAAAATTAATCCATCTATCAACAACCAATAAAATGAAGAAAAGATTGCTTAAATAAGCCAGTCCACTGCCTGAGGACCTCAACAAGAAAGATGCCTCAATGAAGCCATCAACGATTGAGATTGTCTTGAGCCGACATCAACAAAAAGATCATCCAGCAACACACTAGCAAGCATGTCTCGAAGAGACATGTGTCACGCAATAGTAGAAGAAGAGAACACGCGACATCAAAATGGAGACCAATGCACAAGCGTCGAACCCAAGATAACAGATGCACAAACGAGCGCCACACATCAAAAAAATGGAGCCCGACAAAAGGATGGTGAGATAGCCCAAAAGAAAGCTCTGATAGGAAGCCATGTGTAAAACCTTCCAGCAAAAGAAACTATAGTGTGGGCCCGACTTAGAAAGAAACAAGTAGAGGCCACACGTAAAACAAACAAAGCTCGGCAAAAGAAAAGCAATACGACCCAAAAGAAAGCTCCAATAGGAAGCCACATGGCAATTGTCGAGAAGCTGTGAGCGATACTGAAAAAAGGCAAAGCCACGAAATGAAAAGAAACTGCAAAGGGAAAAACGATGCGTGAATAAATATTCATAGGTAATATTCTCAAGCTTTGTGTGATTTTGCTTTAGTGTTGCCCAGTTTATGGTCAACATCTGAACTGAAAATAGGTCTGTTGAGTCCAAATCTCAATACTATCAAGTCAAACCTAGTGCTTAATTTTTTTTGTTTTTTTGCTAAGCCATCTAGAGACTAAAAATCTACGCCTAAACTGCCCATGCAGTTTTTATTATGCATAAATAAACTAATTACATAAATCTATAGTGGAACTAGAGAACCATTGTGAATGTATTGAATGCGTGTCTTCACAGATTACAGGCAACAACGGTTCAACTGCCGAGAAGATTTTGCAGGGAACATCAGTTCAATTGCTTGGAAGATTTTTCAACTGTTCAAAATTTATTTTCAGGTGTGAGAGTTCTCAAGCGTGAGACAATTCTGATGGGTTGTGCCCACAATAAATAGCCTATCGACTAATAATTGTGATGGTGAAAATTATATATTCATTTTTTTTTATGTTTTAGGTTAATTTTGATTGAGATGTAAATGTAATAATTAATTTATAAGTAGTATATTTGTGTGTAAATTTTGCTTATATCAATTATTTTATCATCAATAATCTTATGGTTTTATCTCTTATCTTTAGGTTTTTTCATCCTATATCAAATCCATGAATGTGAACCTACCCAGACTAGTTCTATAATCACATATTTAATACTAGCTTATAAAAATGATAACTCATGCTCTTATCTAACCAATCATTTCAATAGTAATTGCGAATCCACTTGGTTTACATTATGTTGATCTATGTGGTTGGTTGTTGTACTTAAAGGCATGCATTCACTTGTTTGAAAGGTCCTAGAAATTGATTAAGTGCATCTAAAGTATGCTTTTTGCAAAGGAGAATAAAAAAATATAAGAGCCTCAACAAACTGCATCAACACATGTCATCCTAGTCCATTACATCCTTGCTTGTTATTTTCATATATTTTTTCAAACTCATAAAAACTCTCCTTCCAAGGAGGTGGCCTAGGTGAACATGAACCTTACAATCTAGTAGATTCATTGAAGGTATTTGTAAACACCATTAGTCCTTGTGGCGTTTAGATAATAGGGTAATGAAGTGAATGAGTTGTAGATATCAATTTTGCACTTATAGAGATCATTTCCAATAAATTTGACATGTCCTACATCCCATAGGGTTTTACATTAGAAATTAGGGGTTTCCAAATATAATTTTTAAAAATAATATTTCTCGTTTCTTAAAAAAATTAAGGTGATCAAATTCCCCTTTCTTATATGTATTTCATAGCCTACTCTTATCTTAAAGGTATGTGATTTACTATGTGACCTTGATTTTTCACACCCTACCCCCTAGATTTATCTCTTAATTTCCATTTCTATATTTAAATGCTTATTATTTATTTTATTTTTCAAATCCAAGAGTATTTTATATTGACTCTCTTGATCTCTCTAATCATAGTGCTTTATCTATGGCACAACCTACTCAAGACCCAAATCTTTATTTTTAAAGGATACTCATTGAAATCCTATCATGGTTACTCAATCTAATGAAAATTAAGTCTTTTTTGATGCTCATGTTGAGAATCATTTTGAGTATCATGATAACCAAGAAGATTTTAATTATGATGCACATATATTTAAGCAAGAGCTTACTCGTACTATAAATTGCTTGTGAATGCACTTATGAATACCCAATCTCCCAAACAATTGGTTACCCTCTTACATCAAAATTTAGCGAAGGTCATATTCGACATGGATATCCTTCATGGCATTAAATTTTGGATCCCACCCCTCCTCTTATTTTAATCACTCCTCTCAACCTATAGTTATTGTGCTTTCAATGCCACTACCACTCATATTTCTCCTAACATGACCCCTCCCTCTACTATCTTCACCTCTACCATGCGTACTCCATCTATGACCATTCCTTCTTCTATATTTCCCCTTAATTTTGTTCCTCATTATGACTTACCTTATAGTTATACTCCTCACACAATACCTACACCTTATATGATATTATTTGTATCATCCCCTTTATCTACTATTAATCCACCTACCACCTCCATTATTCCTATCACTTATATCACCATGATCATTACTAATTCTATGGTCGTTGCTTATTCTTCTCATCTTGTATCTTGTACTATTTCTCCCTTCCACCCCATTTCCATTCCACTTTATAATATGGTCCCTTCATCCACAACCATAAAATCACCTTTCATTACACATCCTCATTACACCTCTTCCATTATCTCACACATTCATAAAACCATTATTATCTCTACTTTCACCCTTAATACACTATTGCACAACATGACTAACCTTAAAAATTAAGTATTGATATGGTAATAATGACTTCATCACATACAATCCTATACATTGCACACCACTTGCATTTGAATTTTTCACATATTCATTGTCCCTAATCTTGTTTTACCATAATTTGAAATATACAATAGAAATAGTGGCCCTTATAAGAGATTAGTTAAGTTATTTCCAAGAACCCTAAGAGAGTTACTATTAAATGATTTTATTCTTTACCTCTAAGGACGTGGCCTAGGCGAACATGAACCTTACAATCTAGTAGATTCATTAAAGGTATTTGTAAACACCATTAGTCCTTGTAGTGTTTAGACAATAGGGAAATGAGTTGTAAATATTAGTTTTTCACTTATAGAGATCATTTCCAATAAATTTGACTTGTCCTACAACCAATAGGGTTTTACATTGGAAATTAGGTTTTTTCAAATATAATTTTTTAGTAATATTTCTTGTTTTAAAAATAAATAAATTAAGGTGATCAAATTCCCCTTTCTTATTGTGAGATGAGGATCGTCAAAGTAGATTGATTACAATTGATCCATGATGAATTGAAGTATAATGAAGCCACTAAACCTCAATCTTACAAACAAGATCATTCAAATTGAAAGTTAAACTAACCATCTATTGAAAATGAAAATTGTAAACTACGAAAATAGTTAAATTCTTACTCTAACCCATTTGAAACTTATCCCATTTTGGAATTGGTGTCATGTTGATGTGGAACAATGACCCTTTCCCAATCTCGTGATTAGTGAGCCTATTTCAATCGATTCTATGGAAGATAATTGATGAAACCATTGTGATAAAATGGATTAAAACTTGATTTAAGCTAAAATGGACATGATGCAAGCTATGTTAACATGATTTTGTGCTAAGAATGATCTAATTATGTAATTGCTAAGCTAATCTAAGCTACTTCTAAGCTAAAAGATGAAAACCCTAATTTATAAACAAGCTAAGATGAATGTATGGAAGCCATTAATAGATGTCTTAAACTATTTATACAACTAAAATGAATTAAAACAAGTTAAAAGTGAGTAAAATATGAGTGTGGATGCAAGTTAATTCAACAACATAAGTTTGCAATTGAAATATGGATCCATTTGTCTCTAAATAGGGTTCTATTTATAAGAGAGCAAATGAGAAATGGAGGGTCAAGATTGAAAAGATTAATCAATAGTCCAGGATGAAAGGGAGAGTAGGCATGAATCATGGATTCTCATCAACATATGAGAATGCAAGATGCAAATTAATCAAGGGCTCACATTTGGTTTAAAAAAACACACCTTTTACATGCACACACATGTCAAAAGATGACTTGCTCAAGAGATTAAAAGATAACTTGCAATTGAAGTTAAGTAAGAATATCCCTTTCTTATTGATTGGATGAAATAAAATATTCTTTTTGGGATATTCTCATGGATGAGGATAAAGGTTAATTTGCAAATTAAAACAAAGTTTTAATTCTGCAAAAAGGGGGATAAGGGATATTCCATGGGAATATTCTTTTTTAAGAGGAAAATTAGTTTAGTTGTTAATTAAATAAGGTTTAATCACACAATTAGGGGATTTGGAGGAATAAAGTGTTTTTCATTAAATTACATGATTTAATGAATGGGGAAAGGCGAAATGATACTTAATTAAATAGCTTAGGGTTATTTAATTAAATTAGAAGACTTAGGGAATTAAATTAAATATGTTAATTTATTAAATTCAATTAGATGAAATGTTAGCGTGAAAGGGGGTGAATTAACCCGATTTAATAAATTAGATTAATAGATGCAAATGACATAATTAATTAAATGGCTAGGCTAATTTAATTAATTAAGCAAAAAGAGGATGGGTTTCAGAGGAAATGATGTTAGTAAACATATTTTAAGTGCATGATACCATTCAAGACATTTTTCAGTGTCTACATTTTGCCCCTCTTTGAAGTGAGGTACCTGTTGCTTCGGTTCAAAGAATAATGCTCCTTGAATGAAAACTACTACCCAAATCAATTTTTTTTTTTAGATGCCCCAATGGAAGGATAAAGCTGATTCCTTGCTCCCTCGAGAAATCAGGCATAAATTTTGAATTTTGAATTTGATTTCTCCATAAAGGTGAAAAGTTGCCCCAAGAGTTCCAAAAAGGCTCTGTGATGCAAGAATTATACCAAAAACGCAAACAATGATGCAAAATTAGGCTTCTATTGGAAAATTTGGTGAAAATGATGATAAACCCTAGCTTAAAGGTGAAATTAGGGCAAAAAACCCTAATTTTCTAGCATAAATAAGCCAAGAAGGGTCACTTTCAATTCATTTATGCATTCACACCTCGAGGATTCTTGTTGTTTTGAGCTTTGACCCTCTGACGAAATGGCACATCGAGAGCTCCCACGACACATTTTTGATTGAGTTCGAGAGCACCAATGACTTCCAGGCGCAGGATCATCAGTATGTAACTCTAAACTTGATTTGAAATTTGACTTTTTGATGCATTTATTACGCTTTGAAATTTAAACTTTGGTGGCATCGCTATATAGTGATGCCCAAATTGCAATCGACGACACTGAAATGAATTATAGTGACATATTTGTTTATGGTGATGCTATCTCGTGATTTAAAATTAAGGTTTCTAATTTTAAATGGTGATGCATGCTCATTTAGCGATGCTCCAATCGATTTAGAAATTAGGGTTAGGGTTATCAAAGAGTAAATCGTGATGCCAATGTATTTGGCGATGCCTGCTTCGATTTGTGATTTAAAATGCCTTCGAGCGTCACAATTTGAAATTTGAATATAGCGACGCTATTGTGATTTTTGAGATGTAAATTACAAATTGAGTCAAATTTCCTTGATTTCCTAACACCACGCACTTTGTGGATGCAAGAGGTCATTCTGCTGCTGATGTTGCAGAAGTATAGGTCGGCCATATTAGAGAGACTTAGCGATTTGTCATAGCTGTGCTAGGATCACCTAGGGGAGATCAGCCTCTGGTATGTTGCCTATGCGCCCATCATCTGGACACATCTTTCCATGATGACTGCCCTATGCAAGAGATGGCGCAGTGAGACCTCACCATTCCACCTCCCGACATGCAAGGCGACAGTGAACTTGGAGGATGTTTAGCGGGTCCTGCGCTTGCTCATTTATGGCGATCGTGTGATCTATGATGTTGATGCCAAACTTGACGCCTACCATGAGGTGATGGAGATGGAGGATATTGTATTAGTTACATCTCAGATCGACCTTGAGTCATACAAAGGTCATGCGCCCACCTTCAAATTGATTATTGGAGCCATTATCTTAGGATTGGTGGCTCTAGATAGACACTATAGAGGATTCAACCCAGGATGGGGCTTGGTGTGGCATCAAATGTTGCATAGGACACTCTTTGCCCCGTGATGTTGGCCTCCTTATATCATGATTTGCATGATTTTGTGTTCTATGATGGGAGAGCCATTGGTGCAAGGGTGACTCTGTTACATATTTGGGCATGGGAGCACATTGTTGTGCTCTAACCTATTATTCAGATGGCAGACGTGGAGCTAGATGATCCCGTCATTTGGAGATACAAAGGGGCTATCACCTTGAGGCACACTAGATACATTAGGCTCTCGTATTGGCGATGGGTGATTGATGATATGACTGTTTTTGATTGGTTCTTGTGGCTAAAAATTCCACCTTGGTATGTCCAATAGATGTACTTCACCAGGCAAACCCGATATATGTACGGTCATGAGCATACCATTATTGAGCGATATTTACCAGACATGGTTGCTTGCTAGTTTGGAGATATTTAGGACAAGATAGATGATGGTTATAGGGCTATTGTTGCTAGGTCAACCAGAGATGTTCCCACATGGGGACTGACCATTCCAGCTCTTGAGGTAGTCGAGAGCTTTAGACAGTTAGTGGCTCAACTCTGGGCCTATGATTAGGGTTAGGCAGTAGCACAAACTACGCCAACATATGATGCTTGGTTTGTTCCTCCCCGATGCTTGGCAGATCTACAGGGTGCTCGTCCTTGAGGGAGATCCAGAGGTAGGGGGCCAAAGGTAGAGGATAGGGTGCCCAGGATGATCAGGTTTTAGGGGATCCATTGGTGGGATAACAGGTTCTACAACAACCTCAAGTGGTACAAGAATAGGCAGGGCCACCACCACCACCACTAGATGTGAGGGATGCACAAATACAACAGGTGAAGATTTTGATTAGTGAGCGAGATCAGGCCTGCTAGTAGGTAGTGCCCATCATGACTAAGAGAGATCATTCCTTATATTAGGTACAAGTTGTGACCATAAAGAGGGACCAAGAGGTTGCCCGACGCTAGCAAATAAAGACTATGGTGGTGGCCACACACGACAAGATAGTTTCTACCAAATTATACTGAGAGGTTATGGCAAAGGCTATGTATTATAGGCAACATTATCACCAAGATGTACCTCAATGACTTAGATAGCTTGATTTTTTTCAATAGAGTGATGCACGCTCGAGAGCTGAGGATTAGCCTGAGAGACAGGCTGGAGAGGGTAGTAGCCATCAGGGCTAGCTATTGTGTACAAACATTTTTTTGATTTTGTTGCCCGATTCTTTATTAAAGATATACATTCATGGGCTCATTTTTGATAGCCTTGTGGATATTGTACTTATCATTGATATACATACACTTATCCAACTTTTGTACCATGACATTCATTTTTTGATATATATGATACGGATACAGATGATTTATGTTGTGATGTGTTCACTTTATTTCATGCTTATGATTGTATGGATGCATATGACATAAGATGCTTATATTTGATTATGTATATATGCACTTTATTTATGCTTATGCAATATGCGATGATCATGATATTATATTATATGCAAATGTGTGTCCATGCATTTATTTTTGTGTATTTTCTATACAATTTTAATGAGATGATCATGTATGCACATGGATGTATGGATGTAAATGCTTATGATATGCAACGATTTAAGATGCTTAGAATAACAAATTTATATTATTTGTCACAACTTAAATGATGATGCAAAATGTATAATGCGATATGCAATGATTATGTTGATGGATGTTTTATGATTATGCTATGATTATGAGATGCATGTATGCTGATGATTTGTGGATGCAGGATGGATGCATTGATGATTTTTTTGTTGACTGTCATGATACCAGGTTAGCGTGGAAAGAAGATAGAAGATAGAAGAATAAAGAATGAATAATCATTGATTTCGATGATTACTTCAAAAGATCCAACAAGTCCATGATCCATCGAGACTTTATTAGAGATGGTGACGAGACAATGCAATATGCAGGATGAATGCATGATGATGAGGTGCTCACATATCAGGATTGAGATTTTTTCGCGTTCCTTATTGTTTGATATAACACATAGACATGATACATCAAGGTATTGATAACCAAGATGGTGTTGTATCTAGTGTAATGGACTTTGACTTGACAAACAAATAGGATAGTTCTTGTTCACACCTTGACATACAAAAACCTCATTGGGATGCAAGTGAAAAGCTTAAAATATATTGGACCAAAGCATACACAATAGTCAACAACATACACTAAACAACCTTCCTATACACAACTAAGCAAGTATGTGTGAAGATTATATTACAAGAATATCCACAAGCACAATAACTGAAAGATCATGATCCATGGCCCATTCCTTTCTCTCTAAATCATTTTTGATAGACATCATTGAGAGGTCCTTAGAATGAATCATTAAGATAAATCATAAGAAAATATCAAAAGCAAACAATCAGTGTTATCTATATCTCTTGCCTTGTTTAATTTAGCTAAAGTGATAACTGATACTGATGCCTGTTGGCGTTTTTTATAACAACCCAAGAATAACTCACAAGAGCTTTTATGAACTTGCCACACTTAATTATTAAAGTCTTGAAATAACTGTGCCAACTTAACGAGAAGATAGTAGTAAAGCTGCTATCTCTCCTACACTTCAGACTCTGTAAGATCCAGGAGGGTTTTCCTAAAATATGTTGTCATTTATGATTGAAATGATTTGCTCATATACGGACAAAAAAAAAAAAAAATCCCGCCGGTGTTAAAAAGAGATAAACCTTCAAGAAATTGGTTGCTTCTTAGAAGAGTTCGGATCTATTTAGCAAGGAATTGAAATCACACCTAATTGTATTGATATGAGTTAATTGAATGAAATTTCTTGAAGCCATAACATAATATACGAAAGACACAAAGCATTCAGAGTTCTAGTGCCATATCCTAAAGCACGGAGTCAAAAAAGGGAACTGAACTATAGGGTAACTTTCATCTAAAGCACCTATGATCTGTATGAATAGTATTACAATCCATATATCAATACTTGAATTTATTACTCCTTGATAAATCCTATGTGTTAATTCGCATAAACTTATTGGATAGCTGAAGCATTTAACCAGTCCTTTGAACCAAAGCTATAGTCAAGCATAATCCACAGTAAATAACAAATGGAAATTAATGAAAATCATCTTAGATTGATACTTCATTAATAATTCATGCAAACTATTACAATAGGAGAGAAAATAAACTCAAAACAATCACAAGGTTAACATAAGCATGCTCAAGAACCCCACGATTTACTAAGTTCTCAAATCTGACTCAAAACTTCAAAACCTGGACATCTCTTTCTTTCAACTTCACTCTTATCTCACGTATCTTGAGTAATTTCAACAGACCCTTCTCTCGGCCCAAAATTCCCTTTTATAAAAACAAGGGAGCCAACAAGCTTCAGGCCGGAGAGTACACATGTCCATTTTTCATTGGACCGCTAATCTCTAATCAGTTATCTTTACATCATTTATTGGTAAGAGAGGAAAATCCAAAAGAAAAATGATCACTAGTTTGTTGTGGAGAAAGAAAAACCGTTGCTCCAAGAGTCGCTCACCTTTCACCAAAGCATCTCTAACCATTTTTTACACTTATTTCATTTCAACATCCTGTACTTGAATTTGAAGAGAGAATGCATTTCAAAATATGATATTTAAGGCCAGACCTGTAGTTTTCATGACCAAATTGTAATTCTCGATTAGGACATTCACAATTCAAGTTCATCAGTGAACACCCTTTTCCATGACTCAAAATCCTCTTCAGACGACCAATTGAAAGCTACCACCTGATCCACCATGTTTCGGTAAGGTGCATACTTTATCATTAATGATGTGGCCATTTTATCAAAGTTCTCTAGGAAACTAATGACAAACGACAACTCTTCCAATTTGTTTTCCAACATGCGGATATCAACATTTTTGCATATCTCATGTGTTTGAGCAATCATTATATTATTCATCTGCTCCTTCCACGCTTGCAAAGGTTTGACCTTATCCTGACTATGCAAAATATGAGGTAGTGGAGTCAAGTCCTTTCCATCATAAATATCCTTCAATGTTTTGATTTTGGACTCCATAGGAGCAGCAGACCCCTGGAACTTTTGCTCCACAATACCCTTGACAAATTAATATGTTGTTATGACTGTAGGGTATTTGTCCCCATGCTGTTTTGCCCCAACTGCCATAAATTTCAACTTCTCCATTCTAGGGCCCCATCTACTTAGCAAGGGGATAGCCAATTCTCTGTCCCTTGGAAACAATTTGAGTGCTTGCAACATTAAGGCATAATTTGCATGAACACTATTCAGCTTACTCTGGACCCGTTTATGTAAGTTCCTTAGCACAGTATCAACAATCTCTGAGTTATTCCTTCCTGCTGCATCCCAGATTTGGTTTACCATCTCCTTATATTTTTTAACCTGCTGGATTAACTCTTCCCTAGAAAGATCTCCACCTGAGCCACTGGCCTTTTCAATTGCAATAGGCACTTGTCCCATATTATATGGGACAATAGCCCAAGATTGCTCCTGTGCAGAAGGTTGAGGCTGCACTATTGGTGGGTCTGAAACAGTATGGCTAGAGCTAACCTGCCTTTGAGACCTCAAGGTTTCCATCTGTTGTCTCAGTTAGGCCATCTCAGTTTCCAATTCTACCACCCTTTGTTGACTCTTATTATACTCAATAATAATGTCATTATACTGGCTCCTCAGAGTATCTTGGTTTTTAGTTAAGTCCTCCACAGTTGCCCTAGTGAATTTGGAAAGATTCACAACCATGTCAACAACCTCCAATGCAGGAGTGTCAACAACTCTTTTTACAACCAAATGACCATCAAAGTCAGATGTTTCTGCAACAAAAAGTTTTCGAGACCCAGTGGATAGTGAACATATTGCCAGAGCATCCCATTCCTCACTAAATACTGATCCCTTAAGTGCCAATGCAACCTCCTCCTCTGTTGCGAGAAGCGGCCTATTGGCCCTTCTTACTATGTCAAACACCACAACATCAACAATATCCCATTCAACGAGTAGCAATATTCCACACTTTTGAACCAATGCCCTACCCTGTTCTGGTGTGATTTCTTTAAACCTTTCCTTCATCTGCAATCTAACCCTTGACTAAATTACCTGCTCTGGGAGCTCTGGATGCAAACTTCTCTCATGTGCAACCTTCTCAGAATATAATGAGAGATGAGCTCTCCATATAAAATCTTTAAAAGAATGAGTATGAATAAAAGAGTCATCCATCATGAACTCTTTGCAAGCCTCCATCCTCAAATCGTCATTATTTGTAATCCATTTGATCTCATCCTTCCCCAATCTTAGGGTGATTGCCCCTGAACTTGTTGCAGTGTCAGCTGGGTTTAGTGGCATCTTCAGATTCATTTCATCTAGAGTTACAATGATGTCCTCCTCATCATTACCCTCATAGCCAAAATCCCCTACACTTTCAGTCCTCTGCCTCTTTGGGGATGGTGGGTGAATCTGTTCTGAAAACGTTGGAGGAGAATCCAGGTCAACAATACCTGGCACTGCTTGCCTTGGGATAGATGGTGCGCCCCTCATTGCAACCTCCTTTGTCCTGCTTCCCTTTCTCCTAGAAAATACCTTTATCTTCTTTTGAGGCTGATAAGTAGGCCTCTCTTCAACTCTTACCTCAGGGTACTCCTCAGTAATTTGTGATTTTCCCCTTTCTTCCACAATCCTTTCATCCTTTAAGACCCCTAACACGCTCTCAAAATTTTCAAGAGCATAAATTGCCTTACTAAGCTCATCTTTAGCACCAGGTATAGGATCAAAACCAGGCATCTTTTCCTGCTTACTTCTCACCATTTTTGAATAGGCAATGAACATTGCCTTTCTCTCATCTTGTAAGTTCAAATAAAAAATGTTCCTAATGATATGTTCAGGAAAGTAAAAGTTGTGGACGAAGGTCCCAGTCCGGTGCTTAGCCTTCATTTGGGAGATAAAACCCTCGAGATCATGATTCCTAGGGCATACAGTCCTTAGCCTATATGGCCTGAGCAATAAGTGCATTTTCTTCCACCCTCCCTTTGTCATGACAAAATCGGCAAAAGTTGTATATTCAGGGAAGAAAGATCTCTTCTTATGTTCAACAGGCAAATGGAAATCCTGAGATGCTCCCAACTGCCTCATGATTTCTATGAAACCAAGTCTAAGGGGAACCTCCCTTGGTAGAACAAACAGGGCGGCATTTGTGCCAAAAACCCTGAAAATTGTTATGCTATGATTGGGGATAATATCCCCCCAGTTATGTGTTAAATTCAACTCAGGCCTCCTCTCCATAGGTCTTAGGAAATCATGAATTTCCTTTGGAATCCTAGGGGAATAAAAAACCAAGGCCTTTCTTAACTTGGATCCGAAAACATTGTGAAAGGTTACATAATCGAACTTATAATCATGCATGTCTAGGACCCTAGTACAATACTGGATAGGCATCTCAATGTTTTCTTCTCTTTTCTTCAATTCCATATCTTTCTCGAACACACTTTGACCCCTATACAAAAACATGTGGATTAGCAAAGAGAACCATTTGAATCCTACCCAATTCTTCCCCAGCTTCAAAGATACCAGACCTGAATGCATTTTCTCTGCAAGGTAAGTGGCAAAATCATATACCACGTTATAGCCCGGGTGTTGGAGGTTTACAACCATATACATCACTTTGATAGGCAAAGTCTTCTTCAAATTTATCTCCAAGACCTGACACAATGCACAAACAGTCTTCTTAAAATGGACGGCAAAATAGTCCACTGGGAATGGTTCAGGCTCATTCTTGCCAATAACAACTTTCCTCTGATTCTTGCCTCTTCCCGACAAAACCAAATGGGGTATCAAAAGGGATGTTCTGATCAAACCCTTGGTGTTTTTGTATTCCTCCCTGAAGACCTCCAAGTTGATAGGAATCATATCTTGGCTCCATTCGTGCAAACCAAAAATCTCTTTGATTTCCTCCCTGGTTACTTTGATCATTTGCTTGCCAAGATGTGTTCTGACCGTTCAGACCACAGGGTCGTACCTTGTAGCAATATCCTTTACTAGGTCTACATCCTCGTAGACATTGGGAACCACCAGCTTACCCAGGTCCAATGTCCATGGATTACATAGAGGAACTGCTAAATTTCTGTTCCCAAACCAATTGGAAAATAACTGCTAGCTAGTGTATGGCAATTCAGCATCTCAAATTGCACACTGCTTATCCACTAATCCTTCTAAAAGCAAGGGCCCGTAGAACAATACCTTTCCCTCCTGCTTCTTTCTTGTAGAGGGCTTCAACAAATCAATAACATCTTGGGAAAAACCCCTAGACGTAGCTTCAAAACCAACAATTCGTGCCTTGGGTGCCATTTATATCAAATAGATGATAATTCGAGCTAGGGTTTGCTTATTTTTTAAATGGCAAACAATTACACTTTTCTTTCTATTGCCACCACAGAAAATTATTCTATATTTAAAATCTATAGCAATTACCTATACAAGCTCTAAAAGCGAATTTACTCAACAATTCTTTAGGAACCGAAAAGAAAACAGTCACCAATTGTTCAGTAAGCAATGCTAACACCTTTTGAAAACACAAGAGAAGGCGTACGTACTAACGGTTTATCTTGCAGAGCATCAAATGTAGTGAGACTGGAGAATTGCAATAATGGTTGTTTTCCTTCAGCACTAGACAATTCTTCCTCAATCCAGAAATGCACCACTGAAATAGTAATTTATTGATCTTTTTGGCATTTAATTATGCAGGCCGAGTCAAACTCGACCATTACTATTCACTCGCGCAAGATGAAACGACTATAGTACAACACCAGTTCATTTGAACACGATTCGTTGATCAAAAGCAATGTTGGCAAGGCGAACGACCCAGATTAAGTTAAAACAATTTGAAAATGCCACATCTGCCTTCCAGTCATCAAGCGAATAGGAAATCCACCTACTAGGCACCACATCAGCATGGAACGGGTCCCACCACGTTCGTCCATCGATAACATTGGCGTCCACGCGTCAACAAATTGCGCACCTCGCAACATTATTAAAACTAAAGTTTTAATTGCACGAGGTCAGCGAGGGACGACCATGATGCATTGGTAGGTAAATAGTTGTCGGCATCAACATCCATCCTCGGTCAGAGATCAAAACCGATCCCCACCATCAGATGCAACAGGTGGCAGCATCTCGCAAACCTCACAACATTTCTCATGACGTAAGCAAAAACCTTGCGAGGTATGCGATGAATGGTTAAGATTAGAATTATTTCATCTGATGGCCTATGTAATCTGCACATGCGAAACAATTATTCTTAAAGAAGGGGACCGACTAGGTGGACAGGGAAATAACCCTCGAGGTCGAAAAGATTATTCAATGGTTAATTTATAGCAATTTGTCAGCCAAAAACCATAGGAACAATAAGGTCAAGATGCAAAAACCGAAAGGACAGGTAAAAGGGGTCGGTAAAGTCATGACCAAAGAAGGATAAAACACCACTTAAGTGACTGATCACCGCCGATAACAAGTCAACACAAAAATAAAACCCCAAGACCCAGACCAGTTAGAGGTAACGTAAAATCCCACCACAGAGGGGAAGAAAATAAAAGCTCCACCAATGCCCACTGTAGGAAGGATACATCCTAGTACATGTTGATCAAAGCTTGTGTGATGTTAGGATGATGATGCTAAGATAGGTCAATGATACAAACTTCATTGATGTATTTACCTATGATCTAGACT
Source organism: Sequoiadendron giganteum (assembly GCA_007115665.2). NCBI lineage: Eukaryota > Viridiplantae > Streptophyta > Pinopsida > Cupressales > Cupressaceae > Sequoiadendron > Sequoiadendron giganteum. The sequence continues at coordinate 151,249 of CM021105.1, read as the reverse complement.
TTAGATTTTGACAATTAAGTTCTCACTTTACAACTTGCCACACTTGCTTTCTACTTGCTTCGCCAAAGGGGTGAAGGTGACGCTTGATTTATTATGGGTAAAGGTTTATCGCAGGTGAAAGCGAGATGGGATTGATGGTTTTGGATTTTTCTGGAATATTTCAATGTTTTGAGGTTGTTTTTGGTCTTTTTCAAAAAAATTATGTGAATGTTTTAGGTTTTCAAATTATTTGAGGTTGTTTAGGGTTTTTTGAGATATTTGAGGCTGTTTAGGTCTTTTGAATGTTTTCTAATGCTTTTGGTAATTTTTCGATATCTGAATGTTTTGGAGCTTTTAGAATATTTGAATGTTTAGGAATTTTCTAAGAATTTCAACCAAGAATATAACCTAAAGACCTATCTTAGGGGCCTCAGGAGTTGATCAAAGATAAGCCTTGCCTACGTTATACTCGTAGAGACCATGTAGTTCGACTGACTCGACCCATTTACAAGATGAAGATATGAACATGTGATGGAATGCTAGTTTATTATGACAGACTCCTAAAGGACCGACCTAGGGTGCCTTGGGGGCACATCAATGATGGAATTGCTTACGTTCAAGCTTAAAGACTCGTAGTTTGACAATAGGGCACTTTTTTTTTATTTTTTGAACTTTTTAGGGATTTTGCCTTTACAATTTTGCGAATGTTTTTGGATTTTAGCTATACAAGATTTGCAAATGTTTTTGGATTTTTTGATGAATGTTTTATGAATGTTTTTGGTGTTTTCTCATAAGATTTTTGATGGCCTCAAGATATACAAGAACCCGATATGGTCCATAATGAAATGCCCCCAGTGTGACAGGTTAGACTACTTCGATATAGGCAAGACAAGCAGACCTTTGAAATATTCCAAGAGGTACTAAAGGGATACAATATTTCACATCATCAAGCTATGATAAGGATGCAAATAGGTGATGGATTAATGGTAGTATAAAGAATGATAGGACTAAAAGAGCTAGAGAATAGATGAAGGTGCTTTATTTACGCGAGACACTTGTTTGCCAGGTTTTCACAAAGGTACTTGCCCAAAGCGCCACCAAAGTGGTTTTTACTAGAGGATGATTTTTTTTCTTTAATTTTTCAATCCCTTTTCTTATTTTTTTGGATTTTAATCATTTTTTGATTTTTTTGTATTTTCATATTTACATCCTTCAAGACTAGGCATACAAATTTTTGAGATGCAAGCTGTTAGTTGGCTCCTACAAGGGTTCACCTTTAGGTGTTGATAGTTGATATGCTCCTGATCCATAGCTTGTTGTGATGACAAAGGGACCCAACCAGTTAGGCTTGAATTTTCCTTTACTATCATGATTTGGTAGATTCTTTTGATTCCGCTTTAGAACAAGATCCCCTACTTGGAAAGACCAACATTTGATCTTATTATATCTCCATTTCAGTCGGTTTTGATATACTTGTAAGTGATTGAGGGCATCAAGATGACGCTCGTCCAGGAACTCTAGCTCATTCAGCTGAGATACTCTATATTCATCATCAGTGATCAGGTTTTGTAGTGACATTCACAGTGATGGGAGCTCATCCTCAATAGGAAAGATAGCTTTTGATCCATAGACCAAGGGGAAAGGGGTTGCACCTATTGGTGTGTGGATACTGGTTCAATAGGACCAAAGAGTAGGATTTAACTATAGATGCCAATCACGATCAGCTTCGTTGACTATTTTCTTCAGGATTTTTAGGATAGTTTTTTTGTAGCCTTTACTTGGTTGTTGCCTTGGGGATAATACAAGGTAGAGAATCAATGTTGGATGTTGAATCTTTGACATAGTTCTTTCAAATCTTGATTCTTAAAGGGTATCTCGTTGTCTGATATTAAGGTTTGCGAGACACCATAACAACATATGAGGCAATTGAAGATAAAATTGGCAATCTGCTTCCCTGTTATGTAGGTCATAAAAATGGCTTCTACCCACTTAGTGAAGTATTCAGTGGCAGTTATGATAAACTTGTGGCCATTAGATGAGGTTGGGGTGATTTTGCCTATGAGGTCAAGTCCCCACTGTGAAAAGGGCCAAGGTGTGATCATTGGCTACAATTCCTAAGTTGGTGCATGAATCAGATCTTTGTGCTATTGATACTAGACACACTTTTGATCATACTGATTATGAAAGGTGACCCTATACCTACATAAACACAAAGAACAAACACAATATTAGATCCAAATGTAAGATAGAAGAAACATTCCCCATGAAATTAGATTGAAACATCAAAATAGGAAATAAATGAAGAACACAAATGAAAGCAAGTAAATCCTATTCTAATGAGAAAACTATCAATCCCATGGGGGAATTGGTGCCATTTATGTGAAGGAAATGGCCTTTTCCCAAATCCTTAGTGTGAATTGATGAAGATTCTTGATTCATTGATGCAATGTGATGATAACCTTGATGAACTTGATACAAAAATATGAAATTCAAAATGCAATGGATGAAGTTGTGAGTGAAATTGAATATAGTAAGCTTGCATGGATTGTGGATGATCAATTCAATAGGAGAAGCCCTATATTTATAGATTTGAAGAATGGAAGAATAAGAAAAATGGATGAATGTGGGATAATAGACCAACCAATGAGAGGAGGCCACTTGTCAACATGTGATTGGAGGAGGAATGAGCACATTTTGATGAATGTGCAAATAAATGCAATTAAGTGGAATTTTAAAATAGTGAAAAGACAAGTTGGAGGGATAGGAAAATGGAGTAAATTCCACTTGGCTCAAGGAAAAGGACATGTAAGAGGCCTTTAATTCCTTGTTGGAAGTAGCCATCCCATTTTGGAGGGATTTTAAAATTTGAGGAATATTCCACAAAAGATGCCCTTTCGAAGGAAAATAGATGAATTAATAAATCAATTAAATTGATTTATTTGTGCAAGTTGCAAAATCCAGAGGATTGGAGTGATTAGGATTAGATTTAATCATGATTTGATCAAATTAAGTAGAAATTAGGTGATTTGACAAATTTGACTTAGATTTTAGGATTTATTTAAATCAAAGTTGAGAGGAAAATTATTTTAGATTTAATTAAATAAAGATTGATTTATTTAATTAAAGAGAGTGATGTTAGATTTAAACCAAATAAAGTTTAATTTATTTAATTTAAAGAGATGACCTTAGAAATTTAATTAAATAAAGTTAATTATTTAATTAAAAGAGAGACTATAGGATTAATTAAATAAACTGATTTATTTAATTAATAGAGGAGAATGACTTAATTAGATAAATTTGATTTATTTAATTAAGAGAGGAAATATGATGAATTTAATCAAATAAAAATTATTCAATTAAATTAATTAGTAAAGGGGATGATTTAGGAAGAAACGATGTTAGTAAGATCAGGATCAGGTGTGTAGGATCAATTTGTATATTTTTCCCCTCTTTGAAGCAATGCACTTGTTGTATTGGTTCAAAGAATAAATTGTTGTGATCAAAATTCAAAAATTTCTAGATTTTTTAGATGCCCCACTGCTACCCCAACAAGAAGGATTATGCTGGCATATTGCCCCCTCGAGAGATTGGACGAAAATTTGGATTTTTGGGTGATCTTGTGAAAAAATAAGGTAATGTGAAAAAATAAGGTAAGGTGCCTGACAGGTCCAGAAATGGTCCAAGATGCCAAAAAAATGCCAAAATATTAAAAAAAATGCAAAACGGCCCTCGATCGGGCAAAAACGGGATCGAAGGTCCAAAACCTTAGTTGGACGACTAAATTAGGTAAAAAATCCCTAATTTTTAGGCTTAAATAGACCCCAAGGGGCCACTTTCAAATCATTTTCACACTTAGCCTTTAGAGAATTTTGCATTTTGAGCTCTGAGCTTTGATCGAGATGGTGTAAAGATTGCTTCCATGACACGTGTCAGAGTGAGTATGAGTGCACCAGCGACCAACCGTCTTAGGACTAGTGGTATGTACCTCTCCCTCAACTTTTGATTTCAAATTTTTACGTGCATTAAATAGGGTCAAAGTCAAATTTAGGTCAAGCGACGATATATAGCACTGCTGAAAATGCAAAATCGGCGTCGTGCGACCTCAAAGTGCACCACATGTGCGAAGAGCATCGCCGCACCATAATTTAGAAAATTAGGGTTTGGTCTAAAGTCAGGTGCATAAGAGAAGTGCGCCACCACGAGTCTTTTTGGAGTTTGGGGTCTGGGGGCACGGTCAAACTGCGTCACCGTGACACAGTTTGAAATTTGCAAATTGCACCGCAATTGCAAACAGAGCTACCTATGTTGTTCGAACTGCGAAAACTCAGGACAGGATCTCAATTTTTTTTAAAACTTGACATTGTAGCTTTTCCTGTGTAGGAGGACCTTGGGATACTACATTCTTGGGAGCACAGGTGCCCGATGCTTAGTAGATTAGATGGGTTACACGAGTTGCTCCAAGAGCAGCTTGGGGCGATTGGGCTTTGGTATGTTGCTTATGCCCGTCCTGTTCGGACACACCTAGGTATGATGACAGTCTTAGCCGAGAGATGGCATAGTGAGATATCTTCGTTTCACTTTTCAACTGGCGAGGCCACAGTCACACTAGAGGATGCTTGATGCATCCTTCGATTGCCCATCCATGACGAGAGAGTCATTTATGATGTGGATGCCAGGAGGGATGCCTATTATGAGGTCATGGGGCTTGAGGCGATCATCGTTTCTGAGGGACAGATCGATCTTGTGTGATATAGGGACTTATTGTTGCTGCCATTACATCAAGGCTTGTGGCACCAAATCGGCGGGGCCAATACTTCAACCCAAGGTGGGGGCTATCATGGGAGTGGATGCTCTTTATGAGAGAGTTCTTTGTATGGAGGCAAGTGATGCTGGCCTCACTCTACCAAGATCTTCATGAATTTTCCTGTTTAGATAGTAGGGCCATTGGGGCCGGTGTTATATTATTGCATGTCTGGGCTTGGGAGCACATTGCAATGCTTCACCCTCAGGTCACAGTGATTGCCCTAGAGCTGGATGATTCGATCATCTGGTGATATGGCGAAGCTCAGTTTACATTCACTCACATAGGGGCAGGTGATATCGCCCATTGGTGGAGGGTCATCAATGAGATGACAATATTTACTTGGAGGCACTGGCTTGGCATGGGTCCTTGGTTCGACGATGTTCAATAATTATTTTTTGCTCGATAGGAGAGATTGATACAGGGCCGAGAGCACACCATCATTGAGAGATGCCTATTGGACCGAGTAGCCAGGCAGTTTGGAGATACATGACTGACCTGATGAATAGTATGTGGCCATATTTTCCCATACTACGAGGGAGACTGCATGGGGCAGACCCATCCCTACAGACGAGGCAGTCACATCCTTTAGGAAATTGGTGGCCAGATCATGGCCATATGATTAGGGATAGGGGGATGCAAGGGTCACACAAGCTTACTGAGATTGGTTCAGACCACCCTTGAGACTTATAGATCTAGGTGCAGTGCCTACACGACAGAGGTCCAGGGGTCGATCAATAGGCTTAGGCCAGGGGCAGGGAGGCAGAGGTGATGGGGATGGGGACAGGGGAGGAAGTGTGACACCTCCACACCAACCACAACAGACACCACCCCAAGTGTAGACACCACCGTAGGAGCAACCCGAAGATGGGGATAAAGAGGTTCCACAACAACAACCCCCATCTCCACCATGAGGACAACTAGATCATCGTGATGCCTTGATTCAATAGTTGTAGGCACAGGTGTAGGTTTTGACACCTAAGAGGGATCAAGCTAGGCAACAGGTCTTGGCACTGACCACAAAGAGAGATCAGGCTCATTCTGAGCAAGATCAAGAGATAGGCCAAATGTGGTAGCTTGAGAGCATGGCCTCTGCATCCTAGGGCAGGACAATGTCCACACGGGTTTATTAAGAGGCGGTGAGAGAGGTTGAGTATTACAGGCTTCATTATAGACAGGCAGTACCAACAACAGTTCAGGTGCCCGAACATTCCCAACATACATGGATGAGGCTGCCCGAGGACCATGGTGAGAGGCATGCAGGAGAGGGCAGCAACCAGCAGGGCTAGTTCCTCATTTTGATCAGAGAGTTTTTGATTCATGGGCTCCAATTGTATCATACATATTTTGATTTATACACATTTGATCCTGATCTTGTACTATGATAGTTACTCATTTATATATATGAGATGGTTCAATTTATGAGATGTCCTACTTTACTTATGAATAATGGATGGATGTATTTAATTTACTATGTGTTATGATATTTTATGATTTTATGTTATGAGATGCATCTATTTTATGCTATGCAATTATGTGATGTAATGATGTGATGCAACGATTATGGATGCATTTCTTTTTGTATATTTTCTATGCATTTTATGGTGATGATGTATGGATGCAAATGATTTTCTACATTACGTTTTGAATGGTTTATGTGATGTACTATGATTAGTGATATGAAATTGTAACTTTTTTGTTTCCTTTTCTCATGCATTTATGGATGATATGCAAATGGGATATGAATGTAACAATGCATGATATTTATAATATACGATATGCAATGGTAATATGTATAAATGTAATGATGTAATGCAATGATTCCTATAATGAATGCAATGTCATGTTTTGAAATAATGTTGTATGATAAGAAATGATTCCTAATGATATACTAATGAATTATGATATGTGAGACTAGGCTATGTGATTTATGTAGTGGATGATTTGCTAATATCTATATGATAATGAATGCAATGTGTTAATGATTATACATGATGCGAGATGACCTATGAGATGCTAATGTAAATATGCAATAATGGTACAAATGTAATGTCATAAATAATGTAATGCACATGATTATGAGATGATGATATGTACTGGCAATATGATAATGATGAACTAATGATGACATGCAATGTATGTAAATGATTATTATATGTAATGAGGTTATCATGATATGATGTGCATATGGATACATAATGAAGTGATATGATATGTGATTATGTAATGGATGAGTTGATAATAATATAATGAAATACAAATAATAGTAATGAATCTATATTAATGATGAAATGCAATGCATCTATGTGCACTATGTTGATGATTGGTGGATGCAGGATGGATGCATTTTAGTGATGTTTTTGAGTAACTATCATGGCACTGTGTTAGTATGGAAAGAAGACAAAAGAAAGAAGATCCAACAAACTTACCTTATTAATGATGATGGTAAAATCAATAATTGGGATTTTAAAAGGGCCATTTACTTTATGTTTGATAATACACGTAGGTATGATGCATCAAGGTATTAAGAACCAGGATGGTGTGGTACCTAATGTGATGGAATTTGAATCGACAATCAAATAGGAGTACTCATGTTGACACTTGACATAAAAAACCTTATTCAAGATATAGTTCAAATATTCTAAACATCTCATACTAAAACATAGAAAAGCAAGCCTTCCTGTGTGGTCAACAAGACATCTAAAGTACCTTCCCTACAAACCAAAGAAAGCACACATGACCAAGTTATTTTACAAGAACATCCCACAAGCATAGTAGATAAAAAGATAATGATCATTGCCCCATTCCTTTCTCTCTAAACCGTTTTGATTAGGCATCATCGAGAGGTCCTTGGAATGAGCGTAAAATAAGCTCAGTCAAAAAGACAAAGATAAAGTAAACAAACAAGCTAATGTTCTTCATACCGCTAGCCAAGACTAAACTATAGTGATGTCTGATGTTGATGTTGGTTGTAGGAAGGATGCATCTTAGGACATGTTGTGATCAAGTGATATGGGATTGACTAGATGATAAGCTATTGATACTCCGAGTTGACCAGCTTGTTGACCTACTAACCTAGGCTTGAGACTTTGACGATTGAGCTTTTACTTTAAAACCTGCTAGACTTGCTTCTGACTGACTTACCAAAGGATGAAAATGATGATAGATTTATTATGAATGATGATTATTGCAGATGAAAGTGAGATGGAGATGGATGCACCATTTTGGGTTTTTTCAAATATTTAGATGTTTTTGGTGTTTCAAAATGTTTTGAGGCTATTTTAATTTTTGGGTTTTTCTTTTTTTTTGGATTTTTCGAGATTTTGACCAAGAACCTAACCTAAAGACCTATCCTAGGGGTCTCGGGAGCTGATCAACAAATTAGCCTTGCCTACATTATATATGCAGAGACCACGTAGTTCGACTAACACAAACTTGATTATTGATGAGATAGATGGGCAAATAGATTGCCATTTTATTGCGACAGACGCCTAAAGGATTGACCTAGGGTGTCTTAGGGGATGATTAAATATCAACCTTGCCTACATTCAAGCTCAGAGATGACCTAGTTTGGCCGGATGACTCATTGTTTTGATTCTTTAAGATTTTTGAGATTTTGAATGTTTTGGATTTTTTTAAAAGATTTTATGAATGTTTTTGGATTTTTGGATTTCAAGGAAGATCACAAGAATATACACGAATCCGATTTGATGCAATTAAGGAACATGCCCCCAACATGATGCGATATACTACTTCGATATACATAGGATAAACTGACCTTTAGAATGTGCCAAGTAGTACTAAGGTGGAACATGATACGAACACAAGATCAAGCTATAGTATAGACGTGAACAAATGGTGGAAGGATAAATGGAATGTAATGGACAAGTGAGTGTGCAAAAATAAGCCGTGAAGATCTTGGTGGATGGAGGGTGCTTTATTTACACTTGGTGCCTATTTGCCAGGTTTTCACCAAGGTACTTGCCCAAAGTGCTACCGAAGTGGTTTTCACTAGAGGACGATTTTTTTTCTTTATTGTTTTTAATCCTTTTTCTCATTTTTTTGGATTTTGGTTTTTTTTATATTTTTGGTTTTACCCTTAAAAGATTAGGCATATTTTTTTTTTAGATGGGAGTTGTGCATGGGCTCCTGCAGGGGCTCCCTTTGGGTGTTGATAACTGGTAGGATCCTAATTTATAGCTCGCAGTGATGATGAATGGTCCCAACTAGTTGGGCTCAAATTTACCCTTGCTTTTTGGATTTGGTAGGTTCTTCTGATTAACCTTCAGTACTAGCTCACCGGCTTGGAAGGTCCACCTCCTGATTTTATTGTTGTAGCTTCACTTGAGGTGATTGTGATAGACTTGTAAGTGATTTAGGGCATCCATGCATTGTTCATCCAATAGTTCTAACTCATTTAGTCGTGAGACCCAATATTCTTCATCCATAATAAGATTTTGCAGTGATATCCTTAGGGACGGGAGCTCGATCTCAATGGGGAGGATGGCTTTTGATTCGTAGACCAAGGAGAAGGGGGTGGCACCTATTGGTGTGTGGATGCTTGTGCAGTAAGCCCATAAGGCGAGATTTAGCTGTAGATGCCAATCATGACCAACGTTATTAACTATTTTCTTAAGGATTTTTGAGGATGGTTTTATTGGTGGCTTTTTCTTGGAAATTGCCTTGGGGATAATATAGAGTGGAAATACGATGTTGGATATTGAATTTTTGACAAAGGTCATGAACATCTTGATTTTTGAAAGGTGTCCTATTATCTGAGATAATGGCTTGAGGGACATCATATTAGAAAATAAGGTAATTCAGGATGAACTTAGATATCTAATTTCCCATTATGTAGGTCATGGAAATGGCTTCAACCCACTTCGTGAAGTACTTCGTGGTGATGATGATGAATTTATGGTCGTTGGATGAGGTGGGAGTGATTTTACCGATGAGATAGAGCCCCCATTATGAAAAGGGCCAAGGTGTGATAATGGGGTGGAGCTCTTGAGATGGTGCATGGATGAGGTCCCCATGTTGTTGGCACAACAAACATCTTTTGAAAAATTCATGTGCGTCTCTTTCCATTGTGGGCCAATAGTATCCTATCCTCAGCAGCTTCTTAGCCAAAGTCATACCGCTCAAGTGTGAACCACAAATGTCATTGTGTACCTCGATTAAAGCAACCAGGGCTTCCTTAGTGTTTAGGCAATGTAAAAGAGTCCCTTTGATGCTCCTATGGTAGAGGGTTTCTCTTAGGATGATGAAACATGAAGACTTTTTGACAAAAGCTCTTTTGAGGTTCAGGGTTATGTCAGTGGGAAGGACTGCTATTCTCAAGTAGGTGTAAATGTCATGGTACCAGGGATCACCGGGACCAACGATTTTGCACATGAATTCAAGCTTTGGTACCTCAAATGCTGGTACGAGAAGTTGCTCTACGAGGAATTCTTGTTTTGGAACATTATGCGGGATTTCTAAGAGTGATCCGATCATTTCCATTGCATCCGCTGCTCTGTTGTTTTCTCTGGGTAGTTGTTCAAATGTAATATCAATAAAGAATTCCTTGAGGCTCTCCACCAATTTCTTGTATGGAGTTAATTTGTCATCCTTTGTTTGATATTCGTTATTTACTTGGTTGATTATGAGCTGAGAGTCTCCATATACCTTAAGAGCCATAATCTACCACTGCACTACAATCCTTAGCCCTATGACAAGAGCCTCATACTCTACGATGTTGTTTGTGCATGGGAATGACAACTTGTAGGATTTGGGTATGCAGTCCCCTTGTGGAGTGATGAAGAAGATTTTTGCCCCTGACCCGTGATGCGTGTAGGATCCATCAAAATACATCTTCTAGTGATCCGCTACACTAAGGTTGAAGATTGATTCTTTGGGGAACTCTTAGACAAGTGGATTTTTTGTATATATAGGAGCCTCTACCAGTTGATCCATAATTTCTTGTCGTTTGATGGCCTTGTGCTCTACATATTCAATGTCATGCTGTGTTAATGGTGATCCTTCTTCTAGCGCCAAAATGTGAATGGTGATCCTATACCTACACAAACACAAAGAACAAACACAATATTAGATCCAAATGCAAGATAGAAGCAACATTCCCCGTGAAATTAGATTGAAACATCAAAATAGGGAAGAAATGAAGAACGCAAATGAAAGCAAGTAAATACTATTCTAATGAGAAAACTATCAATCCCATGGGGGAATTGGTGCCATTTATGTGTAGGAATGGCCCTTTCTCAACTCCTTAGTGTGATTTGATGAAGATTCTTGATTCCTTGATGCAATGTGATGATAACCTTGATAAAATTGATACAAAAATATGAAATTCAAAATGAAATGGATGAAGTTGTGAGTGAAATTGAGTATAGTAAGGTTGCATGGATTGTGGATGATCAATTCAATAGGGGAAACCCTATATTTATAGATTTGAAGAATGGAAGAATAAGAAAAATGGATGAATGTGGGATAATAGACCAACCAATGAGAAAAGGCCACTTGTCAACATGTGATTGGAGGAGGAATGAGCACATTTTGATGAATGTGCAAATAAATGCAATTAGGTGGAATTTGAAATAGTGAAAAGACAAGTTGGAGGGAGAGGAAAATGGAGTAAATTACACTTGGCTCAAGGCAAAGGACATGTAAGAGGCCTTTAATTCCTTATTGGAAGTACCCATCCCCTTTTGGAGGGATTTTAAAATTTGAGGAATATTCCACAAAAGATGCCCTTTCGAAGGAAAATAGATGAATTAATAAATCAATTAAATTGATTTATTTGTGCAAGTTGCAAAATATAGAGGATTGGAGTGATTAGGATTAGATTTAATCATGATTTGATCAAATTAAGTAGAAATTAGGTGATTTGACAAATTTGACTTAGATTTTAGGATTTATTTAAATCAAAGTTGAGAGGAAAATTATTTTAGATTTAATTAAATAAAGATTGATTTATTTAATTAAAGAGAGTGATGTTAGATTTAAACCAAATAAAGTTTAATTTATTTAATTTAAAGAGATGACCTTAGAAATTTAATTAAATAAAGTTAATTATTTAATTAAAAGAGAGAGTATAGGATTAATTAAACAAACTGATTTATTTAATTAATAGAGGAGAATGACTTAATCAGATAAATTTGATTTATTTAATTAAGAGAGGAAATATGATGAATTTAATCAAATAAAGATTATTCAATTAAATTAATTAGTAAAGGGGATGATTTAGGAGGAAATGATGTTAGTAAGATCAAGATCAGGTGTGTAGGATCAACTTGTATATTTTTTCGTGTCTACACTGATAAGCTTCCTTCTCCATGGTTGGCCAATAGTACCTCATCCTCAACAGTTTGTTAGCTAACATCATACCACTAGAATGGGAACCACATATGCCATTGTGTACTTTCGTTAAAGCAGTTAAGGCTTCCTCTTGGTTAAGACATCACAATAATGTTCCTTCGATGCTTCAACGGTAAAGGGTATCTCCTCGGATCACAAATTGGGATGCCTTTTTGACAAAGGTCTTTTTAAGGTTCGAGGTGATATCATGGGAGGGTTCCTCTGCTTAGATAATTAAAGATGTCATGATACCATGGGGATCCAATACCAACAATCCCACACACAAATTCAAATTCAGGGATTTTGAAATTCGGTACGAGAAGTTTTTCTACCAATAATTCACATTGGAGGACATTGTTCGACATGTACAACAACGATCCTATTGTTTACATAACATCCTTTGCTCTATTGCTCATGCAAGGAATTTGTGAGCAAACATTATGTCTATAGAGAGATCTTTGAGATTATCTACCATCTTCTTATAAGGAGTGAGCTTGTCATCTTTAGTTTGATAGTCGTCATTGACTTGGTTGATAACCAGTTGTGAGTCTCCATAGACTTTCATCTCTTGAATTTTCCACTAAATCGCTATCCTCAGATCTATGATTAGGGCTTTGTACTTAGCAATGTTGTTAGTGTGAGGAAATGATAGCCTGTATGACTTTGGAATGCAATCACCTTGAGGGGTGATGAAAAGAATGCCTATTCTGGATCCATGTTGGGTGAATGATCCATCAAAGTACATCTTCCACTGATTTATGAGGTTGATAAGGAACACTGATTCATTAGAAAACTCAGATATCAAGGGGTTCTCTACATAGATGGGTGATTCTACTATTTGATATGCGATTACTTGTCGTTTGATTTCCTTGCACTCCACATAATCTATGTCAAATTTAGTTAAGATCATTACCCATTTGGCCATTTTCCCTGTGAGAGTTGCTTTGGATAACAGGTATTTCAATGTGTCTATCTTCACAATAAGTTTGATTTGATGTGACAACATGTAATGCCCAAATTTTTTTGAAGCAAAAACTATTGCTAGGCATGCTTTCTCAATAGGTGAATAGTTCATTTCATAGCCCACCAAGGTTCTACTGATATAGTAGATAGCCCTTTCCTTTCCATTTTCATCATGTTGTGCTATAAGAGCTCCTAGCGCTGTTGATGTTGCAGAGATATATAGGATTAATGGTTTTTTCGATATTGGTGGCATGAGAACTGGAGGTGTTAGTAGATAATATTTGATTTGCTAGAAAGCTTTATCACACTTGTCAACCCATTTGTAGGTTATCCCTTTATGAAGAAGATGTGAAAAGGAGTGGATCTTATCTGATAGTTACATTATGAACCTTCTGATGGATTACAATCTTCCTTGGAATCCTCTCATTTGCTTCAGTGTTTGCAGTGGTTCCATGTCGAGGATTGCTTTTACCTTTGCTGGATCAATTTCTATCCCTCTTTGTGAGACAATAAAGCCAAGAAGTTTCTTTGATGTAACCCCAAAGACATGCTATTTTGGATTCAGTCGTACCTTGTATTCTTCAAGCCTATCAAAGATGGGTCCTAAGACTGGTATCTACTTACTTCTTTTCTTTGATTTTTCCAAAATATTGTCCACATAATATTCAACTATTTTTTGGATCATGTCGTGAAAGACTAGGGTCATTTCTCTTTGATAGGTTGGTTCTGCATTCTTTAACCCAAATGGTATCACATTCCAGCAATATGTTCCCCATGGACAAGTGAATTCAGTTTTATGTTGATCCTCCTTGGCGATCATGATCTGATTGTAGCCTGAAAAACCATCCATGAGTGATAGCATTTCATTCCCAGCTATTAATTCGACAATGAGGTCGATATTAGGAAGAGGAAAATCATCCTTAGGGCATGCTTTGTTTAAGTCTCTGAAATCAATGTAGATTTTGATGGCCCCAGTGGGTTTTGAGACTGGTACTAGGTTTGAATTCCACTCAGGATAATCTATCAGTCGGATGAATCCAATGTCAAGAAGATTTTGTAACTCTAGTTTCACCAAGAGTGCTATATGAGGATGCATCTTTTTTAACTTCTGCTTGATTAGCTTGGCTTCAAGATAAATTGCTAAATGATGCACAACTACTTTAGGATCAATCCCAGGCATATATGTGTATGACCATGCAAAGTTAGCTCTCTACTCTTTCAATAACATTGCTAGGTTCTTATGTTATTCATCCAACAAGGATTCAACATAGAAAGTGATCTTGGGTGCTTCTTTTGTTCCTAGATTGATCGGGGTAGCCTTGTCTGCTAACACTTCTAACTTTTCGGGATACATTGCATTAAGGGGGATATTGAATCTCTTATCCTTGGGTGCCTCAGAGAGGTTTTCACCTTTGGATACATCTTTTCTTTTTACTATTTTAAGATAAGAGAGTGCTATAACATAGTTTTCACTCAAGGATTTGCATGTTAGTTTCATTTCATCAATTTTGCGACTGAAGGATTCAATTGTATCCCCATAGTAAGCCCATGTGTCTAGCTCTATGTCAAAAATTTCTTTGTGATCTACCCATGACAAGTTGTCTTGAAGTCCCATGAATTTTGAGATCGCTTCATCGTTTTTGAATAAATCCAGAATTGGTGGTCCTTGTTGGTCCATGTCAATAAGTTGTAGGTATACTAAGCGTAGTTCAATTGGTTGATTATTTGAAACAAAGGATGTAATGGATATCACAAAGAGGGAGTTATTTTCAAATAGGTCATCAATATCAAGGGGGAAGTCATCTAAAATCATATCACATGGTGTAGGTAACCAAGAGGAAGCCTCAACCAGTTTAGTGGAAGTACCTTTGCCAATAAGGGTAAGCTTGCTAGTAGTACAACCTGAACCAAGATTCTTTAACATTTCTTAGGAACGATAGGTTCTAGCAAGCCATTTTCATTCTATCCCAGGTTCTCATTCTTGTTATAATCCATTCCCTTCATGTGTTGTAAGCCTTTATTATCATGTTCCATGGGAAGGATAGGGATAGGTCATTCATCCTGATAGAGGAGTTTAGAGATATCCTCCTCATTGACATCTTCTTGATTTAGATCCCCCCACTTAGTGAAGGTAGTAGCTTCCATCTTGATTGTTTTGGGCTCTTTAGTGCTAGATGTGGGTTTCCCACGAGATTGAGGAGAAAGAGGTAGCTCTCCTAAGGCAAAGGTATCTTTTAGTAGCTTATAGTTTCCACAACCATCATCCTGGATCACTACTTTGATGTCAGGAATGTTCTACATGTGTGTATTGTTTGCCGAGGTAGATGCAAGGGATGACAGATCAACAAATAAGGTAGGTGCGGATGTAGGCCCTTCATCATTTTTAGGCACTTGGGGGATCTTATGGAACTTAGCCTCAAGATTCTTGCAGTAGTAAGAAGGCTCAGGATCTCCATAGATGGTAATTTCTCTACCCTCAAAAGGAAACTTGACACATTGATGGTAGGTTGAGGCAACAAATTTTATTGATGGTAGGTTGAGGCAACAAATTTTAAGGCATGGATCCAGGATCGACCAAGTAGGATGTTATACGAAAGATCAAGATCTAGCACTTGGCATGTATTTTTTGCAATAATAGATCCCACTTGAATGGGTAGTGTAATGATGCCTTGTGATACCTGCTCTTGGTCGTCATATGCTCTGATGGTGGTACTTTTTTCTTTCTCAATGGTATCTTCTGAGTATCCCAAGTCTTTGATTATCTTAAGGGTACAAATATTCAGACCAACACCTCCATCTACTAAGACTCTTTTAACCTTGTTTTTATGAATGCAAACCTTGAGGTGTAAATCATGATTATGAGATGGTTGTGATGGTAGGTTTTGTTTGGAGAAGGTGATGAGATGATTGGTAATGTGCCCCACCATAGATTGAAACCAATCCATATCAATATCCTTGGGGATAGATGACTCTAATAAGGCTTTCTCTAAGATTTCTCTATGTGCGATAGATAGCCTCAATAGTTCTAATATTGATATCTGTGTCGGGGTCTTCTTAAGCTGGTCTAGGAGATTATACTTGCTGGGATTCGACGTTGGAAAAGTAGGTTGCGTCCTAGACTAAGATGGGACTCCTTAGATAATGACCTTTCCACACCATGTGGTGACTCCACACTCAGCACTAGGTCCTTTGATGGTGATGACTATAATGACTATAATGACTATCATGGGAAGTGATTACGTTTGAATAGCTATGCTGCACATTTTTGTAATCCTTAGCTTTTATGTTGTTGTTCCCTTTGTTATGATCTAGCATAGGGTTCTTGTATATCTTGAAATCCCGATTTCCAACTGGTACTTCAACAAAGATGGTATCATTCTCTATGAGTTCTTAGATGATGTTCTTGAGTCTCATGCAATTTGTTGTTTTGTGTCCTTTGATTTTGTGAAACTCATAGAGATTGTGCTTGTTGTACCAAGATGGTTTCTCCAACGATTCTTGATAGTTTTTGAAGTTATGCAATGTTATCAAATTTGAATCTACCAAATTTTTCATGATGGTTTTGATAGGCTCAGATAACTGTGTACTTGCGCTTGGGATAATTGTTCCTGTTGGTAGTTCATCTTTGTTGCATATCTGCATTATTGATTTGATTATTCATAGGAGGTGTTGTTTGCTGCATAGCTGGTTGAATATTAGCAACTTGATTGTTGTTGGGTCTAGGAGCACTTAGGACAACCTTAGCATCTACCACACCATCATTTGTCACATTTTTGTTTTTTAGGTCAGACATGAGGTTTGTCATTTGAACTGGTTGATGGGCAGTTGTAAGCTTAATTATTTCCCTATGAGATTAGAGCTCATTTGATGTTAAGGGCTCGAGGGAAAAGTTCGTCATAAGATGTGATGCACTGCATTTTTAAGTGGAAAGGGAGATCGAGATCCAAATTGGCTATGATGATTCCCACTTGTTGTTCATCGGGAAGGGTCCACTTGCTCTTACTAGCTTTTTGTCTCCATCATTGCAAGATATTGGTGAATAATTCTCCTTTGGTTTGTTTGAGAGTATACAAATCTTCTAGACTAATGTCCATATCAAGGTTGGAGGAGAAGTGATCAATGAATTTATGAGTGATTTCTTGAAAATTTTTGATGTCGGGAGATAGATGCGAGAACCAATCCATATCAGGACCTGTTAAGCTTTGAGGGAAGAGACATATTAGATATGAATCATTATAGGCCATCTCCATACACATGACGTTAAATTATTTGATATGGTCCATGGGACTTCCTCTCCTTTTGTATTTATCCAATTTAGGGATTTCAAATCTGGGAGGGAATGACACCATTGTGATATTTTAGTCAAATGGATAAGGACATAGATTATGTGTATGGGGCTTCTTTGTCTTTCCCATTTAAAGGTCCTTCATTTCTTGGGATAGTGCCTTGAGTTGCAAAGCTAGATTGTCCCGCGGGTGTGCTGGAGGAACATATGAGGGGATGATGGATGAATTGTATATGGGATTTTGATACGATGGTGTGTTGTATGGGGTGTATGGTGGTGTGATATTATATGAAGGTGATTGAGGTGTTGATGTGTATGTTCCTAATTCATTTGTATTGAAGATTGTTTGTTGAGGACTATAGTAGGAACTTTGTTGTTGTTGTTGTTGTTGTTGATGTTGGGCATAATGTTGATCTAGTAAGGCTTGTTGTTGTTGTTGTGCCACAAGGGCTTGTTGTTGGGCCTACTATTATTATTGTGCCATGATGGCTTGATGTTGGGCCTAATGTTGTTGGTGTACTGTGATGGATTGTTTTTGAGCCTGATGTTGTTGTTGTGCTACTAAGGATGCTTGATAGGCTTGTTGTTGTTGTTGTGTTGTTAAGGATGCTTGATAAGGATGTTGTTGTTGTTGTACGACTAAGGCTTATTTTTGTTGTTGTTTCTATGTGGCTAAGGATGTTTGTTGTTGTTTGTGTTGTTGGATGGCTTGCTAATAAGCTTTTTGTTCTTGCTATAAGGCTAAGGTATGATTTTGCAATATAGGACTAGTTGGTTGCTGGGACATCTATGATGGATTATAGGTGTTGATGTTTTGGATGGGTTGTGAGTTGGTGATGAGAGGTTGGGAGTTTACTTGGTTCAACATTGCTTGTAAAATGGTGGATTGAGATGGAGGAATGTAAGTTTGATACCCCATTTGATTTTGCATAGTGAAGGGGACCCTGGGGAAAGATGAGGATGTTGTCATTAGATTTTGCAATGGTACTGACATACTAGGACCTTTAGTCCATTGATTGAAAGGATTCCCTTGACCGATGCTTGAGGGATTTCCTTGTGCTTGGGATGTGGTCAAGGTACTTCCTTGGTCAATAGGGTTCATAACCAAAGTGTTTTTTTGATTTGGATAAATGATAGACGGGTTGGATATGTTTTGCGACACCAAGGGTATGGATGAGCCCGTGGAAGGATTAGGTAAAGATTTCCCTATTTGCATTGAGGGTTGAATCTGTCATACTGTATTGACATGCACTTGTGTGGTATCTTGAGATACTTGGTTTATACTGCTTTGTGTGATGGTGGGCACACTTGTGGTACTCATGGATGTGGATGAAGATGGGTGTTCTTGATAGGTGGAGGTGGTGGTGGAATAATGAAGGTCAAGAGGTTTATGTAGTTGTTTCAGATTTTTTGGGATGGGAGGAGCACCAAAGGTAGGTTTCCAAGTGGTTGTTAGAGGCAGAGGATTGATATCAAGGGTATCCACAAGTGTATTGCTTTCAAATGGAAGAGTTAGACCAAAGTCTTTGGGAAGGCTAGTTG
Source organism: Sequoiadendron giganteum (assembly GCA_007115665.2). Classification (NCBI taxonomy): domain Eukaryota; kingdom Viridiplantae; phylum Streptophyta; class Pinopsida; order Cupressales; family Cupressaceae; genus Sequoiadendron; species Sequoiadendron giganteum. The sequence continues at coordinate 132,326 of CM021105.1, read as the reverse complement.
CAAGACTAGGAGTAGATGTTTGATTTATTCCTGATGGTGGAGTTGTGAAATGATGGGGAAATAGGAGCTATGTTTTCAAAGGCTTGATGTTCCATGATTTCCTCCTTAGTGAGATCAAAGGGATTGTTTGTGATGTCTTCTATCTCATATGGTCCTGTTAAAGATGATGGTTGTTGTGATGGTGTGACTTGGCTTCTTGGATCAAATTTAGAGGATGTGGATCACTTGAGGTAAATGTGACTTTGGTTTTCTCCATGATTCTCTTGTATTGTGATCTCATTTTTACCATAAATTTTGGGTCATTGGTGGGAGAGTTGTGTTGAGATTTGTAATGTTTGAACTCTCTAGTTGACTCAAATCTAGGTAAGAGGGACACTCTAAGTCTTTTTGGAGCAATGATGATAATGGAGGATGAAAAGATGGGTGATATAGAAAGTGATCTTCACAATCATTTTGGGACAACACTTTTGACTTTGAGTTTGATGTTTTGATGTTAGGATAAAGGATGTTGATGAACTTGAGAATATTTAGGGTAGACTCGTGACCTTCAAGATAAACTAGCTCAAGGATGACCGTTGATGGCTGGGCTTGTTAAGCTTCATGGAAAAAGGTGCATCAAATAGGACTCACTGTAGGTAACCTCTATACACATGATGTTAAACTCTTTGACATGGTTCATAGGAATTCCTCTCCCTTTGTATTTATCAAATTTGGAGACTTCAAAATCGGGAGGGAATGGTACCATTGTGATGTTTCGGTCGAATGGATATGGACATAGGTTTTGTTGTGTATGAGGATTCTTCATTTTGCCCATCTATATATCTTGAATTTCTTGTTTTAATGCCTTAAGTTGTGATGCCACATCGTCTTGTGGGTTTGGTGGAGGAACATATGTTGCGTATTGTGGGATGGCAGATGGATTATACATGGGATTCTAATGTGATGAGGTTTTGTATGGTGTGTATGGTGGTGTAGGATATTGTGAAGGTGGAGGCGTATATGTCCCTAATGTGTTCTTATTGATGATGTTCTATTGAGGATTATAGTAGGAACCTTTTTGTTATTGTTATTATTGTGTGAGTACTTGCTGTTGTTGGGAATATTGTTGGGCCACTAGGTCTATTTGTTGCACTTGATGTTGTTGTTGGGCTACTAAGTCTGCTTCTTCTATTGTTGGGTTGCTAAGGTTGTTTGTTGGTGTTGTTGGGCCATGAGGGCTTGTTGTTGCCACTATGCTACTAAGGTTGCTTCTTCTTGTTGTTGTGCTGCTAAGGTTACTTGTTCTTTTTGTTGTGCTACTAGGGCTTCTTATTGTTGTTTTTTTTTTTGGATGACTTGTTGATAAGCCTATCATTCTTGTTGTAAAGCTAATGCATGTGCTTGTAATGTAGGATCAGTTGGTTATTAGGGAATTTGTGATGGGTTTTGGGTATTGATGTTTTGCACGGGTTGTTGATGAATGGTTGAGGGTTGCCTTGGTTTATCATTCCTTGTAAGATGGTGGGTTGGGATGAAGGAATGCAAGTTTGAGGTCCCATTTGATTTTGCATGATGAGAGAGATCAAGGGAAAAGATGATGATGGTGCCATTAGATATTGCGACGGTAATGAAACATTAGGATCTTGAGTCCATTGATTGAAAAGGTTCCCTTGACCAATGTTTTGGGGATTTCCTTGTGTTTGGGATGTGTCCAAGGTGTTAACTTGGTTGATGGGATTTGTGACCAAGGGGTTGTTTTGATTTGGGTTGGTGATGGTTGAAATTGATGTGTTTTGTGAAACCAATGAGGTGATTGGATAAAAAATTCCCTATTTGTGTTAAGGGTTGACTTTGCATTAGGGTGTTGGTATTCCCTTGTTGGTCTATTTGAGACACTTGGCCTATACTACCTTGTGTGATGTTGGGAACACTTGTGGTACTTGTGGGGATGGATGAGGATGGGTGCCCTCAATATGTCGATGTTGTTGTGGATTCATGAAGTATAAGTGGTTTATGTTGATGCAGGGGGTGTTTGGGAATGGTAGGAGCACCAAAGGTAGGTGTCCAAGTGGTGTTTTGAGATGGATTGGAGTTTAGGGTACCCACAAGTGTGTTTCTTTCTAATGGAAGATTGTGACCAAATTCCTTAGCAAGACTAGCTGCAATACTAGGAGTTTGAGTTTGAACTAGCCCTAGTGATGGAGTTGTTTGAATGGTGGATGAAGTCAAGCCTTGTGTCAAGGGTTGCACAAAAAAAGGGAGAAATTGGAGCTACATTTTCTAAGGTTTGATGTTCTTGTTTGTACTCCATGATTTCTTCCTCAGTAAGTCCAAATGGGTTGTTCTTGATGTATTCTATCTCATATGGCCCTGATGGGGACAAGGGTTGTTGTGATGGGGTAACTTGACTTCTTGGATCAAAATATTGAGGGTTGATATCACTTGAAGTGAATGTGACTTTGGATTTTTCCATGATTCTCTTGTGTTGTGATCTTCTCTTTACCATAAATTTTATGTCACCTATGGGAGAGTTGTGTTAATATTTGTAATGTGTAAACTCTCTAATTGACTCAATTTTTGATAAAAGGGATGTTCTAAGTCATTTTGGAGCAATGATGGTAATGGGAGATGAAAAGGTGAATGATGTGGAAAGTTATCTTTGCAAATGTTTTGGGACAACACTTTTGACTATGAGTTTGATGTTTGATGTTTGTTAAAAGGATGTTAATTAATTTGTGAATCTTTAAGGTAGACTTGTGATCTTCAAGATAAAATAGTTCACAAATGATAACTAACTTAACTAAGTGAATTGAAAAGGATTCATTTCACATACAAATTAGCTAAGTTAGGGTTTGGGTTGATAGAAGTCCAAGTCAAAAAGTGTTGGTGTGTTCAAAAGTTTGTAAAGTTTGGTGAAGTGAAGGATGAAATTTTATGAAGGATGGACGAAATGTTTGACCTAATGTTGACCTAGAGTGAACCTTTATTTTGCAAGACTAAGGTAGTGAGAAGCATGCTAGACCTCTAAAGTGTTCAAACCCTAAGGACTCAATGATTCAGGAGAAGTTCCTATGAAATGTGTGGATTTGGTTTGTTCATGAAATAGTGTAGAAAGTGTCTCATTATTGATCTATCTCGGTTGTGGTGATTCCTTAAGATATGTGTCCAAATATACTTTTCACTATGATGTCTAAGTTTGAAATAGCGGCATGTAGACCTTCTCTTGGGGACTTTGATTTTGTGAGAGATAATTTAGAGAAGCAAAAGATTATGAAAAAGAGGATATTTATTGCCACATAGGAGGTGGTAATATGGGCCTTTTGACCATAATATCGGCTTGTTCCTCTTGTTAATTTAAGATGTATGTTGTGTTTCTCTACTGGATTAGTGTTTCCTTTGTTTCAAAGGTGAACCTCCTCATGGTAGAGTTTCTAAATTTTGAAAATCCTTGCCCTGTGATGATTTGTTGCCTCTTTTCCTTAGGGTGGGGTTCCGAGTTTTGTTTCAAAATCCCCCATTTCATATTTGGATGTCTTAAACCCTATGTATTCTATTTCTTCATTGACTTGTTTCACCCGGTTACTGGTCACTTGAGTTATAACTTGAGCCATCACTAACATATTATTATTGGCCCCTTGGTCTAGGTTTGTCGGTTGTCCAACATTACCGTTGTTTTAATCTTCCCAAGTCAGGCGGAAATATTTCCTAGGTTACCAATGACTTAAGTCTTAAGTCATTTTTCTCAAGGGTCTTAGTCCCATCGACCTAGTTGGGTCCACTTCTTTAAACTAAATTTTATGCATGTGCAAATTTTTTGACCATTAGATTAAAGGAATTGATCCTGGTCGTTCCTTGCTAGCCCCATGGGAATAAAATAATACTTTTTAAAATGTTGTGGGGTCAATGAGATCCTTACGTGTGTCCAAATCAAAGGTGTTGGCCTAATCTCTACTTACACGTTTGGCACCATGAGTTCCAATCCAACAACCGAGATGCAATGTAGATTTTTAATCTCACCCGTTCCCCGCCAACCTCACATGAATAAAATATTACTTTCCAACAAGCCGCTGGGTCAGCGAGCTGAGGAAACATGTCTTGTTGTAGGCATGGGGCTCGATCCCCACTAAAAAAACCGATGCTATGAGCTTTGAGCTGACAGTCGAGATCTATTGTTAAGATTAAATCTTAGCTGCTCTTTGTTAACCCTGCAGGAATTAAATACTGCTTTATAAAAGGCAACGAGATTAGTGGGTTGCTGCCATGTGGATTTCTTCAACTGCTTGGAAAATATGGTGGAGCCTACATAGTGAATGATTCAACACTCTAGTCGACATAATTTCATTGGCTGAAGGATAGGTGAATGATATCAAGCATCAAGCATGTTGTTGAGCTAGTGTTGTGATGTTGCATCCAAGATCCAAGAACAAGCATTATTCTTCATCCATTCCAAGATCAAGATCGACATCCTTCATGGCCACTTCATGCTAGATTGTAGATTTATAAGACATCCTTCAAGGTACCATTGTTCATGTTTCATGTTTGATATTTGATATTTCATTTTCATTATTTCATCATTTAATTTAATTACCTAAAAGGGGTTTGACCAAGGCAAACCCCTATCCACTAACAATCAACAAGTTTTCTCCTCTTTACATGTGTGATTACAGATCTAGGTGTCTTGGAGCATAAAGAATCATTGAAGATTAGGTTACAAGCTTGAAGAAAGTTGTTGGAGTTGTCTCCTCAATTGCAAGGTTGTCATCTTCACAAAAATCCACCTATATGCTTGAAATTGACAGTTTCAAATTTGGAAATCAAGAGAAACATGAAAAGCAGACATTAAAGACTAGATTCAAACCTTGAAGTTCTAGAAAATCCAAACTGGACTCATTTTCCACAAGTGGCAGATGAGTCCTATTGTAGGTGTTTTTCAATTTTTTTTGCAGATTTAGATACCCTTTTGCTTAAAACCTGCTCTTGTGCAAAAATCTAAAACTGGGACTGATTCATCCAGAATGGCGAATGAGTCCCACTAGGTCAAAAAGTCAGAATTTCCAATATTTCAGGACTCCTAGTCATCTTCAAGTTTCTTGATGCACACACTTCATCTTATAGTTTTTTATTCTATTTTATATGAATTTCTAGGTCATTTAATTCAAGTTTGCATTATATTAGGGTTTTGTATTTCATCTTGCATTTCATTGTTTTTTCCAAGTTTAAACTTGGTGGTGAACCCCTCATTAGTCTATATTCAAACCCTAGGACAACCCTATCACAAGATTTCTTTCTCTTTTGCATTGAGATATTTAGGGTTACCCTTGAATGAAATTAGAAATGTGGGTGTGCTCTATGTCCTAAAACCATATGCTAGCATCCATCCCACAAATTCATCATTTCAATATTAAAATACGAAAGCTTGATAAACATCTAATCTAAGACATCAAAAATTATCCTGTTGGGGGAGTGGTGTCGCATTGATGTGGAATGACAACCCTTTCCCAATCTCGTGGATAAATGAGCTTGTTTCAATCGATTCTATTGAAGAGAATTTGATGAAACCGATGAGAGATATGTTATAAAACATGATTAAAGCTAGATTAATATGATAAAATCTAAGATGTATGTTGTAAATGTATGCAAATCTATTCTAAATGTATGCAAGATTCAAAAGATTCAAACCCTATTTTCAAGACATGCTAAATGGATGCACCTAAGTTACCATGGAAGCCATTAATGGAAGCTAAGCTAAAAATGCATGTAAAATAGCCTAGAATTCTTTTAAAACATAAAATGTGAGTGCAAGATGAGAATGATTTTAACAACATAAGTGTATTATTAAAAGATGGATCCCTATTCAATAGATGTAAGCTCTATTTATAGAATAAGCAGAATGAAACTGATGGCCAAGATCAAAAGGATCAATCAATGATCAAAATGGAAGGAAGATGGAGGCATGAATCATGGATTCACATCAAGGGTTGAGGATGCAAGATGATATTTAATCAAGGGCTTACATTCATCCAAACAAACACACTTTCAAAACTTGCACAAGAAGTCTTGTTGAAAGTTTGTTTAAAAAAAGGAATATTCCCTTTCTCAAATGAGTGAAGAAACAAAATATTCTCATGGGTGAGGAAAATTAGATATTTAGTTAATTAAAACCAAATTTAATATTTCAAAGGAGAAAGAATATTCCATGTAAATATTCCCTTTTCGGAGGAATGTGAAAAAGAGGAATATTCCCTTGCAAGTGGGAGGATTAGATTTAATTAGTAATTTAATAATTAAAACAATGTTTCAATTATGAAAATTACGGGAATTTAGCTTTAAATAATTAACTTATTTTATGAAAAGGGGTCAAAATGATATTTAATTAAATAATTAACATTATTTAATTAAATGAGAGGACTTAGGATGCTAAAATTGAATATTTTGATTTATCTAATTTAGCAGCACGAAAAGTTAGTGCAAGAGGGGGTGAATTAACCCAATTAGGTCAATCAGGTTAATAGATGAAAATGACACGATTAATTAAATAGCTAGGCTAATTTAATCAATTAAGCAGAAAGAGGATGGGTTTTAGGATGAAGTGATGTTAGTATATCGGATTCGAGTGCATTATATCATTCAAGACAATTTTAAGTGTCCACATTTCCAAACAAAATCATTTTTAAACAAATAACCTTTCAATCATGAAATAATAGAGGAATAGAAATCATCATTCCTGGATTTATAGCTCCAACTAATAATACTGCTTCTCAAATTTAGCCTTCACAATCACGATAGCTACTCCTTATAAGTCCAACTTATTTACAAACTCTAGCCTCTTCTCAAATAATTCTCAACAAACGTAAACTCACAAAGACAACTCTCACCAAAACTCTCAAATTATGCTTGCACAAAAAACTACAACATAATAGCAATGACAAATTCCAAATGAAAAAAAGTGTAAAAAATGGTAGAGAGAACACCTTTATTTATACTAAAAATTATGAGCATCATAATGCTACAAATAAGCTATAGAATCCACCACCACTCTAACATCAAACCATAAATGCATCGACTCAGCTGATATGTGGTTGATTTAAACTATCAGATTGCAACACATAATAGTCCTCTTATTTCCAATTTCATAGAATGGATAAGTCGACTCCTTTATTGTGATATCATGAATCCTTTTACCGAGTCAAGGCACAACGACACATTACTATAGGTTTTCTATTTGATTTGGAAGTCAACTACCCTTACAAATTATTTCCATCTTTGCATTAACTAAGTTTCATGCTTATCATATGGCTTTACCTAGAATTGGTGCAGGTTTTAGACTTCTATTGGTTTTCATTTTCTACAGGCTTTGGTGCCACCTTTCATATATTAGCACCTTTTTCATGTGCGGTTTAAGACTAAGTCAGCGTTGTTCAAAACTATATTTTCCTTCACTTGCAACATTTGAACAACATTTACCTTCAAAATTATGTGCAACATATAAGTCTACTGACTTATTCTTCCTATGTGCTTTATGTGCAACTTTTAAGCTTGGCCATTGAAACATATATGGCATTGTTGTATTATTGCACTATGTCTTTACTTGCAACCATTTAAATATGCGTTCACTATCATTACATTATAACCCTATGTTGAGGTAGGCTCTTCTTTTAAGCGTAGCATACTATTACCATTCGTTGGTTTTAAACTCATGTGTTGGCTTCTTATTTAGCCATTTGTCTTCTTCATGGAAACACTTTCATATGTGCTTAAACTTATTTCAAGGCTCTTTTATAATATATAAAACAATATATATATATTTTTTATATATATTATATATATACACACACTATATATATATATACTTGATTGGTAAATAAAATCAAATATATATAACATATATTAAAACATTTATATGTGTATTTATATGTTTATTAAAATACTAATATATTATTTTACATATATATTTTTTAATACACGTATAAATATAATACTCATTCAAATTATGCATATACATTAATATATTTATATAAGATTAATATATATCTATATATATATCAACCCTATACACACACATATATGATATATACATATATATAACAATACGACATATTCATGCAAGCCTCAATCAATTCAAGATAATAGAATCACTTTTATACGTAAACATGCATATACCCAATACAAAGACTAGATCACTTTAATTCAAACCAAGAACAATCAAGAAACCAAAGATTAAAACCAAATTTGTTCAAATCATCCCCAAACTATGACCAAAGATTACTTACCTGATTCACAAACTAACTTGAATCAACTTGACCAAACTAAGGTGTGAGTGTGTGTATGCTCAGTGTTAGGGTTAGAAGGCAAATATCTAACAAGTTAAATATAGATTTGATCAATAAAACAGATAAATAAAACACATAGAAAATTATAGCAAAAACATGACAACATAGAGAATTTAACGTGGTTCACCCAATCTAGGCTACATCCACAAAACCGTAGCCATCCAATAAATTTATTATCCAGTGCAAAAAAATTACAATCTCGTGAATAATGCCATACTACAACTCCCCATCCCAACCGCTTATAACAAGCTTTTAGAAGCTTCCAAAAATTAGGGTTCTACAAAGTCAAAAATTAGTATACATGAAGAGTGTACAATATAGCATGATCAGTCGCCACATACCAACAATATCTCACTTGGAGATTGATCAGGCTCCACACCAACACAATCTACCACTTGGAGACTGATCCTGAATGAAACCGCTACACTTACAACTCCCACTGGAAATAAGCACCTTGTAACCTGCTGCTCTGTTATACTTTTAATCATGAAGACCAACCGAAGCTGAAGAGGAGCTCAACTTCTCCCTTGTCACTACCTTTGTAAACATATCTGCTGGATTGGAATCTGTTTGTATCTTTTCCAACTTTACCAATTCATCCTCCAATACTCACCGAATAAAATGATATCTAAGCTGTGTGTGTTTGGTTTTAGAGTGCAAGGTAGAATTGTTTGCAAGATGTATAACACTTTGGTTATCTATAAACAAGTGATTTTCAGCCTGTTGTTTTCCCAACTCTTCCTTGAAATTTTTTAGCCATATCTCCTTTACCGCCTTATTTGCAACTACATACTCTACCTCTATGGTGGATAAAGCAACCACATTTTTCAATCGAGAAATCCAACTCACTGCTATCCCACCAACTGTAAAAGCATAACATGCGGTACTCCACTTGGTATCTATATCCCCTACCAAATCTAAGTCAACATAGCCTTTTAAATTAGTATTAGAACCCCCAAAACATAAGCATTTATTGGATGTACCTCTCAAGTACCTGAGAATCCATTTTACCACATTCCAATGCTCAACTCCAGGATGACTCATATACCTACTAACAACTCCTACGGCATGTGCAATATCCGGTCTTGTGCATACCATGACGTACATTAAACTACCTACAACTGAAGCATATGGTACCTTGGACATTTTTCCTTCCTCCTCTTATGTCTTTGGACACATATCCTTAGTCAAATTGACATGACTGGGAAAAGGTGTGCTGATTTTTTTTGCATTCTCCACATGAAATCTCTGCAACAAATTTTCAATATAATCAACCTGAGATAGAAATAAATTTTCTATTTTTCCTCTCTTGTAATCCTCATACCAAGGATTTGTTTTTCTACCCCCAAATCCTTCATAACAAATGAATTTTCTAATTGTTGTTTTAACTCCTTTATGTGATCCATGTTAGACCCCGCTACAAGCATATCATCAACATATAAACATAAAATAATGTAGCTATCTTCAGCTAACCTCTTAAAGTAAACACAATGGTCTGAATTACACCTATTGTAGCCTCGCTTAGCCATAAAACTATCAAATTTAATATACCATTGTCGAGGCACTTGCTTCAAGCCATATAAAATTTTTCTTCAATCTACACACTAGTTTCTCCTTACCTTTGACCTCAAATCCTTGTGGTTGTTCCATATATATTTCCTCTTCCAAATCACCATAGAGAAAGACAGTTTTAACATCAAGTTATTCTAAATGCAAATCTTCAGCAGCCACAATACTTAAAATAGTACGAATAAAAGTCATTTTAACAACTAGAGAAAAAATTTCATCAAAATCAATACCCTTTTTCTATGCAAATCCCTTTAGAACTAATCTGGCTTTAAACCTTTTCTTACCTCCATCTTCCGCTTTCAACCTATAAACCCATTTGTTTGGTAAAGCCTTTTTACCTACAGGTAACTTGCATAATTTCCAAGTCTGATTTTTGAGAAGGGAGTCCATTTCTTCTTCCATTCCATGCTCCCAATGAACCTTGATATCCACCTGCATAGCTTCATGATAACATTCTGGTTCACCAACATCAGTTAATAAAATGGAATACGAAGAGGGAGAAAATATTTTCGAAGGTCTACTTATCCTTGAAGATTGTCTAACATTCATTGGAGTTTGTGGTATTTGTTGTTGTTGTGGAGCATGAGGAACCACTGGAACATCATTGTTTGGAGTATCATCCAACACTGCATAATCATTTTCTTTATCCTCATGTTGCTGCAACTGATCTTTGTACAACAATTTCTCATTGAATATGACATCCCTCCTTCTCACAATTTTCTCTTTCAAAATCCCAAAGCCTATAACCAAATTCATCAATGCCATATCCAACAAATATAGATTTCTTTGATTTTGCATCAAGCTTGGTTCTATTTTCAGAATCTACATGTGCAAATGCTTCACAACCGAAGGTTTTGAGAAAAGAATAACTCACCTTCTTACCTATCCATGCTTCCTCTGGAATACCACAACCCAAAGGATTAGAGTGACCTCTATAAATTAAATAAACAATAGTGTTTATAGCCTCTACCCACATGTTTAAAGGCAACCCAACATGCAATATCATAGTCCGTGCACACTCCAGTATTGTTCTATTCATGCGCTCAACCACCCCATTTTCCTGTGGAGTCCTTGGAACCGTTTTCTACCTATGAATACCATTAGAGGAACAATAATCTTCAAACTCTTTTTTTGAAATACTCACCACCATTATTAGATTTGAGATATTTTAACTTTTTACCTATCTCATTTTCAACCAAGCTTCTCCATTTTTTAAAAGTTTCAAATACATCAAATTTTTGCCTAAGGAAATAAATCCATACCTTCCTAGTTGCATCATCAATGAATGTAACATAATACTGAGAGCCATCGAGAGAAGATACTTGAGCCGATCCCCATGCATCCATATGCACAAGCTCCAATTTATCATTTTTCTTTTGTTTCCCATCTTTGAGAAATCTATGGACATAAAATTCCCAAGCTCCCTTCAGGTGATTTTTTTTTGCTTAAGTATTGGCCACGCTCTCCTTTTAAAAGGCAATATTGGATTCCTTTCGCCAAGTCTCATCATGAATGTTGCCACTTGTCAGCCAAGCGCTCCTCACAAGGTTTCCTCCTCCCACTTTTCAAAATTTTTGCACCGCGCTTCCACGTGTCAACAGTTCGCAATCTTCAATGCCCCTTTGCATTGCTCTCTTTTTGGGCCTCGACCACATACCACGTAGCATTAGTCCGCACACATTCCTTGGTGGACCCCACCTTTAGCGAAGTATGTTCGAAGACCTCCATGTGTCTTTGTAGCACAGGTTTTTCATCGTCTAAGGGGAAGAACGAGTGTTGACCCCAACCGTTTGCCATGGAATCTTCTAAAAGCTTCCTCGCGAAGGAAAATAGGCAAGTGACAACCCATCACTAGCTGCCATATTTTGTAACTACCACCATGAGTGAATTGCATGTGTTGATGCTTTGGTCTGTTGGGACCACTGCCATCATTCGCAGGGGATGCATCCAACCTAGGGGCTTCCTCGTTCATGGCTCAAATCTTTTCGATTACAACAACAAGGAAAAATCATTGCTAAATACATCATTGCTCATGATCGAAGGATCTTTTCTGTTATTGGCTCACTGAGTTAGGTTTCATTATAAATATTGCTTCTTCCATCGAAGCAAGTGTTCAGATTTTGAGAGGAAAATATTGTTAGAAGAACCGGGACTTTACCACTTTTTATATTATTGTAAAGACTTGCAGAGTGTACCATTGTTTGGCCTTTCTATTTTCTTGAATATTTTGATAAATTTTTTACCGTGCCATTATGGTGCTAAATGTTTCATTTGCAGAACTTCTATAATCTTAATACAAGTTTGTTGGTTTAGATCATGTCTTTAACTCCTCTTTTTAGTAAATGCGTATGAATATTATTTTATGTCATTGAGTGAATCATTTAGATTTTATCTTTATTTCCTTTCATTCTGGACATAACAGATTGTTGAATTGGCCCTTAGATCGCATCTACAAGATAGTTCTATCGTGCCTTACATCTAAGTCTCGACGCATCGCCCTAGTTAGATACTTTTATTTTTTATATTTGCTTCCTTTTCCCATTCAAAACCCCAGTTATAGAAGAGTCAACTTCTTTAAAATCCAGAGGTTACTCGGTTTAGTGCAATAGGTCCCCCTTTTAACTGAGTTTCTTATAGAGGGCTGTTACCTTGCCATTTTTTGATATCAACAATTTTTTCTCTTTCTTGGCACGCCCGATGGGACAATTTAAAAAATACCAAATCAAAAGGGTGTATAGGTCATTGACCTATTACTAGGTCACGAACCGTAAAAAATCCAAGCTTGTTAGTGCCTCCACTAGTATCAACACATACTGAAACTCGCCCAGTAGAGATTTTGGATCCTAGTCATAATGTTGATCGCAAACTGAAATTATGTGGTATGGGACATCGAAAGCCCCCTTGTAGCCCCAATTGCCCCTGTTGTATGGGCCCTTATCCTGGTCTCTGCTCTCAAAGCTATTCCAAAGTTTATCGGAGATGACTCGAGAACACCATCTGAACATTTGCAAGATGTTGCAGACGTGTGTCTGGTGCACAGAGTTACAAATCAAAATATAGTGTTGAGATTGCCTGTTGCTTCTCTGCGAGGAAGAGCACTAGATTGGTATCACACTTTGCTAATTAATACTATCGATACTTGGGATGATCTCAGGGATCCCTTTTATGAAATATTTTCTAACAACAAAGATAGGTCTTTGCTATATCACCAGCTATCAACGATCAAGTGGGCCCCGTTTGAAGCCATGACCGATTTCAACGCTTGATTCCATACAACTTGGCAGAGGATCCAGAATGCCATCCGACCACCAGCTAAGTTGGCATTTATGTTTTAATTAAGGTCCATCAATGCTGACATCTCCATGATGGTCCAGTCACTCGACGAAACCACATTACCAGATGCATACAACATAGCAGTTAAAGCAGAGAACAACTTAATTGATGTCGGGCAGCTACCGCCTCGGCCCATTATCTTGATATTCCCCAAAATATCAGCTTCTTCTCAAGAGATTCCATCTACTAGTGCACCCATGTCGCCCCCATCTATGTATACATATCTGAATGCGCCCCAAAATGCTGCTTCTACATCCAACGCTTCAAAGGACAAGATGAGCGACATAAGGGATATGTTATAGAACTTGACAAATGAAGTAACCACTATCAAGCATAACTAGGTTGCTCCTCTGAGACCATCCTACCAAGGCTATCAAAGTGGGAGATCCTCCAACCAACAAAACCAATATCAAGGAGCCGCACACACGACTCCGCCGACTCAGACAAATCACCAAATAGTGTTGGTACCGACTCCGCTGGGGTCAGCTCAGACTAGCAGAAGTAGAGAGTTGACTGTCGGGTAGAATTATCTCACTGAAGATTTCAATTCATGGTGCTATCCTTGCGGCGACGCTCACATGCCTCAAAATTGTTCGCATGGCAATTTACAAAAAAAGGTTACAGAGCAACGTAGCCAAGGCATGGAGACAAATTCAGGATACACATACGCCTCTCCCCAAGCAGAGAACATGGTTTTCACCACACATATGCAAAGAATACCCTTAGAGCAAGAAAATTACATAGCTCTTGACCATGCTCTATGCTCATTCATGGAAGGGGAGGAAGTAGTGTTCACTTATGAAGCGTCTACATCGACAACCCCGCAAGTATAGTATGACTATAACACTCGATCGAAGAGAAGGTTCACAGGCGAATTAGTCACTCCACAACCTAGAAGCATCCTAGACCAACCCTCTAGCCCTTCCATGGTTCCTCCACAATCGGTCACTCCGCAGCTGCACAAAGAGATTATTATCACCAAATCCAAGGAGCAGAAGCCTCCAAATCCGCCACCCTTCAACTTGGTGGAACAATTGAAGAAATATCTCATTAATGTAACCCTTTGGGATATCTTAGCCATTCCAGAGAAAAATTCATTACTATAGAAGGCCCCGCAAAAGGATAAGGCTGAACAGCCAATGGGAAAAAATCTCGAAAACACAATGGAGTCATCTCCTCCAGCCAAAGTTCTTGTGAATACTACAGAAGAGGCTCCACCTCAAGCCAAAGAAGAAAATTCAAAACCTAAACCTTTTTTCTTGATTCTCATTATGGGGAAGAAACTACTGCACAACTGCATGATTGACTCTGGTACCAGTACCACAGTCATGCCCAAGCAGATAGCTGAAGCTTTAGGGCTTAGCTATGAACCCTTAAAAAGAGAGAAGTTATACAACTGGATGGGAACAAGGTCGAAACTGTAGGCCTCATTAAAGACCTCCCCTTAACTCTTTTTTCCTATCCTAGCATCACAGTGCCTCAAGATACCATGATCATTGACATCCCTGCCATGTTCGGCCTCTGCCTGTCTTGAGAATTCACCTCAAAGATAGGCGGATACCTTTCTTTGGATTGGTCCCACCTAATTCTCAGAACTAAGTATGGGTCCAAAATGAAGATAATATCAAAACCTTTGCACATAGAACATGTAGCTGATGAACCCATGATCAACTTCAAAGATACTGATACCTCTATTGCCAAGGAAGAATTCGATAATAGAAAGTTATCAGAACATGAGCAGGCAACTGAAGATGAAGCCAATGAAAAGGAAGTTTTCTTGTCCAAAAATTTGGGCACTAATCCTTTTGGTAATTATCATGCCACCGGTTTGGGCACCTATGTCATCTATGATGAAGATCAAGAGTTCCCAAGGGTGTTAAAGGAATCTATGCCCGAACAAGCCTCAGAGCTCTGGACATTACACTTCGACAGAGCGAGATGCAAAGTTGACAAAGGCATTGAGATACGTTTAATGTCACCATCTAATGAGAAGATCCTCAGGGTGTTCTGCTTCCAGTTTGCTTGCTCAAACAATGAAGTCGAATATGAGGGTCTTGTGCAAGGACTGAGCCTAGTAGAATGCATGGGTACCAAACAATTAATGGTGTTAAGAGATTTTGAACTTGTAATCAACCAAGTCAGGAAAATTTCCGCTGCAAAAAATGTCTGTATGCGGTCTTATAGGCATAGGGTTTGGGATCTCATCGAAGGCTTGGAAGCTTTTAACATCCATGTTGTGCCTAGGGAGAAGAATTCAAATGCAGATCGCATGGCCACAATAGGATCTCAATTTGATCTTATCTTTGACTTAATTGAGAATGTGCACATTGTACGAGTAATCCTCTGACCTTCCATTCCCGACAATGATCAAAGCTGGCAAGTATTCGAAAGCGATGAACACCACCTTGTTCATTCAATAGTCAGGAGAATTTTTCGATCAGTTTCAGCCAAAAATTAAAGAAGCATACGAAGGATTGATCATCCAATTGAAATCAAATAAGCTTCTAAAAGGGTTGGTCACTCTTGAGAATCTGTTTGATTGTGATGTCGCAAGAAATGACAGAAGAAAATTTGTAGCCAACCAAGCAGACTACGCCAACCTGGAGATCGGGAATGAAAGAAAACTTAAGGTCGGGAAAGAAGTCCCGTAAAATGATAAGGATAGGCTCATACACTTCTGCGAGAAATACAAAGGGGTTGTGGCCTAGTCTTATGATGACCTCAAAGGGTATGATCCTGATATCATCCAACACATCATCAAACTAACAAAAGGTGCTAAACCAGTCCGAAAAAAACAAAGGTCCATCAACCCAAAGATTGAATCCTTAATGGCACAAGAGCTAGAAAAGATGATCCAGTCCAGGATTATCTTTCCAATCAAGCACAACATATGGGTATTGAACCTCGTTCTAGTCCAAAAGAAAAACATATACATTCGTCTCTATGTTGACTTTCATGACCTAAACAGGGCATCGCTAAAAGACCACTACCGAATGCCTTCCATGGAATCAATCCTAGAGACTGTGGCAGGTTCAAAGATGTTTTCTCTAGTAGATGGTTTCTCAGGCTAAAATCAGGTTCGGGTTAAAGCGGAAGATCAACACAAGACCACATTCACCACCAAGTGGGGAACATTTTCATATGCTAAAATGCCTTTCGGCCTATCAAACGTAGGGGCTACCTTCCAGCGGGCAATGGATATTGCCTTCAACAAACTGATCAACAAAATCATCCTCATCTACTTAGATGATTTGACCGTATTTTAAAAATCTAAAGATGACCATTTTGATCATCTAAAGAAGGTTTTCAAAAAAATCCAAGAGTTCGGGGTGTCCCTAAACCCAAAAAAATATGTTTTCAAAGTACCGCAAGGCAAGTTGTTGGGGGCATGTAGTGTCGCAAGAAGGAATCGCTATTGATCCTAAAATAGTAAAAGCAATCTGAGAACTTCCTCTTCCGGTAAACAAGAAAGGTGTGCAATATTTTTTGGGAAAGGTTAACTTTGTAAGCAAATTTATCTCTGATTTTGCAGGAATAATTAGACCGATCACCCTGATGCTAAAAAAAGACCAATTATTCAAATGGACAAAAGAAGCAAGGGAAGCCTTTGAGAAGGTGAAAGGTGCTATTTCTTCGGCTCCTATTTTGGTGAATCCCAACTTATTAAAGGACTTCATAATGTATGTTTTTAGTAGCAAGACAAACATCGCCGCTATTCTAATTCAAAAAGATGATGAAGGAAAGGGAGAACACCCTATAGCATTCCATTCCCGAACTTTAAAGGAGTACAAAACAAACTGTAACTTCATTGAAAGACAAGCTTTCACAATTATAAAGAGACTCAAGAAGTTCTGACACCTTATAGATTGCACTAAAGTAATTGTTTACGTTGCACATTCCAGTGTGTGGGAGTATATCATGGAAGGAGAAATCATCGACAAAAGGGCCAATTGGATCACTAAAATCCTAGAATATGATATTTAAGTCAGGCCTACAAGGATTGTCGAAGGAAGAGGGTTGTGCGAGTATTTGGCACATGACAAAGAGATGGAAATTGAGGAAGAACAAGCGAAGATAGTCCTAACAAACAAGCCCAAACCTGAAGGCTATTGGTTGATAGATAGGGTAAGATTTATGCACACTGGAAAGTATCTATCAGGAATTTTGTCTCAAAGAAGGAGATTCTAGCAACTACAAAATAGTGGATACTCACTTATTGAAGGGATCCTTTTCAAAATTAATTTCAATGGCATCTTGTTGCAGTGCGTCACCATGGAGCAAGCAAAGAAAATTCTCAACTCTTTTCACAATACCCTGGAAGGCGGGCACTTCTCTGTGAAGACCACCACTATCAAAATTTTGTGCGTTGGATATTTCTAGCCTACATTATTCAATGACTCCTACGAAATGGTAAAAGCCAACAAAGAGTGCCAATTCTACGCAGGAAGAAGAAAAAGTTTAGCCATGCCTGTCAATCCGATAGTAGCAGATGAGTTGTTCATGTAATGGGGACTAGATCTCATCAGGATGATCAACCTTGCCTCTAGCGTCGGCCACAAGTGGATCCTACCAACCACTGACTACTTCACAAGATGGACCGAAGCCCTACCCCTGAAGAATGCGATGAAAGCATAAATTGTAGATTTCCTCGAAGGGCTGGTGACAAGATTTGACGCACCCAAGACTATCATGTCAGACAACGCCACAGGTTTCCTAGGCTCTAAGGTAAGTCAGTTCACATTAGAACATGACATATTTTTGAAAACATCCTTAAACTACTACCTGCAGGGAAACGACTTGGCTGAGTCGACTAACAAGAATCTAGTCCGACTCATCAAAAGGATCAGTTCAGATCATGTGAGGGAATGGAATAAAAATATTTGAATAACACTATGAGCTGACCGCATAACTCCTAAGCAAGCCTTGAAGACTTCGTCGTATGAGCTAGTGTATGGGAGGGAGGCGTTGTTACCAATATCTATAGAGATACCTACACTATAGCTACTCAAGTCTCTAGAGATTGAAGAAAATAGAGCTATGAAGGTTCGATTGGCTGAATTGCTGGAGGTACAAGAAAAAAAGGGGAAAACCCTAATAGCCATGACTAACCGCCAACAGGTGGTTAAAAGGTGGTTTGACAAGAAAGCTTCAAACCAGGGTCTAAAATGCAGAGACTTGGTACTAAAATTCAATGAAAGAGCCGCAAAGCCTAACCAACATGGAAAATTCAATAAACTATGGGAGGCCCTTTCAAAATAACTCAGTGCAAATAGAATAATGCATTCGAATTGGATAAAATGGAACAAGAAGCATTGGGAATTTCGGTTAATGGGATTCACCTAAAATTGTTCAATTAAGCTTCAGATACTTCATGCAGATGTAAATATGTAATTAGTGTAATTATTTTCCCTTTCATGTTTTGTCAACCGGTTCTTTTCAACATATTTCCTAGTTACAAGAAGCAAAAAGATTCATGAGACCCATTATTACAGAAACAAAGAAAGACAATATCACTCATTTTGCATAAATTAAAGTTCATATGCCAGGATTTCATAAATGTTACAAAGAGCACAAGAATGGAGGTGGATGCAAGGGTTGAAGATAACAAATATATTCGTTATATATATAATTTGATATAAACATTGACAAAATGGCTTTATGGCCATGCGTTCAAAATTATGACTATATATACGACTTCCTTATATATATACAGGTAAGCCCTCTTTCAGGTATATATATACATTAGAGAGAAAGGTGCGATTAATCTTCAATTTTCTAGAGCATGGACATTGTCACCATCTGCGTGAGCATTGCCTTCATCAACTGGAGCATTGTCAGGGGAAACAGGAAGGTTATCACCAACAGTAACAGGATCCAGAATAGTAGCACCAACGCCCAAAACAAGCGGCGGAGGGAACACAAGGTTCCTGAAGTCGGTGTACCAGTCCACATCATAGAATAGCACTATATTGTAGCAACATAGCAAAAAGTGGCACGCACAAGTGGCTCTCTCATGGTGCTCAACAAGTGAATGGAGCTGAAACCCACTTAGAAATGGTACCCATGGTACCACCGCGTCTTCTTTGATATGTCGCCGCAAGTCACTCACTACTAGAAGGCCTAGGCCATACACTGCATTAGTTACTGCTTCACCAAGACCTCTGAGGTACCTCTTTGGGAAAATCTAAAGCGTCAAGCAAAGTATCATGGCTTTCGGAGCCTGAGTGTCGAGCAATGAGGCAACAAAGTGGGAGCATATATCGGTGTTCACCTAATATTTATCTTCATACTCAATATAATCTCTGCCCCAAAACCCATTTCATGGCTATAATGGCCAGTGAGTGTTTGTTTTTGGTCATACATTCCAAACATCTATTGGAGATCTCTCCCAGAAAAGTCATTTGAGACTTGTTGCACACTAGCCTAATTGGAGTGTTCATTGTGTGAGCCTCTTCTCAAAACACCTAAGTCTAGCGCTATGCAAATTTAAGAGCCTACTCAATCGCCTAAGTAATTATGTTGTCTAAATTGCCTAATGCTTTTGCTAATCGCTAAGTGTAGTTCTGCTACTATGATGAGGTCCTTTTATAGAAACATCCAAGATAGCCTACATCCCAAACACGGTGGTAATTGAGTTTAGGTCAAAAATATCACCCAAAAGGTCAACTCGATTTTCCAACCCGATTACGTTCGTAGGTACGAATTGTTGTGTGCAGGATTAAGGAGCAGTAATCAATTAATGTGAATTGGTGGCAAGCTTAGGCAATGGCTCATACAAATAGATGCTTAGGTGTCAGCATGTAGGCCTTTTCAAGCTCCAAGGTTGAGCGTGAATCTTTCTAAGGTACTCATTATGATGTTAGCCTAATTATGATTTCAGGGATATTAATGGTGAAGACATATGAAAAGGTGAAAATCAAGGAGCTGATGACTCAATTTCTCATGAAAATAGAACTGAAGGGATGTTATCTCTAACACAATTATGAATTCTTGTCTTGTCTAAAGTGGCAAGTAGTTCATTTCACGTGGACAGAGGAGTTGGCGGTACATGCCAAATTAAATGAAGAAAGGCAACCGTTGTCTACTGATTGAGGGTAAGAAATTAAAGAAGAAACTAAGCATCACATGCAAAAAATCAGAAAGAGTATAAGACTTCTTGAGCATGCAAACGGGCTTAGAGAAACAAAATTGTCAAAAGAACAAGGTGTGGTGCAATTTGCAGCAAAACTAAATGCAAAGGTGATTATGGAGAATTTGTTGCCCTTGTGTGAATTGAGGCCATTTGGTTGTAAATTCAAATCTTCGCATTGTGCTTAAGGTGCTATTCATACCATCTTAGTATAGTTTCTGGGCAGAGGATTCATAGAAGGATGGCAACTGCTCACAGTTCTTAGGTTGAGATGCAACAAGAGGAAGCCCAAAGTTTATTTAATATCATGTGCGTGACACCAGCCATCGAGGTCTTCAAGGATCTCTCTCATGCCTCACCTGGAATTCCAAAAAAGTCGACGTGGGTAAATACGCGGGTTGCAGAGAAGAGGAACCCACACAAGGATAAAAAGAGAATTAAAGAAGAATGGGAAAATATTCATGACCCCATTCTTGCAAAAAAACCCAAATCACTTAGGGAAGCAGCCTATGAGAGGATGAAAAGAAGTAGTGATCCTAATTCCATGGTGCATAAATGTTGGTACAGTGGGCTTCCACAATATATGGTCTTGTTAGTACACTACTGCCCCAAATTGGTAGACGATGCCATCAAGCACTTCAACCCAGATACTAACACAATTGAGGGTCAGGAGGTGAGTGTGGTTATATGCAAGGAGGCTATCTGGAATATGATTTGTATCCCTGAGTTTCACTCCCAAGTGCCTCAAATGGATAATTTCACTCCAAAGAAGGGATAAACCCATTGGAGGACCAGGGACCTTGTGCTAAGTTTCTATAATGCAGAGACTCAAAGACTAGCTTAGAATAAGATAATGTAGATCCTAGTGGCACATAAGGGCTTGAAGGATGACATGAAGGATGCTCTCCCGATGATAGTGTTTGTTTGCGGCCTAGACAGCTACAAGGAGGTCCAGGAATTTCAACTCGGTTTGGGTTTTCAATTACGTAGGCAACGTTCTTTTTTCTGGTATGATTTTGCTAAATTCCTCATGGAAGAGATGCTCAACCAGATTGCAGAATGCTAGCTCTAGCGAAGGTTCATGTTCCTGTCCTTTCTTGCACATATGTTCTTGCATCAGAATCTTGACTTCTTCTAGAAGCATCCGGGGATCTCAATTTTTGATGAAAATCAAAGGAGGAAGCTAGTCTCCACATGGACTCCCCTTCTCCTTGTGATGTATGACTACTGCGCATTTTCAAATTATTTCTTATATCTGATTTTGCAGGATTTAAGAGGAGACAACATTGTCTTATGGTTCAACTTGGACCAAACTGATTTCATGCAGAACTTCATCCCAAGGTGCGATTGGTTTTTGGGCGAAGACTTCACATTTGTCTGATTGTGTGGCTTCATCGGTGAGCCATTCTAGCTTCTGACATGTCTTACAGACCGAATACTGGCATTGGAGGTATTTTTCTAGGTATCAATAATCGACACCACCTTCTATAGTGAAAAGGCAAGGAAGAAAGGATTTTTTAGCTGCATAATGAGCTACAAAACTATAGTCATGGCTCAGAGAAAAAATCACTACGTACTAGAAGCAAAGGTGGCCAATCTAAGGTTGGTATGGATTTTTAATAAATGGAGTTACAACCCCAATAATGACTTACCAAACCAGTATGTCAAAGTGACACAGTACCCTCGACCTTACTGGGAGAAGCGTCAGAATTCGGTGTCAGATGCAGATGAGTTTATTGTTGACCTAACGTACATCCCTACTGAAGGTGGTCGGCTCCCTTGGCTTGGATGCTACCTCTTGACTGGACAATATGATAAGACAAGAAAAATGGGGACTACTCTTCGCAAAAATCTGCTAAAGAACTACAATTGGAAGGAGGAGAAGGTCCATGATTTTTGGATATATCGACAGGAGACCCGAGGCACCGAGGCCCCTTATGATACTGAGGAAATGGATGACAAATTCGATAAATTATGGAAAGATGAGTATGTAGATTTCGACATGAGTGGAGAGAAGGACTCTAGTTTAGAGGAAGTAGAATCCCAGTCAGATGAAGGAGCGAAACTAGAAACAGAGATACCAGACGCCTTAATGCAAAAAAAGGGAAAAGCCATGAAGCAACCTAACATAGTCTCCTCTAATGTACGAGTTAACATATCATGTCTGAGGTCTTCACTAACTCGCACCTGGACAACAAGGAGGACCAAGGCAACCTCACCACAACAATCTAAAACCATAGTGGTAGGCGACTCACCACCAGAGAAGCACCCGTGAATTGAGGCATCATTTGGAGAGTGTTCGCAGGACCCTGAGGGAAGCAAAGATCCAACAACGGACGAAGGACAACAATCACACGTACCGCAGGTATCTTTTTCTCCTTCTTATCTGGTTTCACAAACCTTAGTCGCCCTTGTTGTATCTACAACACCTCTTGGTTAATGCATTGACCAATGCATTTCATCCACTATTCCAATATCTACGGGGGGTTTTGCACTATTCTCTTGGGAAACCCCATTTTCCCTTACTCCTCCACATAACCTCACACCATTCACTTTGGCCCATTCTACATCCCAAAGCCTCTCATACTCTGCCTCTACTACCTTCAGCGATGCATCTCTTGTCGCCGCAGTGTCAGAGCCAATCCACTCTTCCCAATAGATAGAAGTTGCAATGACTTCACTTCCTTTAAGTTTTCTTACTGGTCTTCAATTAGAGTATTGGAGTATCCCTCCTTTCTCATCTCAGACATTTAGTGTACCAATTAAAAAGTTTCCCGGTATTGCCATCCTTTCATTCCCTTTTGCCCTTCCTCCTAGTGCACCTTTCGCGGGTGGACTCATCAGGTCACCCTCTAAATTCTTATTGAAAGGTGATAGAACTAAGAAGGCTCAAGCAATTAGAGCCCAAAGGAAAAAGGATAAATTTTATAAGAAGCTGGCGGAACCAAGGGTACAAACAACTTTCAATGAGGCTCAATAGTCACTACACTTTGTGACTATGTACCCAACTGTCATCAAGCCATAGGGAGAAATGCAGCCAGATGACTACAAAATGTACGTTGTCAGACTCGATTTAAGCATAGCCCGACCTTAGGAGAAGGTGGAGCTCATGGAGGAAACGAAACGGGTGGTGACCACTCACTTTCTTAAGTTTGATCGACAACTAAGGAAAAGGGAAGAGGAGCTGAAAATCATAAAGGATAGGGTTGAGGTCTTGCTCACCAAGGAGAAAGCCAGGGAGGTTGAATTTAAGTGCCTATCCCCAAAAAAGGAGGAGGAGCAAGCAAAGCTCCAAGAAGAACTTGCGAAGTTCCAATCCCTCAATCCTAATTTGGTCACTGAGCTGCAGGAAAAGAACAAAGAATATCAAGACTAGCTAGCAAAATTGAGACAAGAAGTGCAACAAAAGTATGAGGAATTCCTTCGTTGGCATGCTCAAATTGAGAAAAAGATGCGGCAGAAAGATGTTGATTTCGAGATACGTCAGGCTCAATTGGAAAATGAAATTGATGAACTAAAGTCTTCATTAGAGAAAGCAGTGGCAAAAAAGGAGCAAGCTGAGGCTACCTGGGTTGCAGAATCATGAATCCATTAGGGACAACTCACCATGGAAAACCAAAAGGTTGTGGAGCTAGCACATGATATGGAGCAAAGGAATGTGGAGATTGACTTATTAAAAGATTTTGCCTCACCCCCTATTGATCAAACAAACCTTCTTCAGGTGGCTCAACAGTTATACATCTCATATTGGGAAAGAGTGAAGGCTTTCTGCCTAACTCTACAACCAATGCTCCAATTTATGGCAGAAGCAACAGACTTGGGTAGAGATGGGCATGCGACAATTGGGTAATTCCCACAATCCATCATTGAAAGAGTTTCAGAGGCCAAAAGATTATTGGAAAGGCTATATCAGGTCCTAGATGAAGCCTTAGCAAGTGCTAGGATTGGGGACCATAGGGCCGCTACTAAAATAGCCAACCAGTTCATCCACTGCCACGGGGTTATCCTTCATGTTGACTTGTGTAACACCAAATTGGATTAGCTCATGAAAAGCATGTGGGCCAGGTTCTGTCACCTAACAAATGGGCTTACCATCTCCACTCTTTGAAGATGAGTCAGTGGCCATGATGGAGCATATTGTAACAAAGATCGAGGAAAAACAATGGGATACATTTTCCTTTCAGAATTTCAATCAGTCCCTTGTTGCAGAAGATATTGAGGGTGTCACTCATCCAGTCACACAACTTCTTTTTGAACTTGCGTCCTAGGTCGATATATTATCGGCACTGCCTTACAAAGAAGTTATCGATCTACATGGAGCGCAAAAAAATCTGCGTGATATATCGACCCCATCCAAAGATGAGTGGCTGCCTCTTCAAACTTCCCTCTCTAAGCTCTGATCACGCTGCCCGATGAATAAAGTCTTTGGTCAACAATCCAAAATTTTTTGGGTTCCTCATTCCGTAGGTGAAACACCCCTGATAAGTCGCCAAAATCTGTGAACATAAAATTCCTAAGCTCCCTTCAGGTGATTTGATTTTTCTTAAGTAATAGCCACACTCTCCTTTTAAAAGGAAATATCGGGCTCCTTTCGCCAAGTGTCATCATGAATTCCACCACTTTTCAGCCAAGCGCTCCTCGCAAGGTTTCCTCCCGCTTTTCAAAATTTTTGCATTGCGCTTCCACGTGTTAGTCGTTCACAATCTTTAGTGCCCCTGTTCATCTCTCTCTTTTCAGGCCCTGACCACATGCCATGTAGCATTAGTTCACGCACATTCCTCGACAGACCCCACCTTCAACGAAGTATGTTTGGAGACCTCTAAGTGTCTTCATAGTGCAAGTTTTTCATCGTCTAAGGGGAAGAACAAGCGTCGGCCTCAACCACTTGCCACATAATCTTCTAAAAGCTTCCTCATGAAGGAAAACAGGGATGCGACAACCCATCACCAACTGCCATATTTTGTAACTGCCGCCATGAGTGAATTGCACATGTCAATGCTCTAATTTGTTGGAACCACTGCCATCATTCGCAGGGGATGCATCTGACCCAGGGGCTTCATCGTTCATAGCTCAAATATTTTTGGTTACAATAGCAAGGGGAAATCATTTCTAAATACATCATTGCTCATGATCGAAGGATATTTTATATTATTGGCTCACCGAGCTAGGTTTCATTATAAATACTGGCTCTTCCATCGAAGCAAGTGTTCATATTTTGAGAGGAAAATATTCTTAGAAGAATCGGGCCTTTACCACGTTTTATATTATTGTAAAGACTTTCAGACTGTTCCATTGTTCAACCTTTTTGTTTTCTTGAAGATTTTGATAAAAATTTTACTGTGCCATTGTGGTGTTAAATGTTTCATTTGCAGAAATTCTATAATCTTAATACAAGTTTGTTGGTTTAGATCATGTATTTGACTCCTCTTTTCAGTAAATGCGTATGAATATTATTTGATGTCATTGAGTGAAGCATTTACATTTTATCTTTATTTCCTTTCATTCTAGACATAGCAGATTGTTAAATGGGCCCTTAGATCACATCTACAAGATAGTTCTATCGTGCCTTACATCTAAATCTCGGCGCATCGCCCTAGTTAGATACTTTTATTTTTTTATCTACTTCCTTCTCCCATTCAAAACCCCAGTTATAGAAGAGTCAACTTCTTTAAAATCTAGAGGTTACTCAGTTTAGCGCAATAGGTCTCCCCTTTAACTGAGTTTCCTACAGAGGGTTGTTACCTTGTCATTTTTTGGCATCAACAAAAACTAACTTTCTTTTGTTTTCCATACACACAACTTTCATAGAAATCCATATTAACACATTTTAGACCTGGAAAAACATTCTTTGAATGAAGTAATTTCATACCTTTTGCACTCATATGCCCAATTCTATTATGCCATAGTGTTGATTTAGAATCCACAACAACTATTTGATTTTCTACCTATTGAACTACAACAATTGTTCTTGAACATTGATTTTTATCTGCAATAGCTAAAGTAGAAGGAACAATATGACCTGTACAAAGATATAAGGTGCCTACTTTCACACCTTTTTCTACCACTAAGACATCTTTTCTAACCTTCCAATTTTTATCACTAAATATAACAACACAACCTTCATCATCCAGTTGCCCTACTGAAATTAAATTTCTTCTTAACTTTGGAACATGCCTTACCTCATGTAGTAGCCAATGATTCCCATTCTGCAACTTAATATTGATTCTCCCCTTTCCAACAATTTGACATGGTTCGTTATCTCCCAAATAAACCAGCCCAAAATCCCCTTGGACATAATCAAGAAAATAATTTCTATGGGACGTGGCATGAAATGAAGCTCCTAAATCTAACACCCAAGAATCATCAACATTGTCAAGGGAAAGAATCAAAGCATCTTCATTAGATTTATTACTTACCACATTTGCCTCTTTATTTCCTTCCTTTTTGTCTCCTTTATTTTTTCGAGACCAACAATCTTTCTTTAAATGACTCGGCTAACCATAGTACCAACAATCCCTCTTGTCTCTAGATTGAGACCTTCCGTCCTTTGATTTTCCTCGTGACTTCCCATGACTTCCAGAATTGTTTAATTTCTCCTTTGTTTTGCCCCTACTTTCTGCATTCAAAACATTGCCTGATGTAGATGTTCCACCTGAGCTTTTCCTAAAAATTTCCTTGCTCAAAATAACACCAACAACATCATAAAATTTCAATGTATTTGAACTAGAAACATAATTGCTAACACCCATTACCAAGCTATTCCAACTTTTAGGCAAAGAACACAGAACCAAAAGAGACCTAACTTCTTCATCAAAGTTTATATTTACAGAAGTTAATTAACTGGTAACCATATTAAACTCATTTAAATGATCAACAACCGACCCACCTTCTACCATTTTCATATTAAATAAACACTTCATAAGAAATACCTTATTCGAAGCGAAAGGCTTTTCATATAAATTTGTTAGGGTTTCCATCAACTCTTGAGTTGTATTTGATTTTGTAATATTGAACGCCACCTATTGTGTCTGGCATAAATGAATACCTCCAAGAGCCTTTCTGTCTAAAATATCCTAGTCCTCATTAGACATTGTTGAGGGTTTCTTGGTTTTCCCTTCAAATGACTACCATAAATCCTTCTGATAAAGGTAGTCCTCCATCTGCATCTTCCATAATTGATAGTTCTGCCCATTCAACTTCTCAATCTTCAACTTACCTTCATCTGCCATTTCTCCCACTCAACCGTGAGACTCCAACTCAACCATGAGACCTTCCTACAGACGATAACCAAACACAACCTTACTTTGATACCACTTGTTAGGGTTATAAGGTAGATATATAACAAGTTAAATACATATTTGATCAATAAAACAAAGAAACAAAACACACAAAAAATTATTACAGAAACAAGACAACATAGAGAATTTAATGTGGTTCACCCAATTTGGGCTACATCCACAAAACTACAGCCATCCAATGATTTTATTATCCAATTCAAAACATATTACAATCTCATGAATAATGCCATACTACAACTCCCCATCCCGATCGCTTATAACTTTTAGAAGCTTTTAAAAATTAGGGTTCTACAAAGTCGATGGGGAAACATGAAGAGTGTACAATATAGCATGATCAGTTGCCACATACCAACACTCAGTTAGGATCATTAAGGGTTGCTAGGAGAAGTTCTTCTCCTAAGCATGATACTCCCCCTCTCTTACCTAAGGACTCGAATCCTCCCTGCATCCAACTTAGTGCATCACAAAGGTAGAACTAGTCATTCACATGACATTCATTTGTATCATAAATCATTTACATCATCAAAGCATTAGAGTATTATCATTGCAATACATATTCATTCAATACAAAAACATAATCATACCTTCAAAATAAATAACATATTAATACATATTTCAGTATTACATTCACCTATTAAACATATTAAAGTCATGATTTATATTTATCATCATTTTTACTCATGAAGGTAAAAGTAATCTAATAACTAAGAGACATGGTGTAACAATCTCCCTTGTCAGATGGAAGGTACTCATCTTAGAGTTTCACCTCTTTCCCAAAGCCATCATCATCATCCTATGAGCACAAAGTGAGGGAATCCATGACACATACTCTAGCCTCATGACCTGCAATGTCATCATTGACCTCAGTCAACTGCTCCATTAGCCTTAACACTCTTGTTTGTCACTCTCGAGTATCTAACACCTCTAAATCCTCCTACATACCATATCATCCACCTCATTATTTTTTCAATCCCATTCACTCGTTTCCCCATCCCTAAAATAATCCCTAAATCCTAAATAGTTCCTAATCATCCCTAAACCCATCCCTTATCTCTAAACTATTTCTCATCTCATTTCCCATCCTAAACCAATCCCTATTCCCTAAATGGTTCCTTATCATCCCCAAACCCATCCATTAACCCTAAATCATCTACCATCTCCTTTCCCATCCCTAAAAAAACTTTAAACCTTAAACGGTTCCTCATCATCACCAAACCCATCCCTTAACCCTAAATCGGGTCCCATCCAATTTCTCATCCTTAAAACAATCTTTAAACCCCAAATGGTTCCTAATCATCCATAAATCCATCCCTTACCATAAGTTGTTTCCCATCTTCTTTCTCATCCCTAAAACAATCCCTAAACCCTAAACGATTCAGATCATCCCCAAACCCATCCCTTAACCTTGAATCATCTTGTATCTCATTTCTCATCCCTAAACCCAAAACAGTTCCTCATCATCCCCAAACCCATCCCTTAACCCTAAATCATCTCACATATCATTTCTCATCCCTAAACCAATCCCTAGACCCTTAATTTTTCCTAATCATCCCTAAACCCATCTTATCTCTCATCCCATTTTTCATCCCTAAACCACTCCCTAAACCTATCCCTTAACCCTAAATTGTTTCCCATCCCTAAACCAATATCTAAACCCTAATTAATTCCTAATCATCCCTAAAGCCATCCCTTAACCCTAAATCATTTACAATCTCTAAACCAATCCCTTTTTCCATCTTGTTTCCCATCCCTGAACCAATCTTTAAACCCTAAATAGTTCTTCATCATCCCCAAACCCATCCCTTGCCCCTAAAATATTTCCCATCCCTAAACCATAAACAACTCCTTATCATCCCTAAACCCTCTCCCATCTCATTTCCCATCTCTAAACCAATCCTTGAATCCTAAATGGTTCCTCATCATCCCCAAACCCATCCCTTTACCCTAAAGTATTTCTCATACTATTTCCCATCCCTAAACCAATCCCTAAACCCTAAATGGTACCTAATCATCCCTCAACAAATCCCTAAACCCTAAATAATTCTTCATCATCCCCAAACCCATCCCTTAACCCTAAAATGTCTCCCATCCCTAAGCTAATACATAAACCCTAAATAGTTCATAATCATCCTGAAACCCATCTCTTACCCCTAAATCATTTCCCATATCACTTCCCCATCCGTAAACCAATCCCTAAACCCTACATTATTTTACAATCCCTAAATCATATACATTTCCTAAAACCATTCAAGTTAATCCCAAACCCCTCCACCATACCATTAGAACCTTCTCGCCTCCTCCCCTCCCATATAGGTGCCCTATTCAATGAGGTCACCCCACCTTGAAACCAAGTTGGCCCATTCAACGAGGTCACCTCGTTACAAAGTCACCCATGTTTTAACCAAGTTGCCACTAAACGAGGTCACCCCTAAATAAGGCCACCCCTATTTTAACCAAGCCATCTCTAAACAAGGCTACCCTTATTTCCACAATTGCCCCACCTCCCAATGAGGCCACCCAACCATGAAATTCCCTCTTGGACAACCCTATTTTTCCTCATGTTTTGACCCAAAAAATGCAAAATAGAGTACAAGGTTCGAGTTAGCAATGAATTACCAATGGTCTCTCCCCCTTCGGCCACAAGTAGACCCTCACACACTCTACATGATGATCCCTGTGAGGAATATTCATCATCTCTTCTCTCCTAAGCTCTCACTTTCACTATTGTAAATGGTAAAAATGAGAATTTTTTACCCTCTATGGCCTATTTATTCATCCCTAAGCCTTCATTATTTTCACTTTTTTTAATTTTAATCCTATTTTTCCTCATTTCTTCTTCCCCCACCCCTTTTTTTTTTTGTCTTTTCCTCTTCTAAGAGGTTATTTAGGTCCTTTATTCCCATGTACCCTCTTGAGGGGGCATCACCTATATTTATTTCCTTTATCCACTTTCTCCATATCAGGCAAGTTTTTCACCCAATCCTTCATCATGTTGCCTATATTTTATTTTTCTTTGAAATAACATTATTTTAATGTCATTCAAAGAGGGGCAAAATTTAGACACCTAAAATTGACCATTACATTTGGTCAATTTAATCCTAGTTCATTTTTTCTCGATCACATCTATTAATTAAATAAAGTCGTATTTATTTAATTAATATTCTCCATTTTTATATTAATTAAATAATATTTTTATGTATTTAATTAATATTTCCCCTCTATTATATTAATTAAATAATATTTTATTTATTTAATATTCTTTATATATTTCATTTACCTAAGGTAAATGGATTAATATTCCTAATTATTATTCACCTATCCTACCCTACCCCTAATTCTCATAAATTAAATAAATAAATTCTATCTATTTAATTTTACCCTTACTTGTCACATCCTCCAACTCTCCCACTTGCCCTCTAATTCTCGATCTTAAACAGGTGCACATTCCCAATCCATGATTAAAAAGGATCAAATCCTTTTCAATTATTGATCACCCCCTTGGACTCTAGCCTTACAAGCTTTCCGCTTTTGGGAAGGAACCCCACATGGGTCCTTCTCCCAAAAGTACACCTCTCCCACATTCAAGGAATTAAAAATCTCTTTATTCCTCTTATCCCCATCCTCTTTGGAGTGTAGGAAAAATATTTCCTTTATGGCAAGATATTCCCATACTCCAAGGTACCTCCACAAGTACCAATGTCTTCTCAAGCCACCACATTATGCCACTTGAGACAATCTAAAGGCTTGAGAGATCTCATCCCATCTTATCCCTTGATCTTTCCACTCAATCCTCAATGTTGATATTCCTCACAAAGAACCTATAAAATCATCTTCAACCCATAGAAAATTATCATAATTTGGAGTTCAATTTTATGCTGAAAAATTGAAGAGCACACAACCAACTAATCAAAGGGAAAACCATTTTATGCAAATAGGGATAAATAAAGCAAGGCGGGCCCAAAAAAGTGTGAAAATGCAAGGGTATGCATTTTTCTACACTATCAACCTCAAGGGTTAGTCAATTCTCAACAAGGAAGACCTAGGAAGGGTTATTTTGGGCTTTGAGGGGTTCACCACCAAGCAAAAGCTTGGAAAATACAACTTAGTATTCAACTTACAAAACCTAACAATGCAAGCTAAATGAATGATGCAAATCATGAAATTATGCAACAACAAATTAGGGTATGTGTACCTGGGAGTTCTGAAAATGTAATGAGGATTCTATGGATCTATGGGAGGTCCAAACACATAAGGGATCTATGGATTCAGGGTTAGTATCTATCTTTGCTGCAATGATATTAGAGAGCTTAGAACTATCATTAGTCCCCAAATACACATATAATTGGAAGAATGACACAAAGAGAGTGAAAACAAAATGAAAAAACTTTTGGGTCAATATGGAAGAGACATAGGGTGTCTTGACGCCTTGTGTCATCCCCAAAAAGAAAACACGAGACAAAAATGAAAGGAAAAGAAAAGATAATGAAAAATATTTTGGGTCAACATGGAAGAGACATAGGGTGTCTTGAAACCTTGCGTTATTCTCAAAAGGAAAACACAAGATAAAAATGAAAGGAAAAGAAAAAATAATAAAAAAGGATAAAGCTTACGACATATTAAAGAGTGAAGGTACAAATAACGGAATGCACAAAGAGAGAGAGAGAACATCAAACAAAACGTCACAGGGGGATCACATTGCACACATGCAATCACACAAAAAAAAAGTGTTGGTGTAATTAAATATTTTGTACCTTGTCCTAGGTAATAATTACACCTTAGTTAAATTTACTTAGGGACCACATAGGAGTAGTTCGAGAATTTCCACCTTTGGTGGACTTTTCTTATTACTTTATCACCTCCACCTTTCATGCACATATCATGTGATTAGGTTTCCACCTTTTGTGGGTGATCCACTATTTGTGGTGGTTATCACATTATCACTTTCCACTTTAGGTGGAGTGATATCTTTTCATTGGTGTCTCATGTCATAAGATTACGACACTTGTCATAATCTTATGCACTCCTATGTTCTCACCTTGGCTATATAACCAAGGGGTCTCTACTACATTTGGACACACACATTGAATCATACAATTGACATTGAATATAGTTTATTCTTGTCACATTATTTTCTCTCTTCTTGGTCCATAGATCTTGGCATCCATAGCCAATTCTAACAAAAAGAAAAAAGGAAAGCAAAAAGACTAGTAAATTACATGCGAGTCAACCATCCAACAGGTCATATGCATCCCAGTCTTGTTTAGTATATGCGAAATGCAGATCACTAGTAAGAGGTACAACATCAAATGTTGTACTAGTATAATCACTAGGCTCAACACATGGTGCATCATGGTCATTATCATTTAAGCTCATGGAAGAGGCAAATACAAAATTCAACTCGTTATGCACTTGCTCATCGGTTTTAGTTAATTCTTCATTGTCATCCAAGTTAACCACAATAGGAGGATGAATGATAATATCCATAGAAGGTGTTTTTCCTTGTTGTATTGGAGACATAAGATCTATTTGTTTTGGTAATGGAGGAGGCTCATCATTTATTGCTTCTGTCAAGTTGGAATTTTGATTTTCAATGTTATTTTCTTTGTTCATCTTTTGAGCAATAACACGACGTCTGTGCCTATGCTCTCTAGAATTTCAATTTCTTTTATTATAGTTTTCAAGTTGTGTTTGTGTAGGAGTGGGTTGGTCAACCATAGGTTCCTTTTCTTCTTGTGAGGGAAGAATAGAAGAAACCATGGAAGGTTGTTCAACCTCTTTCTCTTTGGCTTTATAAATTTACTTAGGAGGCGGATTAGGACTTGTTTGGTTTTCTCTTGGTCTCTTGTAGGAAATAGGTAAAGGATTTTTGACGGATGGGTTTTGGTTTGTTGGAAGGGATTTAGGCTCAATATTGTTTTCTTCAAGTGGCGAAGGTTCAAGCATGGGTCAAGGAAAATTATCAAAGGATAATTTGGCTATGCATTTTGCTTTGAGCTTTTGGTAGGATAGGAAAATGAAGTCCTCACGGGGTCTTATAGGTTCCATGGGCTTGAGCCAAAAATAATCTAAGGAAAAAATTTTCACAAGAAGACGGAGGGCTAAAGCCACTATGGTTCACAGTGATCATTTCATTGTCGACTAGAAACTTTAAGCATTTATGGACAACAAATGGGACCATATTAATGGAGCAAAGCCATTTGTAGCCTAACTTCACATGAAATTGATCTGAATTAGAGATGATAGAGAATGATACATTTGATTTCTTCGATCGTATTTGTAAAGGGAGTGTAATCAAGCCCATTGTAGCAAGACTAAAACCATCATGCATTTTAATCCATGCCTTCAATTTTATCATATATATCTTGGGTAAGTTCATGCACATATAATAGTTCTTTTGTGATCACATTCTCTCCATAGACGAGATCAATTAAAATCCTAGGAGTGGGCTTGCTATTGATTTTGTTGACTATGTAAAGAGGACCATAAAGTGCATTTTTATTGTCTCTTTCAAAGAGAAAGTAATATTAATGGACATTTTGGTTTGTTGTTTATGAGAATCAATGTTAATCACTCCTATCATTTTATTAATAGGACTTTGGTCATTAGTATCCATAGGATTTTTTTCATCATCATCCATAGGATTTTGTTTGTAATTGCTTATGGTATCATCATTTGTGTCAACCTTCATTACATTGGGCTTAGTTTCACTAGCCTTAACAAATGAAATATTGTGGTTAGGAATGGGATTGGTAAAAATTTGGAAGTTTTGGTTAGGAGGAGCTACAAATTTATTGTATTTTCCATTCACACCTCCAATTTGGATATGATTGGAATCAATGAGGTCTTGCACAAGATGTTTAAGACACTTGCAATGTTTTGTAGCATGTTCTTTTTGTTGGTGATAAGCACAATAGGCATTGTGTCTAAAGCTTGGAGGTAATGACTTGCTAGGGTCAAGAGGTCAAATAGGAGGTAATGTAAGCATGTTCTTGTTTGATAAATGAGTCATGATGTTTTGAAGTGTGTCAAGTAAGGGAGTAAATAGTCTTTGAGGATCCCAAAAGATATAAGGATTACTCTTCTTTATAGTAGCTACTTGGGTATCAACTTGTTGGGTGAGTTGTGAGGTAGGATTTAATTGGAGGAAACTTTTTTTTAATCTTTTGAAATGTTGGTAGGTGTTTTGGTTTGAAGATTTAGACTTTTCAGGATGGGTAGAGGTGGATTTAGGTTCACAACTACCTATGAAATTTTGGTAGTCTTGAAGAGAAGTGCATAGGTGCATGAAGGAAGGGAATTTCATCATGGTAAGCTTATCTCTTATCTTTGTAAATTCTCTATGAACATCTTTTGAAGGTGAGAATCGAGAATCTTCACACTGATTTGGGAATAAAGTGATTGGTAATGGGAAATAAAGTCAATGACCTTTTCACCCTCATTTTTCTTACATCTCATCGAATCAGCTAATGTCATTTCAGGAACCACATGGACTTGGAAATGGTTAATAAAGGCTTCAACAAGTTCATTGAATGAACGAATTGAGTTATTCAATAATGAAGAAAACCAGTCCAAGACAATGTCTTTTAAGGATCGGGGGAAAATCTTAGCCAAAAGTTTGTCCTCAAGGATAAAGTCACTACACAAAGCAATAAAGGCATTAACATGATTAGAAGGATCTCCCTTTCCTCTATATCTCTCAAATCTAGGGATCTTTATACCTTGTGGCACTAGAGTTCTTAATATCTCCAAAGATAGTGGGTTACTTTTGACATAGTATGAAGGTGGACCATTTTGATTTATGGTGGAAACTTGGCGTTGAATGGATGAAAGGATTTGTAAAAGGTGGTTAAGGATATGATCATTTATTGTGGTTTGAGACAAAGGTGAATATGGTGGTGGTGTGTATGTGTTGGAAGGACCAATGAATGGATTGCTTATGGGAGGAGAAATAAGATTAGATGCCACATAAGTATAAGGAGAAATAGTGGAAATATTCGAGGTAGGAAGGATATTGCTAGTTTTTTGCATCATTGTGGTCACTTGAGGATTGGTATAGGTGGGAATTGAGGTTATGGTTGAAGAGGGAGGAGTTTGATTTCCTCCTTGGATTTGCACATTGTTTGAAGCTTGAGCACCATTAGTGGTGGAAGGAAGATTTTTTCCAAATATTTGAGCTATGTTACGCACAACTTCCAGTCCATCATCACTTTCCATCATGCGATGAATACTATCTATGGAAATTATAACACTGTTTGAAATGTTTTCAGTACTCATGGTATCTTGTAAATGGGATAAGTCTTCATGCATTTTCCTTATGTTTTCTTGAGGGATATGATCAACCATTGTTTGAACACTTGGCATAACACTTATAGGTAAGGTAGGTATAGCAAAAGAGGTATCAAAGGTATGGTACATACCTAGTGAATTGATACCAACACTAGGAGTAAGAGAGATTGATAACCCAAGATCCACAAAGAGTGTTTTATCATATGATGCCATGAGTCTTGCACTTTGTCTAACCACAATGTTAGTAGTAGGACACCAAGTAGTACAACTCATGCAAGGGATCAACCAAAGAAAGTGAAATGAACACAATAAACTATGCTTGCAATTACACTTGAAATGAAAGATAATGGAATAACAACAATTCTGCAAATTGAAACAAAAAATTGAAGGCATCCAACAAAAACACAAAAAAGCACTTGCAAACCTTGATAATTGGAGAGTCAAAGTCAACAAGGATTAAGATGCAGTAAGGGAATCTTGGTCCTACTGGTGTGATTTTGAGGTTCCAAGGACTAGAATAGACAACAAACAACAGAGAGAGGATTTTGAGCCAGAAACCCTGAGATGGACTAAGATGCTAGGAAGGATGTTTTAGTCATAGCAGAGGTTTTTGTCAGAAAAATAACAAATTCTAGATTATCTACAATGTTCATAGGTTTCCTATTCAAGGACTTGGTGTTTGGAAACATAAAACAATGCAAATGAATGCAAGAAAAAGTAACTAGCGACAAGCAATTGAATTCAAAGTTGAATGTAATTTTTTCAATTTTGAATGTAATAAGAATGTTTGTGAATGCAATCAAGATGATTAACAATGCACTTTTCAATTTTTCAATGATATAAAATGATGCAAGAAAGAAAAAAATGAAACCTATATGCACTTTCACTAATGCAAATATGAGAAACCCTAGATGCAATTTCACTAAAACAAGATGCAATGCAAGAATGAATGCAACCTAGATCTAGGACTTTAATGGAATCCATATCAGAAAATGAATGCTCTAAAATGTCAGGTTCACCAAAATTAATTGTAAAGAAAAATGGTGACGCTACCACCTTTCTCTTATGGTCATTCAATAATGTCCTAGGATCCCAAATTGGATTGACTATCAACCTCAAGGGTGATTCAATTCTCAATAAGGAAGACCTAGGAAGGGTTATTTTGGGCTTTGAAGGGTTCACCACCAAGCAAAAGCTTGGAAAAGACAAATAAGCATTCAACTTACAAAACCTAACAATGCAAGCTAAATGAATGATGCAAATGATGAAATTATGCAATAGCAAGCTAGCATATATGTACCTGGGAGTTTTGGAAATGTAATGAGGATTCTGGAAATGCAAAGAAGCTACCAAAAAGTGTTATGGGGGACTAAGACATCCTTACTATTGACTTAGTCTCGCTGCTACTTTTTGGGGTACACGAGGAATCTTTGAATGTTGGAACCGAATCTAAAAGAATCTCTGCAAAATACCCTCTGAAGGACTAAGATGCCCTAAGTGGTGACTTAGTCTTGCCTGGAATTTTTGAAATCTTTGAATGTGGTCTTGAGGTCCAAATTTTGCACTTCCTTCTTCTCTGATCTCAGGTCTTGAAACTATTGGATCTGGCCTATAGGTGAGTTTCTATGAAGATGACAACTTTGCAATGCAACTTTGTAATTTTGCACTTCAAATGATCTTCAAGTCTTCAACCCAAATCTGCAATCACAAATACATAAGAAGGGAAAAGCTTGTTGATTGTTAGTAAATGGGGGTTTGCCTTGGTCAAACCCCTTATTGGTAATTAAACTTTGAAATGAAATGAAATGTAGGGAAATGATGAATGAACAACATGCAATGTTACTGTGATCCCTAAAATGTTAAGTCATAGTATGAGGTGCTAAACAAAATAATGATGCAATAAAAATAAATAACACAAAGAGGACACCTCAACGATTACCCTAAGGAATGATAAAAATGAAAGCAAGATGAAACAAATTAAGATTGATTATACCTTCATGTTGCTTCTTCCTTGGTTGGCCCTTTGATCTTTGAAGATTTATGTGCTCTTTGGATGACAAGCTAAATTAAATATGCAAAGTGATATGCAAGATGGGTGAAGACATGGTATTGGTGAGATGCTAAATGCTATGGTGGATGAGAGCTTCAAATGGAAATTTTGCAAGAGTTTTGATAGAAAAAGATTGATCCTTAAATGAGAGAAATGAGGGGGTATTTATAGGATAATTTGAATTCTCTAGAGAATTCAACGGTTGAGATTAGGCCAACAAGGTCAAGATGGAGGGCTATGGTGAGTTGAGAACTCACAAGCCCTCACATCTTGACATGTGGAATGTGAGATGGCCTAGGGTGAGATGATGTGGAAATGAGGTGGAAGAGATGTACATGATGTGGATGAAGGACAAATACCTTGTAGTACCTTGGGGATGAGAATATTTCCTCAAAAAGGAACTTCTTGTCCTCAAATGAGAATGAAAGAGACATTTGAAGAATTTTAGAATTCCTCAAAAACATCTATGGGAAAAGGGAAAGTGGTTGGAGAAATAAATGTGAATTAAAAATTCACATGCTTAGGAGAGTCTATTGGATAGGAGAGGGTTTCCAAAAATCTGGGGATTTGTCACATGTGAGTGATGTGACAAGTCAAAGGTTCTAGAATTCCTTGGCACATGTAAAGTGACAAGTCAAGTCTTCTAGAACTTGCATGGGGATAGGGTAAACCTTGGAAGGATAAAAGTGAATTAAAAATTCACATGGGGAAGAGAGGAGCCTTGGGTGAATAAATGTGAATTAAAAATTCATATGGGAAAGAGAGTCAAGGCCAAGAAAAGCAAGTGGAAAGGTTGACTAAAAAAGGTATGCTAAATGTGGCTAATGATTTTGATTAAGGTTGTGCAAACACAGGATTAGGATAATTAATGAGAGATTAGAGGCAAGTGAGAGATTATGGAGGATGTGACACTAATCTTGATTAAGTGGTGCACATCCTAATCATAGATTAACTAATTAAATTCAGATTAAAAGAGGATTATGGAGAATGTGACAAGGAGAGAGAAAAAGAGGGATTAAAAATTGGTTTGAATCCAAATAGGTCAAATAACTAAATTAAATAAATTGTCTTATTTATTTAATTTAGAGAAGAAAAGGTGTAAGGTAAAGTATTTAATTATTCAATTACATACTTTAGGGACTTTAAGCATAAAATGAAATAATGATTAAATAAATTATTTAATCACTATTAATGAAATAGATGAATAGAGTAGATGATTTTTATCATGTGGTAGTGATCAAATTTAGATGTCTACATTTTGCCCCTCTTTGAGGTACTGTTAGAATAACAATGTTTCGAAGAAAATAAAATGCAAGTGACTCTATAAAGGAAGTAACCAGAAAATTATGCCCCAGCATGGGGAAAAGGACCCGAGCTATCTAATTAGTAGGGGAATGGATGAAGATGCCCCAATCCTGCAAGGGAATGACTATGGAAGGGAAAATGGATAAATGGGAAGGGTATGCCCCCTTAAGAGGATGACGGGGGAGAAAGAGGGGTCTCAAGCGACTTCTCGATAGGAAGAAACAGATGGTATGGTTGAAAAGAGCGTAAAAAATTAGGCAAGTTTTCATTTTGAACGAAGTCAATTGGACAAACGGTTTGCAAATGGCAGCTCTGGGAAGAGAAGGGATTAGTTAGAGGAAAAAAAGGTAAATAAGGGGTAAAAAATACCCCTTAAAAAGGGTGGGAAAAATAATATAAGGTAATTTTAGAAATTACCTCACCTCATTTGCACTATAGCAGTTGAGAGAAGAGGACAAGAGAGAAAGCAGACAAGGAGTGAAGATGTCGTAGGATAATGACACCGAGATCATCCACTAAGCAGACGAGGTTCGACGATCCTACAGTCAACAGGGTGGGCCCCACCAGGTTAGTGACAAAACATTCTACGCATTATTTTGGTAATTTTAACGCATTTTAAATGTTTTATTGAAAATTGTGGTCGGGTTATGGAAGAAAAATGGGTAGTCGAGAAAATAAGAAAATTAGGGTTGGAAAATCGGGGGAGGGGGAAAAGGCGGGTCGCCTGTAGAGGGGTGAATATGCCCTTTGGCGGGCGGGTCTGCTTCACCCGAGGTGGATAGGCGCCACCGCGACTAGCGGCGGCCCCGCCACCCAGCACCGGGCGCTGCCCCACGGCTAGCGGCTGCGTCGTCACCCGGAGGCGGGTCCGCCTTGTGGCCAAGGGTGGGTCCGCCCCAGCTTGGGGCAGGTTTGCCCCGCGGCCAGGGGCGATTCCGCCCCGGTGTAGGGTGGGTCCGCCCTATGACAGGGGGTGGATCCACCCTAGCTCGGGAGGGGGAGAAGGGGTTAGTGGTGAGGAAAAGAGAAAGAAGAGAGAGAGAAAGAGAGGGGAAGAAAAGGTAAGAAAGAGAAAGTCTCGAGACCAAAAAAGGGATTAACAAGGTGAATGATATGATTACAAAGTTTTGGTCGATTATAGACGCATGAGCAGAGGCTAGAGGCATTGGTGGTGACCATAGAGGCCATGAGTGGGGTGGACCACACAACACTGGAGCAGGCAAGGTTACTGCATTTAGTGCAGTTTCTGGAGATGAGAGCGCATCGGGCGATGCTGACAACTTTGATAGAGAGATGGAGTTCAACGACGTCGACCTTCCATCTTCTGATAGGGGACATGATGGTGACACTAGAGGATGTGTGGCGGATTCTGAGGTTTCCGATAGTAGGTCGGTTAGTGAGCGAGGTGGTGTCCAAAGGATCACAGTTGGATGAGATCATTCTGGTGTTATTTGAGCAAGATAATTTTCCGATACAGAGGGGTCAGTTAGATGTAGACAAATGCTTATCCTTGGGGTTGCCAGCATTACCACTGTATTTGTGTTATCTGATTAGTGGGATACTACTGCCGAATTGGAGTAGGCGATTTTGCAGCTTACGGTATATGGAGGTGATTCGACATATTATCGAGTGGTGAGAGGGGCAGCTCGCATGGGGGGCCTATGTATTAGCACAGTTGTATAGAAACATGCATGTGATCTGCTATTGGGGATGTAGAGCATGACGCATAGGACACTATTACAGGTGTGGGGTTGGGAGCATATTATGGTGATGAGACCTCTAGTGGTGAGGAGAGGAGAGTTGGATGAGAGGAGATGGCTTGGGAGTACGGGGCAACCAAGGGTTGTGTCCTACGGTTTGAGACGCAGGGAGAGATGGATCAGTGGAGGAGAGTGTTTGATGAGGTACGGGAGGAGGACATAGTATGACGACTATATATGTATCAGCGGTTTAGGGGATGGAGGGCCGAGGAGGAGAGACATCAGGGGTTCTTTAGGTGTAGATGCTTCTTGATTGGGAGTCAGCCACACATAGTGGAGGCACATCAACCAGACCGAGTGGAGAGGCAGTGTGGACTTACATAGGATATTCCAGCAGTGCTAACTATGTTTCGTCAGCTCACTAGAGAGGTTCCATGGGGAGTGAGGCTGTCAGCAAGGGCAGGGAGGGAGGCGTGGGTGATGGCAGGTGGGGTACCCTATCCAAGGAGGGGGGTGGGTCCAAAGGATGCCAGAGTGACATATCGGTATGATTAGTGGTATCGTAACCACCAATGGGAGAGGATTACACCAGAGGAGCCTATTGTGGGAGCCGCGGAGTGGGGGCTCAAGGATGAGTAGGAGTAGGGGGGACAGGAGCAGAGGAGATAGGAGGAGGTAGAGAGGTAGCAGGGTGTGGGGCATCATAGTGGTGGGGTGGATGAGGGTGGGGCTGGAGGTCACCAAAGAGGAGGAGGAGGCGACATCGGAGGAGGGCTAGGAGAGATGTGGGGGAGGAGATGGAGGCAGGAGGGGTAGGCGATGGTTGAGGGCTAGAGACATATGTGGCGAGACCAGGCAGTGAGCCAGAGGTGGAGATGCTAGGGGTGGTGGAGGGGAGGGTTGTTGGATAGGCAAGGATTGGTGGTAGAATACGGTAGAGGCGAGTGCAAGTGAGAGCTGAGCAGGACGAGGTGAGGGCCATAGATCCACAGGAGGGAACAAAGGGGGTGATAGATGTCAGAGGACGTCCCGGGAGGATGACCGAGAGCAGCTGACAGAGGAGGGTCCAACCAGAGATCCAGGTGGAGCAGGAGTCCCATACTGTAGGATGGGTGAGGATGGAGAGGCAGACTGAAGAGCAATTGAGGAGACTGATGAGAGTGGGGAGGAGAGGACAACTGAGGAGGATTCAGTTGATGAGTTAGATGGAGCAGGTTCAGGAGGAGATAGAGGGGGAGGCTATGGACGTGGATGTGTAGGTGGTGGAGCCTTTAGCAGTTGTACCAGCGGCTACAGTTGAGGATCCAATGATTTTACTGAGAGAGTCTCAGGTGAGGCTATGGGTGTTGGAGGAGGAGTTGAGGAGGGTAGAGGAAGAGGTGCAGAGAGTGCAGGAGACAGAGCAGATAGAGTTTAATGTTGTCGTGTCTCGGCTGATGGTAGATGTTTGAGACGTTGAGAGAGGGAGAGAGGAGATGCGAGTAGAGATGGAGAGAGTACAAGGTGAGCTGGCTCGGGTAACTTGGGATCGAGACAAGTTAGAGGCAGCAATGACAATAACACAGATGCGGGGTCAGCCAGAGCCAATAGGGGGAGGAGAGCATGTCTTGGTATAGTGTTTCCAGTGTGTCGAGAGGGAGATGGAGACACTGAGAGTTCAGATGGTAGGACTTTTGAGGGAGATGAAAAATCTGCAGGAGAGGGTATCTACTGTAGAGGTATCCTTAAAGGAGATGAGAGTGAGGGTTGACGTCATAGAGGCTGGGTTAGAGACAGTGTAGAGAGAGAGAGATAGTGCACAGGGGCAGGTGCAGGTGATACAGGGGGAGAGGGATAATGTGTTGAGATAGGTCTAGATCCTACAGTTTCAGAGAGACACAGCAGTGGCGCAGGCATAGAGTGGCGAGAGGGATATAGCTCAGAGGCAGTCACAGAGAGTGCAAGGTGATGGGACAGAGTTAGTCGCACAGGGTTTGCAAGTAGAAATACAGGTTGTACGGGTAGAGAGGGAGAGGACCGCATAGCAGGTATGATTGCTGACGGCGGCATAGGAGGCATGGGAGCAGGAGTGGTGAACCATCAACAGAGAGCGGGATAGATACAGGTATGAGTGGAATTCCGCTAGGTTCCAAGCCGGATAGAGGGATGATTATATGCATGAGGTAGGCTATTGGAGATGTGCGTATGAGCAGGCAGTGCCAAATACGACGCAGCGTACAACGTAGTATGTTAGGTAGGTACCACAGATGTTGATATCATTCTAGTCTTTAGGGACACAGACCAAAGGGTACAGTGATTTTCAACCGACTCCTCGATTTGGGACTCCAGCTTGTGAGTCGCAGGGGACTCCAACATACAGAGGAGCGGTGCCTAAGTCTCCTCAGAGGTCAGGTGTGGGCAGCTCAGGGCAAGCAGAGGACAAGTGATAGGGTACAAGTCCTTTGACAGGTACCAGATGGAGGTGTAGCGCATATTCTTAGATTATGCTTTTTATTTGAGGATGATATGAAGGTGGTTTGATGTGACTATATTTTGGATATGATCAGTGTATTATTTTGATGATGATTATGTGATGGTCCCCATTGACATTATGCCAGACATTTTTGTGATGGATGATTTATGTTATGCACATGGTTATGTATTGATGTTCTTATGACAAATGACAGATGTTATGCACATGTATATGATGAGTTGTGTTGATATGGATGTTGTGACAATGTATGATGTTAACGATTTATTTATGCATGTTTGGATGATGTGATTATGGATGATGTTAATGATTTATGAATAGTAATGCAATTGAATATATGATGTAATTATTATGGACCTAATGATGATGCATAGGTGGGTATGAAAATATATGGAAATGTATGGATGAATGAACCTAATGAATTGATGCAAATGGATAAATGAACCTAAATGAATTAATGCAAATGGATAAATGATGAACTTAAATGAATTGATGCAAATGGATAAATGATGAACTGACACATTAAATGTAATGTAGACATAAGTATCAATGGGTAGGTGATAGACATAGGGTGTGTGGGGCACAATACCTGTCAAAAACTGTAAGGATCCTGAGAAGAAAATTTAGTAAGAAGGAATAGAATTTTGCACAACCAAAATCAGGAGTCATAGATGTAGGAGCAAGGATGGATGAAGGGGGGATATGCAATGAGATGAAATGCAACATGAATGCAATTTTCCATCCTTTA
The DNA here is from genome assembly GCA_007115665.2 of Sequoiadendron giganteum. Taxonomy (NCBI): domain Eukaryota; kingdom Viridiplantae; phylum Streptophyta; class Pinopsida; order Cupressales; family Cupressaceae; genus Sequoiadendron; species Sequoiadendron giganteum. Next base: position 88,129 of record CM021105.1, on the reverse strand, counting down.
GAGCACTGATTTTTTCTATAGCATAAGACATCGGGCGTCAGGGTATGTAAACCAAGACGGATTAGTGTCTAATGCATAAAACAAACACAACAAACAAGAAGGCTATCCCAATACCCCAAAGTCATGATGACTTTGGTCGGGCCAGGTATTGGAATAACCACAAGTACAAAGGGATGCCCCCACATAACGCAAGATCCGAGAGGAGTCCTGGTGGGTATAACATGGAGCATCCCAGTAGATAGCAACAATAAAATAGTCAAGAGATGCCCCTATTTTGACTAGGCAAAACACACCATAATATGATGGATCATGGCGATCTTGACTAGTTATGAGAGGGATCTCAAATAATAAACAAAAATCAAAAGTACCAAAAGATCATGATCAATTGCAAGAATCCTTTTCCATAAGATCCCAAGGATGGATGGGGTTGATGTGGTCTGTTAGGAAGGATGCATCTTGTTAAGACCGATGATGGATACTAAACTAAAGTGACCTAGATGATGTAGGATAATTGCCATTGGGCAGATTTATTGATATGAGAAGATCCTTTTTGTGAAGAATCAACGATCATAGGGACATACTTGACAACAAGACAACAAGAGGACAAGACACAACCTAAAGACCTAGGGGCTCGGGGGTTGATCAACAGATCAACCTTGCCTACGTGAAAGTGCAGAGCCCTCGTAGTTCAGGAAAAGACCACGGTAAAAGAGTGGAAAGTGGACTGATGGATGACCAAGACAAACATAAGCCCTGAGGGCAGATCAAAAAATCAACCTTGCCTACGTGAAAGCATAGGGGCAATGTAGTTCGGATAGGACAAAAGATCGATGATGGACAAGATCGAAAATTGGACCATGAGGATAGATGATGAAGGAAAAAGTGCCTCGGGGGCCGATCAAAAGATTAGCCTTGCCTACGTGCAAGCGTAGAGGCGTTGTAGTTCAAGAAAAGACCACGATGAGAATTAGATGGGGACATACACAAGGAGTGAACCTAGAGGGAGACAGACACGATGAGAGGACACAAGCTCAAATTAGGATAGCAAGCTCAAGATGTCAGATAGCGGATGATGATCGTCCAATGCTCAACCAAAAGTATACCAAGCGAAGAATTGATGCAAGCAGATGGGAGGATATGGGGATTGAGGAACTGATGGATAAGCCATAAAGTAACTAGGACACGAGGTAGATAATGATTAAGCCTTATATGAGAGGCGCCTGTTGCCAGGTTTTCACCAATCGTACTTATCCAAGGCACCATGTAGGGGTGGTTTTCACCATATGACAAATTATTTCTTTTTACTATTTTTTTGGATTTTTTGAATATTTTTTGTATTTTTCTGACTTTTTTGAATTTTTTTTGTATTTTTTGGCTTTTACCAAGAAGGATACCCTAGCTGACCTAAGTATAGAACTTCTTCAAATGCATGATGTTGATGGGTTCTTCCAAGGGTTCCCCTTTAGGGGTAGATATCCTGTAGGCACCAGAACCATACTTTGTGGTGATGACATAAGGGTCCAACCAATTTGCTTCAAACTTACCCTTTTTCTCTCGATCTTGTTGATTCCGCTGATTCTCTTTAAGGACCAAATCACCAACATTGAATTGGTGAGGGCGGAATTTCTTATTGTAGCTCCTTTAGAGTCGGTGTTGATAGGCTTGCAGATGGTTATAAGCCTTGACTCGTTTTTCATCCAACAATTCCAACTGTGCTAGTTGTGCCACTCGGGTGTCTTCGTCAGTGAAGGGATTTCGACTTCGATTGGCAAGATGGATTCAGTGCCATAGACAAGGGAGTCTAGAGTAGTGTCGGTGGGGGTGCAGATGGATGTACGATAGGCCCAAAGAGCAAGATGGATATGGAGGTGTCAATCTCGGCCCGTGCTATTGACCATCTTCTTAATGATTTTGATCAATGTTTTGTTTGTTGCTTCTGCTTGTCCATTACCCTGGGGGTAATAAGGGGTGGGCCAACGATGGATATGATACATGTCACAAAGGAGCTTCATACACTTATTCTTGAATGGATTTCCGTTGACGGTGATGATGGCAGAGGGGATACCATACCTGCAGAGGATATGGTAGAGGATGAACTTAGAGATCTGAACACCAGTGATTTGAGTGAGTGGTATGGCTTCCACCCACTTGGTGAAGTATTCAGTGGTTGTGATAATAAAAGTGTGACCATTAGAGGATGGAGGGTAGATCTTGCCAATCAAGTCGAAACCCCATTGTGAAAACGACTAGGGTGTCATGATAGGTTGTAGCTCTTGTGTCGGAGCGTGAATCAAATCTGCATGTTGTTGACATGGAAGACACTTTTTGACATATTCACAAGCATCATGTTCCATTGTAGGCCAGTAATACCCTGCTCTTAGAATCTGCTTGGCTAAGGTCATACCATTAGAATGGGCCCCACAAATACCGCTATGCACTTCTATTAATGTCGTGCGGGCTTCGGTTTTTTCTAAACAACGAAGGAGAGTTCCATCATACCCACGTCGATAAGGTGTATCACCGATGATGGTGTAGCGGGCAATGTGTTGGATAAATGATTTACATTGGTTTCTTGTGAGATCCGACGGGAGGGTGTTGTCATGAATATAGGTGTAAATTTCATGGTATTAAGGGGATTCAGGACCTACAATACCACACACCATGTCACTCTTAGGGATATCGTACGCTGGGATTAGGAGTTGCTCGACTAGGAACTGACAATTTGTGCGGTCTTTTGGCATGTCGAGGAGAGAACCAATGGTAGCCATAGCGTCTACTGCCTTATTCTGGAGTCTCAAGATCTACTCAAATTGGATGGATGTGAAATATTTTTTGAAGTCATCCACCATACGTTTGTAAGGAAACAACTTCTCATCTTTTGTTAGGAACTCATCATTGACCTATTTTATAACCAACTGGGAGTCACCAAAAACTTGCAGATGAGTGATGTGCCATTGGACTGTGATTCTAAGGCCTGTGAGAAGGGCTTCATATTCGGCGATGTTGTTGGTGCAGGGAAAACCCAGTCTGAATGATTTTGGTATGTAATCACCTTAGGGGGTGATAAGTAAGACTCCTGCCCCCTATCCATTATTAGTGTGTGATCCATCAAAGTACAATGTCCATGTGGTAGCTTTTGATACTACAAAGAATCCTTCATCTAGAAATTTGGTTTCTATGGGATAGGCATCTACTAATGGGGCATCTGCCAACTGATCTGCTATTACGTGTCCTTTGATTATTTTTTTGTCCACATATTCTATATCAAATTCATTGAGAAGCATGATCCATTTAGCCATTCGGCTAGTTAGGGTTGTCTTAGACAACAAGTACTTGAGGGGTCCACTTTTGATATCAACTTTATCGGATGGCTAAGCATATAATGACATAATTTTTGTGTACTAAAGACCACAACAAGACATGATTTCTCCATTGGTGAATAGTTAAGTTCATAACCGACCAGTGTTCGACTAATGTAATAGATTGCTCGCTCTTTTGAGGATTCATCATGTTGTGCCAACAATGCCCCCAATGCAATTGAAGTGGTAGAGATGTATAGCAAGAGGGGTTTTCCAAGGATAGGTGGCATCATGATTGGTGGGTGGGCCAAGTACTCTTTGATCGTATCAAAACCCAACTGACATTGTTGATTCCATTTGAAGGTAGTGTCTTTCTTTAGAAGGTGAGTGAACGACTGACATTTATTTGCAAGTTGGGCTATAAACCAATAGATGGATTGTAGCTTTCCTTGAAGGCTCTTTAACTATTTCAGGTTTCTAGGTGGAGGCATATCCATGATAGCTTTTAATTTAGTAGAGTCAACCTTGATACCCCTCTGGGAGACTATGAAGCCCAACAATTTCCCTAATGTGACACTAAACACACACTTTTTCGGATTCAGCCTTAGCTTGTACTGCTCCAAGCGCTCAAAGATCTTTTTCAGAATGGCAGGGTGCTCTTCTCTGGTTTCGAATTTTCCCAACAAGTCATCGACATAATCTTCCATGATAATGTGGATGAGGTCATGGAATATAACAATCATTGCTCATTGATATGTTGCCCCCGCATTTTTGAGGGCAAAGGGCATGACATTGTAACAAAAGGTACCCCAAGGTGTTGTAAAGGCGGTTTTGTGTTGATCTTCAAGGGCAATTCGGATATGATTTTAGCCAGAGAAGCCATCCATAAGGGATAACATCTCATGTCCTGTAGTAATGTCGACCAACATGTCCATGCTAGGCAAGGGGAAGTCATCTTTTGGACAGGCTTTGTTAAGATCCCCGAAATCTGTGCAAATTTTGATGTCTCTGTTAGGTTTAGCAGTAGGTACTATATTGGAAATCCAATTGGAATAATCAATGCGTCTGATAAAGCCAACATCTAGTAATTTCTCCAATTCCTTTTTAACTAATAGTGCTACTTGCGGGTGGATCTTTCAGAGCTTATGCTTGACAGATTTGGCATCTGGACAAACATCCAAATGGTGTACGACAAGATTAGGATCTAGGCAGGGCATATCGGAATAATCCCATGAAAAATTGATAACCCCTTCTTGGAGAATTTGGAAAATGGTGAGATATTATTCTTTTGATAAATATTTGGCTACATAGGTGATCCTTGGAGTTTCTGTTGTCCCCAAATTTACCTCTTGCATCTCTTCAATAAGAACAGAAGACTGCTCAGATATTTGTGTTCCCACAAGGGGAAGATGAACGTCCCCATCTTCCAGTGTCGTATTGAGGTTTTCACTGTCAAATACACCCTTTGTTTTTACTTTTTCCCAGTCAAAAAGTGCCTCAGTGAGGTTTTCACTTGATGACCTATTTTGTTTTTGTTTCTTTTTGCTTTTGCGGTTAGGGCATTCATCTTCCCCCAATCCCATGAGATGTACGTAGGTATCCTCTAAGGGAAAAGTGTTGATAGGTGCATTACCTTGTAGGTCATGGTCTATAAGTTTAGGATGTTTGAGGAATAAGGTTATGGTGCAACCAGACAAGCATTCAAACATGGCAGGGAGGTCAACGTGATTCAAATCATTGTACGTGTGTATGATGGAATCTTCTTCTGGTATGTCTTCGAGGGAACTGTCGTCAACACTAACATTGTTAGAAGTACTAGAGGATGTCGCAAGACCCTTCTGTTTAGTATCATAACCCAAGCCCAAATTTATTGGTCGGACATTAGTTGCTTCAATGGGCTGGCGTTTTCCTTGTTCTTCCACACTAAGGCCTCTGCCTTGGTAATGACACTTTTCAATGAACTTGGAGGCACATAGATAAACTTCTTGAAATTATTCTATAAGGGGACATGGTGGCTTAGGTTCCTCTCGATAAACCCATTGACTGATGTCTTCTTCCATTTGATCTTGAAGGGATCCCAGATCATTGAATGTTGTTGAACCCATGTTCTTGGAGGTGAGTGTAAGTGTCTTTTCTTCCACTTTTGGTACTGGCAGAGTTGGTTGTCCATATGTGCGGGGAAAGGGTGGCATGGTTGCCACATTTAGTGTGGTATGCATTTCGTGTTTTCCACATCCCTTGTCTATGATTTGGACCTTGGTGACGGTGGAAGCAGGTGTGGATGATGGTGGAGATGAGGTGTTTAGTGTATTAGTGGAAGGGTCAAAATCAAATGTTGGGGATGCCCCCATTCTGAATCCTAGGCAGTAATGTGAATACAGGAAGGAAGCTTCCAAGGCACGACAATATTCAAAAGGTGGGGGATCAACTTGTATGGTAACCTCCATTCCTTGAAATGAGAACTTTAAACATTGATGATAGGTGGATGGGACGACTTGCATAGAATGAATCCATGGATGGCCAAGAAGGATGTTGTATGGAAGTTCAAGGTCCAGAACATGACACATAATGTACTGTACAATAGGGCCCACTTGAATAGGGAGGTAAATAATTCCTTCATAATCCTACTTCGCGTTATCATATGCCTTGATGGTGATAACTTGACTTCTTAAATCAACCTAGGTGTATCCAACCTGTTGTATGAATTTTAATGTGCAAAGATTTAGGGCCGAACCATTATCTACCAGTACCCTTTTTAATTTTTGATAATTTACACCAACCTCGAGATGGAGGGGGCGGTTGTGGCTTGAATCAAGATGCGGCATGTCTTTTTGGCTAAAGGCTAACTGATAGGTTGATGAGAGATTTCCTACCAATGCTTGGAATTAGGTGGGGTCAATATCATCGGGCACTTGTGTGCTTTGCAAAGCCTTAGTCAAGATGTCTTGATGCACAAGAGATGACTTAAGCAGATTGAAGATGGATATTTGGGCTGTAGTCTTGCCTAGGTGGTCTAGGATGTTATATTGTGAATTGATGGATGGTCGTTGGGTAGATGGAGGAGTTGTTGGGACTGTGATGTGGGTTCGCCAAGTGGTAACAACACATTGTGGATTTTTTCCTTTGACATGTATCATGGATACACATGACTCCACTTGTTCTACATATGAGACCACACCTTGATAATTGTATGACACATTTTTATAGCTGATGTTATTGGTGTTGTTACCTTGCTTGTTATTGTTGTTAGATCTATGGTTAGAGTTAGAAGTACTAGGACCTTGATTGTGGTTAGGAAAAGCATTTTGATATATTTGGAGTTGAGCATTGGACAAAGATTCTATGTTAGCATCTACATGAATTTCACCTCAATTGATGAGGCCTTGAATATAGGTTTTTAGGCCTTGACATTTATCTAAGGTATGTCCCTTAATCTTGCGAAATTCACAGTATTTGTTGTCTTTAAACCAAGCAGGTTTGGGTTTAGATGTATCAAGAGGTTTGGTGACAAGATACGTGATGGGATAATTATCTTGGAGAAGCTTGTTAAACACCATGCTAAGGGGTTCTCCCAATTGAGTGAACTATTGTTTGTTTCCCGCTTGGTTATTTTGGTTGGATTGTTGTCATGGTGCCCCTTGGGGGACGGATATGGTGTTCTAGACTGACAGTTGTTGCTGAGGAGGGTATTTTTGTGTGGTGGTGGCCAACTGAACATGTTTGGTGTTAGTGACACCATAATTGACAACATTTTTATTTCTATTACAATAACGAGGTTTATCCCCAAAGGACTTCTCTCTATCAGAATTAAAATGTTTGACTTGCCCTTTCACAACAAGGGCTCGTTCCAAGATGGGGCCCTTCTCCACAAGTGCCGCAAAGGTGGTGATACAATGGAGTTGGAAATTATGAGCCATATCTAGGTGGGAATTTTTGATAAATAGTGTGACCATGTCTTTCTCTGATGGTGGGAATTTCATCCTGCTGGCCAAGGCACACCATCTTTGCAAGTAGCTTGCAAAGGTCTCTCCATCACGTTGTTTTTCTTTCAGGAGATCTAGTGTGTCAATATCCTTCTCTAGATTAAAAGAGAAGTGGGAGAAAAATGGTTTGGATAATTGTGCAAAGGTTTTGATAGATCCTTTTTCAAGGCCCATAAACCAGTTAAGGGCAATTCGTGGTAGACTTTTAGGGAAAAGTCGGATAAGATAATTGTCATGATAAACATGAAAGCAAGATGGAACAAATTAAGATTGATTATATCTTCATGTTGCTTCTTCCTTGGTTGGCCCTTTGATCTTTGAAGATTTGTGTGCTCTTTGGATGATAAGGTAGTGTAAATATGCAAAGTGATATGCAAGATGGGTGAAGACATGGTAATGGTGAAACGCTAAATGCTATGATGGATGAGAGCTTCAAATGGAAATTTTGCAAGAGTTTTGATAGAAAAAGATTGATCCCTAAATGAGAGAAATGAGGGGGTATTTATAGGATAATTTGAATTCTCTAGAGAATTCAATGGTTGAGATTAGGCCAACAAGGTCAAAATGGAGGGCTATGGTGAGTTGAGGACTCACAAGCCCTCACATCTTGACATGTGGAATGTGAGATGGCTTAGGGTGGGATGATGTGGAAATGAGGTGGAAGAGAGGTACATGATGTGGATGAAGGACAAATACCTTGTAGGTACCTTGGAGGATGAGAAGATTTCCTCAAAAAAAGAACTTCTTGTCCCCAAATGAGAATGAAAGAAACATTTCAAGAATTTTAGAATTCCTCAAAAATCTCTATGGGAAAAAGGAAAGTGGTTGGAGAAATAAATGTGAATTAAAAATTCACATGCTTAGGAGAGTCTATTGGATAAGAGAGGGTTTCCAAAAATCTAGGGATTTGTCACATGTGAGTGATGTGACAAGTCAAAGTTTCTAGAAGTCCTTGGCACATGTAAAGTGACAAGTCAAGTCTTCTAGAACTTGCATGGGGATAGGGTAAACCTTGGAAGGATAAAAATGAATTCAAAATTCACATGGGGAAGAGAGGAGCCTTGGGTGAATAAATGTGAATGAAAAATTCACATGTGAAAGAGAGTCAAGGCCAAGAAAGGCAAGTGGAAAGGTTGACTAAAAAAGGTATGCTAAATGTGGCTAATGATTTTGATAAAGGTTGTGCAAACACAGGATTAAGATAATTAATAAGAGATTAGAGGCAAGTGGGAGATTATGGAGGATGTGACACTAATCTTGATTAAGTGGTGCACATCCTAATCATAGATTAATTAATTAAATCCAAATTAAAAGAGGATTATGGAGAATGTGACAAGGAGAGAGAAAAAGAGGTATTAAAAATTGGTTTGAATCCAAATAGGTCAAATGACTAAATTAAATAAATTGTCTTATTTATTTAATTTAGAGAAGAAAAGGTGTAAGATAAATTATTTAATTATTCAATTACATACTTTAGGGATTTTAGGCAGAAAATGAAATAATGATTAAATAAATTATTTAATCACTATTAATGAAATAGATGAATAGAGTATACAATTTTGATCATGTGGAAGTGATCAAATTTAGATGTCTATAGTTACAACTCACCAAATCCTTGCTATGAAGTCTGCAAACTTGAGTGAAATGGCTAGCTTGGATGTAGATCTTGAAATGCTTGAATGTTTGATAGATTTTGACTTGAATTGTTTGCTTGAATCAAAACCCTGCATCACAAATGTTAGCTCAAAAATACACATGATGCAATGATCCCCTTGATATGATGCTTTAATTTTGATGATGGATCCAAATGCTTGATGAATTGCTCTTGATCTCATAAAATTTCCTTAAGAATGAATGCTCAGGTTGCTAGGATGAAAATGAATGAATGAATCTTATATACTTATTCATGCTTAATATCCCAAAATTACACCACAACAAGTTGACATATGAATTCATTAATTAAAGGAGGCTAAATCCTGCCATAATTTGAAATTAAATCCCAAAAAAAATTTAAGGGGGACTAAGACGCCCTAGGTGGCATCTTAGTCCCAAGTCTTGAAACTTGGGGCACAAAATCCAAAAAGGGGCCCATTTAAGGTGCCTTTGAAATCAAGGTCCCAAAACCTCGGGGGGAAAAAGACACCCTAGGTGGCGTCTTAGTCCCTACCCAAAAATCAGGGACACTCAGATAGAATCATTAAATTATCATTTATCCATTGATGTTTGTCAGGATTAGCCAGAAAAGGGTATAGTTCATTAGGCTTGTGGATGCAAAATAAGACCAATTAAGACACAAAAGGGATAAATAAAGCAAGGCGGGCCCAAACAAGTGTGAAAATGCAAGGGTATGCATTTTTCTACACTATGAATAGCTTTAGTGACTATAGAGAGAGTCTATTCTTCATTATTTCTTCAAGTAGAATTGAAACATTTCTACATAATCTTCAAGTGGTTCTTCTTCCTTTGTGACATCCTGAAGATGTCATCTCTTCAGGATGTCATCTCTCTTTATTTCTACTCCACGACAATAATCCTAGTATTTTTGCAAAAAAAATTCTTTTAGTGTTTTCCAATTCAGTACAACATTTCTTCCTATCCCTATGAACCACCACAAAGCAACGTATTTCAATGTGGTTGGGAAGAATTTTAATCTATGAGAATTTGTGGTGTAATCATAACTTTTGCATATAACGTCAAACACAAACAAGAATGTGTCTAGATCTTCTATAATCAATCCATAGAAACTGGGCAAGGTCGAAGGGGGTATATTCTTAAGGGCAACTTATTTTTCTTGATTTGTGATTGAAAACTCAAATGCAATAGGCTCTGCTAGATTGTCCACCACTTCCTCTACCATAATGTCAAGATATCTTATGGGAGTTCGCCCTGGGTTTGAAGTAGGTACTGATGTGAGGGGTAATTCTATATCGTGGATTCCCTTAATTGGTGCTTCACTTATACCAGTACCTTCAAATCCATCTTGATTTGAGGGGAGAAACCTTCCCAAAGAATCTCTCTTCCTCCGCATACAATAATATTTGGATCTATAGATAACTTCTCCTACACACTGTTAGTGAGTAGTTGGAGGGAAATTTTGAAAATGTATACTAATTCTAATTGTTGTAATTGAAAACTTCCTAGTTTATAGAAAAATGAGCTAAAACACAATAAAGAATTATGAACTTAGCACAATCAACAATGCCAAAAATGTAGAGCTTCCCCTTTTATCTAATCAACTGACATAGATAGCATACATACGACTTAACAAACTTGCATATCCCAAATTAAATAGTTCAGTGTTCAAAAGGGGGCTTCTTTAATTTGTCAATCAGTGAATTGTAACCTTTAGATGATTCTGACATTATATATGTAGTTGAGAATTCTAGAATTTATTAATTGATTGAGTACATGTAATTGAACAAAAGTAAATTCATCTAAAATATTCTTACCATGAAATAACTCCTATTTAGAAAACAGGAGTTGCAAATACTAGTTGCTATAAGTGACCTTAGTAACTACTATGGGTGCTTATCCTTTCAAAAACTATGACTAGTGGCTCTCTTTGTTGCAATGTGACCTTTTTTATCTAACTGTTTAATAGCATTCAACAAAATGTAAATTGGAAACTACAATTCAAAAATTATAATATAACATTCAACATAATATAAATCAAAAGCTACAATTCAAAAATTATATATAACATTCAACATAATGTAAATCAAAAACTACAATTCATAAGTTACAAGTCAAAATCTAACTAATAATCTAGTCTAACATGGATTTTGTAGTACCTCAAGTGACCCTTGCTTGAGCTACTATAGTCCACAATGTCTCCCTTCAAATACTAACTCAAAAATTTATGAAACAAAAGTATCATTCTTTATTGCAATTAGAACATATACCAAGATTCAGAAAAGAGTATAAAAAGTTTTATATTCAATCTATTTTATGCAAATATATATCTACTTGATCTCTCACAAGATTATCCATATATATAGAATCTGTGAGAGTCCTCTTATTCCAAAACTATAAACAAATTATGAAAAACTATCAACTATTCCAAAAACATAGGAAGAGGATTGGGTCTTATATTAACAAAATAAATAACAGCAAGTGGAAGTAAGAGTTAAGAGTTTGATAAGGACTCTATATTGATTAAGAAGATTGTTATAACCATAAAACATGCCTAACAAGGTAGTATTTATTATAAACTTTTATCCCCTATTAGAATCTAGGCCTCTTCTTCTTCCCATGATTTATTGAAGAAATGGAATGGCACATGAATATCCATGTTCACATCCTTAGACCATCACCTACATAATCTTTGAAAAATATGCACATGTTGTAGTTGATCTTCCCCTCTAGCTGTGTTGAACTAGCATCCTTCTACGGTTTGAGAATCCTTTTGCTGTGGGTCGACAAATTCTTCATTGCAGGGGTTAGTCTTATTTCGAAAGCATTTTTCATTATTAGCAACTACAATTAATCATAAAATTCTACTAAATCCCATTGTCATTCAAAGATCACACACTCATTCATTAATATAATATATCATCTTTAATGCTTATTAAATGCTTAAAGTACATAGAAAGGTTAGGAAATGTCTTTGAAACTTAGCAAAAATGAGATTAAAAACAAGAAACTAAAGTAAGGATTGGACATTTCTAGGGCTCATCAATTTGACGACTCTTCTACCTATTCATCCATTAGATGTAGGTATAGGGCTACCTAAGAACCTCAATGACTCCATTTTGTAACATCCATAGAGAAAATGAACAACATACTCAATGTTACATGGATTTGAAACATAACATACAAGATTTGATTTATAATAATATGATTCATATTGAGGGTTTCAATGGTGAGGCAATCCTTTAATTGCTCCCCTTGATCAAGATTTAAATATTTACATTAATCCTTTTCCAAATCACATTTAATAATATTAATGCATCTCATCACAATATTATTTTTCAATCATTCATACATATGTTGACAAAGATACCATAGATGATTGCTACATTGGCTCTTATACACATGCACATTTGGATAATTTTGTGGGCATGGTACAATTTAGAGATATATCTTCCTCTCCTCTTACTTCATTGATCATTTTTTTAGATAAAGAGATCATACCAAAAAATCACTATGGTCCATTATATGTCATGGTTTACATACAATATAACATCATTAGTGACATCCTTATAGATTTTCCACAAATCAATCTACTATATGCACTAAGGAGTTCTTGGTTTCTAAACATTTCAATCTAAATTATTACACCCCATTCATAAGTATCCTTAAATATCACTAATGCATTATTAATTCACACTTGAGGTTGTGTCATTTTACCTCGTAAGGTTGGACTTAAGGAGGAACAAATATCATGCCATGTTATTCTTGATTCAAATATATGTTCTATACTACTTGATAGATGTTGCTTGAACAACTTGGGAGCTATAACTTCAATCATGCATTAGTGTGTATAAAAAATTCACGAAAGTAAATTTGTAAATATTACACAAGATTCATATGAACCTATTATAGAATTGAACCATTTTAATTTGGATACTTGTACTCCTACCCTAAGGAACCCCATGTGAAATGGAAAAGGATTTTCATGAGGTGCATCAAAGACAATAGAAGCACAAAAGGCACATAAAGAACATAAGATGGTAAATGATCAAGCCAAGCATACTTCATCATTTATTCTAGTAAAGAAATTAAAAGAAGCTAATGAGATATTTAAAAATCCTATATTTCATGCTAAGAATCCTACTAGGTATACATAAATCTTAGAGAAAAATGTCATGGTTCACCAAGTGTAAAATCCTCTAAGACATCCATTACCAAAGAAACAAGAAAAAATAGTCGAAATCAAGAATCCTACAGTTTCAACTATTGGTTATGTTTTCACTACGAGTGCAAATTCTTATCAAAACCAAACTTACGTGATTAGAAAGGAAAGTAGTGCCATTGTTCAAATGAATCTAATAATGCAGTTTTGAGATAAGGGATTTTTTTTTGGAGGGGGAACTCTTATTTTGCTCCATGAGACACTAAGCACTATTAAGAATTAAATGTATCTATATAACTTAGAGTAGCTTTTATTTTGTTTCTTACATTTGTTTGCAAATTTGAAACTCAAAATTTCATTTCATTTCATTTTGGCTCTATATAGGAAGTGACAATTCTCATTGCACATATTGCCTTCATTTATTGGAATGTATCCTCCTCAATCAAGAATGTAGTGGGTTTAAGGACAATAGAGCTAGGAAGTGTATCATTATTCAATTAAGTATTTGTTGATGGTAAGGAAAGCGATTAAAAAGTCAAAGATTGTGAGCTTATCTATGCATATGCTAAGATTGACGAGCTTGGTGAAATTGAAGAATATATATTGACATCAAATGTTGCTAATCTTCAAAGTGAGGGAGATTGTCTAATTGATGAAGCTCTTTATGAGGCTACTGAAGCATATTTTGGTGAAGATGAAAATATGTATTTAGTACCTTAATAACAAATTTTTGAATCAAATCTCTAACACTTCAAAGGTCTGCAACATACAAATAAAGTTTTTGGTGATCCTTGCTATTGCCTCAAGGAATAGAAAGAATATTGTATCCATTCATGGACATACTCATGCTATCACAAGAAAAAGTGGAATGTCAGTGGCACACTTTGAGTAAAGTTTTCCATATGCATCATCAGTGTTATTAGCTATGTAGTTTCAAGAATGGAATCATTGGGTTCCTACTATTGAAAACATCAAGGCATGAGAGGTAGTTGTTGTAGAGAAAGTTGTGGCCTTTATACCACGTGCACACTATCATTCAATTTTTTTTTTTTCCTCTTGTTATGATTTCACTAAAAACTCTGATGGAGTTGGATGCAAAAGAGAAGGCATTGCCCTAGCACAAAGTTTATGCACCGCCGCTCTAAATTCATTAGGAATCCCAAGTTCTTCCATTTTGTTCCAAAGTTTGTCCCTAGGCACATGTCAAAGGCTTTTTTGAAATCAACGAAGCAACAAAAAGCTTCTCCCCCTTGGGTGTCCCAAACTTTTTCAATATGGAGAGTGTCATGGCCTAAAGCCAACTTGCCCTTTTGCCCTTTTTCCTTCTTTTTCAACCCAATTGTTGATTCTACGTTCTAACATGCTCCCATAAAGTTTTCCAAGAAGAGGATTGACCATGATAGTACGGTGGTTAGTAGGATTATCAATATCCCCACTTTTGTGTAAAGGAATGACCACACTAGTCCATTTTGTTGGAAAGCCACTTTGAGTAATGTTATTAAAAAAAAATTTGGAGCTCAATTCCCCACTTAAAATATTCAACTTGTAGCCCATGAATTTCTCTGAGAATATCTCACTTAGAACACTAATTATAGGAGGCTTGTTTTTCACTAGTAGTCGTTCATAAAGGAGCTTCACATAATCTAACCAATGCCCATCTATGATATTACTTTCAATTTGTTTTTTCTTTTGCTGCAACTCTCTCCAAAAGCTTTTGGGGTTGTGTTTGCTCAAAGAAATTAACTCCTTCCTTCTTGAATTCACATAGTTTTCTTTTTTAGATTTTACCAACTTCTCATATTTTACCTTACTTTCTTTGTTAGACTCCTTTTTGAAATCCTCTTCTTGCACACTTCAAGAGCCTTGTGGATTAAAATAGTTTTTTTTGCATGTTATGTTGTTTTTTTCCACTTAAGATGATGTTCTATCGCAACAACAAAGAGTTCTTGATTTTCTTGATTCACAAGGACACAAGGATTTTACCTTGTGATTGGACTTTCCTATAGAAGTGTTGCATCTGCCCTTCTTGCCAGCTGCCATCATGGCTGTTAAACTTGATACACCTATATGATTAAACATTTGTGATGGGCTCTTGATATAAACTTTGTGATATTGCTATCAAGATTCAACCGCGTAGTTTTACGAGTCAAACTCATTGACCCATGTTTCATGAGAGTAGTGGTTTGCAAAAACCCACCTCTCATGATAATAAATGGTCCACTTAGCACTCATTGCAACTAGGTGATGCTCACATAGGTGAAGCACTGGGACTTCCCGGGAGGTCACCCATCCCAGTATTACTCAAGCTCAAGTGTGCTTAACCACAAAGTTTTCTCCAAAGTTAAGCCCAATTAGCTTGCAACCCCATTTGCAAAACCTTCAACAAGTGTTGTGCCCTATGAATCATTCATTATAGAGCCCCTTTAGCTCATCAATAGATAAGTAGGAAGTATTTTCCATAGCATGTCAAATTATGATATTGCTATCAAGATTCAACCATGTAGTTTTACAAGTCAAACCCATGTTTCATGATAGTGGTTTAGAAGAACCCATCTCTCATGATAATGAATGGTCCACTTAACACTCATTGCATCTAGGTGATGCTCACAAAGGCAAAGCATTGAATCTTCCCCGAAGGTCACCCATCCCAGTAATACTCCAATTCAAGCGCCCTTAACCACAAAGTTTTCTCCGAGGTTAAGCCCACTTAGCTTGCAACCCCATTTGCAAAACCTTCAACAAGGTTAAACTTTATGTGTTCTAAGCATCTTGTACATAAATAGTTCTATGCTTCAAAATTGGGCTCAAAGTTCGTCAGAGATGGTTTGTTCCTCAAAAGATGATCCTATTTTTCATCCTCTTCCAGCTTTGTTTAAATTGCTTGGCAAAGAGGCTGTTAAAAAAGTAAGTTCCTTGAAATTTGACAAGTTCCTTGAAATTTGTTTAATTGCATGTTTCTTATCAGGATGACTTAATTTTTGGTCTTCGGAAAGACCATTTACATGTAGAAAGCAGAATTTTTTTTTTAAAATATGAATTTTGAAGAGCATCCCTAGATAAGGTTCAAAACCTTGATACTTGCTTCATATATTTTGATGATTGCCATTAGAACTCCAATTAAATTTCTTTGGTTTTCAGGGTGATTTCACTCCTGAAGGTATTCAGTCAACCCGAAAGCAATCTCTAGATGATAAGGTACACAAGAAAACTATGTTCAAATTTTATGTTTGTCCATCTATTGGCTATCTCGTTCTTCTATAAAGGTTACTGAACTCACTGGCGTGTGATCAAGGCACTTCTGGAATATCAACATCATTGTTGCCTTAAGACAAATGGAGGAAATTGGCTTCTGATGGAAGTAAACACGACATTGATGGTGAAGAATGTCTGTCTGATTCTGATTTGAACAAGCTTGTTGGTACCTCAGATAGCTGTAATCTGTAGGTAATTAAGCATATAAAGTCTTGATGCTTATCTTGTCCATTGTTGATTAAGTATCAAATGACAACACCTTTAACAAAAAAACCTTTCCTTGTAGGAGATTAATCCTCCCTGTACTCTGCAGTGTGAATTGAGGCCATATCAGAAACAAGCTTTGTTCTGGATGTATAAATTGGAGGAGCAAAAACTGAGGCAGCAAGAACTTTCCATCCCTGTTGGGATGACTATCATCTGGAAGACAAGTATGAAGTACTCAAGCCTGAAGTAAGGCTTGCTGTTTTTATTACATTTGATTGAAATGTTTAATGTTTTTTTGTTAAGATAAATATATATTCATAGGAGGTCAACTACTGTATTTATTAATTCATGGGGATGCCACCATTGAGTTTCCTAGTGCCTTGCAACTGACCGAGGAGGGGTATTTCATGTTTCCTTTGATCTATTAGAGAGTTATATTTCTCTGTATTTTTTGTGTGCACTTGCTAGTTAAAGCGAATGAATTTGCTGTCACAAAGATTTTGGCAGATGCCATGGAGTTTGGAAAGACTGTCATGGCAAATCACTTCACTTCAAAGAAGCATGCTTGGTGAAAATTGGTGACCCTAGTTTGTGATTCGATCAGCTCATTTTTAATGGTTCTTTTAGTACCAAGGTTCTTAAAAATAGAAAGCTCGCAATTTACGATACCGAGAAATTATCAATCTTTTTGCCATTTTCTATGACCTGCAAACTAAAAACAAGCATATTCAAAGAAGAATAAAAAATGACAAAGTCAATTAATATGACAGCACAAAAATTAGACTCGAGCAATAAAAATAAACAAGGATTACAACCTAGTTTGAAGTCTTTCCCCAATTTTGAATCAAGTAAACCACGAATCATAAGAAACAATAATGGGAAACAAGGTTTACAGCTTGGTCCCCATAAAATGTTGACACAAAGCAACCTGAAGAAAAAAAGAAACCAAATGGCATTCTTGCATAATCAGTAACTCTATAATTATTTAATTATGATGCATGCTAAGCCTTGTCTGTCTTTGCAGCTGCTGTTGCAGCCTGCCCGCGTAGACGCCCAGTTCTCCTAGCAGCAATGAGACCAACTTTTTGTCCTGGGGGAGCATCACGACGCACGGTACTGGCATGCCCAATGTGTTGATGATTACCACCACCATGAGGATGCTCAACAGGGTTCATTGCCACACCACGAACCTTGGGCCAACAGTTTCTTTTGACCCTATATTTGTGATATGCATTTCCAGCTTTGAGCATTGGCTTTTCTGTTCTTCCACCACCAGCAACCTGCCCAATCATGGCCCTGCAACTACTTGGCACAATCTTCTTAGCTCCAGATGGAAGTTTTACCCTGCAAATTGAAACAAATTTCCAAGACTTATCAAAGAAGGCTCTATAAAAATTGTAAAAAATTTTTAAAAAAAAAATCTAAAAATCAAGAATGAAATTATAAATTCAATCTAAAATTATTTCCAATACCCTTCGCATAATCACATTTATCAGCTGATTGTAAACTTATGGAAAAAAAAAATCAAGCATAGAAATAAAACAGAAGTCTCCACAAGATATAAGCCTGGAACTTAAAATAATTCGAAAATGATTTGGAAAAAGCCAACTTCCCTAGGATATTGCAACAGATGCATCACACGTTTGTTGCCACTTGCCAACCACAAAGCAAGATGATAAACAAAAATGATAATGAGTCAGAGAGAGCATCAAAACGCACTACATTCAAATCAAATTTCAATCAGCTGCTAAACAAACAAGTGCAACCCACTTTGACTTGTGACAAGTTCAAAACATTAGGACTAGCACGCTGTTATGCCTGTAAAGGTCACATCAATCCAACAATGGATCAAAAGATTTAAATTGGTATGCAATAGAAATGAACTGTAAAAAACAGCAATCAAAACGAAACTTACCCTAGCAACTCGAATCAAACCCTAGAAAAGAAATCACAGCGTGTTATGGTTTTAAAGTAAGTACCTGGAAGTTCCATTATCAGGGTTATGACTAATGACGATGGCATAATCTCCAGAAGCCCTGGCAAAGGAGCCACGATCGCCCACATGCTGCTCCACGTTACAAACAACAGCGCCCTCGGGAATAGATCTCAGAGGCAAGACATTCCCCACAGTCAAATTGGCCTTCTTACCGCAGTAAATAAACTGGCCAGTATACATACCCTCGGCGGCGACGAATAGCTCCTTCTGCTGCCTGTAACGGAAGGGATGCCTGAAGTTGACGCGGCAGAGGGGAGCGCCGCGCCCGGGGTCGTGAACAACTTCTGTAACAATGCCTTTCAGGTACCCATTTCGCTCGCCGTAGTCCAGACTGCGAAAGCGCGCAGGGCCCTTTCTGTGATGTGTGTGGGATTTGAACACGGAACCTGCTCCCTTCCTCTGTGCTCTAATCACGCGACCCATTTTCCAGATTACGAAATTCGTTGGCTAAAGGCGCTAATGAGGCGATTTTGCTCTCTGTTCTTATCCAAATCTGTCGCCTACGTTTCCACAGCTCTGTAAAAGAGAAATAAAGGCCGCTACGTAGCAGCGGGCGTTCCGGCTGAAGTAAAACTACCTTTAATCTACCCGATCAAAAACTCAAGTACATTAGGTTTTTAAAAACCCTAAAATGTTGTTTCCAATGTCTATTTAAAAAAAATAAAAATTATTGTAATGTATATTGATAAGTAGGAGGTATTTTCTAGAGGGTATCAAATTGTGATATTGTTATAGATTCAAATTCATTGACCCATGTTCTAAGAGTAGTGGTTCACAAGAATCCATCTCTCATGATAATGAAAGGTCCACTCGGCACTCAAACTTCTTGTACTTCTATTAACTAATTCTTCCAAATATTCTTCTTGAATGGATAAAACATTTTTCTGAGTTTTCATAAATTTGTTAAATCTATCATCTAAACTAATTTTCAGGATGGATAGCTCTGGTTTGACTATAGGACTTGTGGAGGCTTATGGTAGGAGTGGAGCCTCTATGCTATTACAGGATCCTAACAACAATCTTCTAGATTTTTCATAATAATCAACGCTCTTCTTTAAATTGGTTAGTGGTTTTTCTTAATGATATCAAATTTCCACAATCCATGTCGTTTATTTTATTGATTTCTAGATTAGATTGTGTGAAAGTTTTTTGCATAAACATTTTAGATCACATTCTGTTTCCTAGCATGAATTTGATTTCTCTGGGGTCTTCCATTTTTTTCTATTTTTTCTTTCTCTTTTCCTTTGCCAACACCCACCTTGGCGTGCTCAACACCATCCTCATTGGTGTTCTCAATTCTCATCTTCTCCACAATTTTTATTATTCTATGGTGTCTTTCTTCTATTTCAACAATCTGTCTTTGTCTTCTCTCCTCTCCATTTGGGCTTTCTATGTTCATTTTTCTTTCTAATTCAATTTGTTCTTTAATCTCTCTTATATTTTTCTTATCTCATTTTGCCATGGGTGTGATTGATTTGGGATTACATTAGTCCTTTATTGTTTCCCATGGTAGTTATTTGGTAACTTTTCTTATAGGTCACATCTCTTCGAAGATCCCTTTAGAAATTCCTCCCCTTTTCTATTATTCATCCCCTTGGTGTTTGACCCCCTGAAAGGGTGGATGCTAAGAGGATAATTCCACAAATCTTTATGGCTTCCTCATTTTTGATGCAAGAGCATTTGGGTACTAGCGTAATTTGCATCAACCAAAAAAATGTTTTGTTTCAGTTTTGGCATTTGTTCTTGGAAGGTAGTTTAACTCAATTTTAGTGATTGATGCTAGAAGAATTTCAATGACGTTTTGTCATATATTGACAAATGCCATATATTGGTGTGCATTTGATGATTCATTGCCTATAATTTCATCTAGTCTCTTATGAAATATTTTTTCCATTTTGATGTATCAACTATTATTCTTACAGTGCGTCAATATTCACCCAAATTTAGCATTTTTTTTGACAAAATGCAAGAAGCATATATATAATATATATGAAAAAATTACATAAACGTAAGAAGATGTTCAGGAGCAAGCTCAACCAAAACCCAAACCTATGATTTATCGGGGTACTAGCGTAATTTGCATCAACCAAAAAAATGTTTTGTTTCAGTTTTGGCATTTGTTCTTGGAAGGTAGTTTAACTCGATTTTGGTGATTGATGTCAAAAGAATTTCAATGATGTTTTGTCATATATTGGTGTGCATTTGATGATTCATTGCCTATAATTTCATCTAGTCTCTTATGAAATATTTTTTCCATTTTGGTGTATCGACTATTATTCTTACAGTGTGTCAATATTCACCCAAATTTAGCATTTTTTTGACAAAACGCAAGAAACTTATATATAATATATATGAAAAAATTACATAAATGTAAGAAGATGTTTGAGAGCAAGCTCAACCAAAACCCAAACCTATGATTTATCATTTTTTTCAACTAAACTACCACGAAATTCCTCTTGGAGAAAGACTTGGTGGTGGGAGGATTGACATGCCTAGTATGTTGAGGATGCCTTTGCAAATATGTATGCTAGTGTAGGTAGCTTCACTTGATCGTTGTTGAAGAACATATCACATGGGACTCCAAGATAATGCAAGTGGCATGGAAAATTGGAAGATGCCACTAATTTGAAGGATAACATATTTGAGACACAACCACCCAAATGAGGTTGAGAAGACAAGTAATGTTTGAAGAGTTGTTAATAGAATTGAATTTCAATCCAACTTGTAGATTTCAGAACTATGTTAGTGGCCAAGGGTTATCAATTCAATCACCCAAATGAAACTAAGTGAATCTTGATGGAGGTCATTGCAAATAAAATACAGTGCCTCTAACATATGTTTGTGGATTGAAGATGTTGGATTTAACACAAGCTTCTAGATTTGCAAAAAATTGTTAATTGCCTTGACTCCCTCTACTCCCTATTTTGATTATTATATGCATTATTAACTTGCTGCCACATAATTATCCTTCATGAGAATGGTTGCATTATTATCTTACTGGTCACCCAACAACACAATACTAGCCATTTGGACATGAGTTTATTACTATCTTGTACCTTACATCATTGAATGAATGCTCCTTGTTGGCCTCCTACAATGATTTTAATAACTAAGCCTTTACAACCATGATTCAGAGATTGGAAATCTAACCTAAATAGCCATTTTAACCATCATGAAGGTACATTTAAATTATCAACCCAGGGACGTGAACTTGAAATGGGTAAGCACAATATGTGCACTAGGAACTTCAAAGTAGTCATCTTCATTCTACAACTAAGAGAGACTTAATACTGAAAGTAAATTGCATGGAAAGAAATAAAGTAAATGTTGAACACTACTCAATGTAATAAAACTCAAATTGAACATGCATGACAAAAATGAAAATCTAAGCAGCAAACAAGAAACTATGCTACCCGCTTTGGCTGCAAGAACAATCACAAAATGGAATTCTAGTGGTTGCAGGAACAGTCAGTGCCAGATTATTAACTAAGGACTAAACATAAGCTAATATTAATCTAACTAAACTAAAGGAATAGATTACTCACCAAGTGGGCCCCCTTGGATGAGTATCCTCTAAGGCTAATACAAACTCAAATACTCAACTTAGAATCTTATTTCATTCATTAGAAAGTGCAAATACAAAAGAGTATGTTTGATTATCAAATTGTATAATAGCTTGGTGATCAACAACCCTTTAAGAAGGAGGATCCAACCTTATTTATCAACTAAACAGGGCATTCAACTCCCACTAATTAAGAGGACATCATTTAGAGAAAGCAAAGAAGAGAGTGGCAGAGCGGTTACGCATGCAGGGGAATTTGTTCAGACATGCATGCCCAAACATGGACTCGACCACTGTGGTAACACCTACATTGCTCAATATATTTAAAGATCGGCATAAAGCGGTTACATGCGGTTGTCATAGGAATCTCCTACCATCTTCCTCAGTTGACCTTCGTGTGTTTCCTCTGTGTGACCAGCTGGTGGTTGCGTTTCTCAACTTAGCATTCTCAATCATATATGCATGGCAATGTCAGTACGCATAATAATTGCATAGCTATAACCACCTTTAAATAAAATTCATTAACCACATGCAAGATTAATATAGATAGTCCACATAATAGGTTAATATCATTAAACTTGGTAGAAATGGAATTAAACCCAAATGTCTTATGGTTTGAGAGAAGCTATATAAAAGTATCAGCATGTATATCAAAGTCCATGGTAACTTTTGTAAATAGACTATAGATTCTACCCATAACTAGCCCAAAAACTAGACTCATCACTCCCCCCAACCTAACTTTTTGTTAGTCCTCCAGTAGGGGAAGAGTTATGCTTCTTCTTGGTTAAAGCTTTGAAATTTGCAACTGATAACTATCCAATATTAGTATTTGTTGTGGGTGAATCAGGGTTCCAGTAGAATCCTCCCAACTTGTCGAGTCTTCTCCATCTCTGTTGTTCCTCAGCAATGTCATACCTGTAGAACCTGAAATTTGGTACATGCCACATGAGGATAGATGGCTGAAAAGTCAGGGGAAGCCATTCTCGTCCCTTTGTTCTCCCAATTTGGATATACCTTTCAATTCTTTTGATTGCATTAGCATAGTTGTGGATGGAATGTGGTTCAACTTGTTTTAGCTCATCAGTTAATGTGTTCCATATCTGGGATAGGTATCCTCTCATAGTGTCCTCTTTTGATGTTGTTTTCACCTCATACTCATTGTAAACTGCCTCAATCCAAGGCATGATTTTGTTACCATAGCTCAGTCTGAAAAGCAGTCTATTCCAGTTTGTGTAAATTTCTTTGGGGTTCCTTGATTCATCTCTAATGGCTAGGGGAATATTGGATTCCTTCCCCTTATAAGCATTATATTGTTCACCTCAGCTAATCTCATTTTGTACCCAAGACATGAATGCTCTCAATTGGATGTCCCCCACATACAACAGTGGGTTCCAATCTTGGTCTTTAGTTACAACAAAGTTGTGTAAATAGAATTCACATATTTGATTTTTCATCTCAAGTGAGGCAATTCTGTAAGCATTGAAAAATTCGGCAAGAGTTTCAATGGAGGGGTTCAAACTTGATATAATTCTTGACAACTTAAAGGAGAGATACTTCTCTTTTAGGTGCAGAGCATAAACCCTTGAAGGGGTTCTGCATTCCAAGATTTGTGACACCAGGGTTGCAATGTCGCTCACCTTCTCCTTCAAAAAGACAATCTCTTCATTATTTTCTTCAATGATCTCATCCCTCTCTTGGATTTCCCTTTTTCAATATTTTATTTTCCTCTTTCCATTCCTCTTCTCTTCTTTGTATCTCTTCCCATAAATTCAAAATTGTTGCATGCACTGAAAAATCAAGAGGGTTATGGATTCCCACCAGGGTGTGGATGACTGCTCCCCATATAGAACTATCTGCATAGATTCAAGATGTCCCACTGGTTCAGGTTGTAGAGGTACAATTTCTCTTTCTTCCTCTTGTTGTAGGGCCTCTTCTTCTCGTTCTTGCAGGAAATCCTGATCTATTTCCTCATTTTGTTGCAAGAACTCTTGGTCTTGGTCTTGCTGCAAGAACTCCTACCTTTCTTCGTGTTCTTGAATCCCAACTTCTTCTGCAAGGGCAGCAAGATCTTCCAGGGTCATTTTTGTTGTCTGATCGAATATATTTTCTTCTTCTAAATTTTCCTGTTCCATTGAAGCTTCAGTGCTTTCACACGATGTCCCACCAAGCTCAGGATTTTTTTGTGAAGGCATATCAACAACCAGTTTTTCTTTCTTGTGAGGGCTCTTGCATTTTTCTTTGGCTACAGGATGAATAGTGCCAACCTTTCTTTTCTTAGGACTTGGCACCTATTTTTGCATAGGTTGTGTTTTTCCTTTCCTTGCTTCGACTTCCCTCTTCTGTGCCCTTGTCCTTATTACAGTTTTAAGTGGAACATCATCATCATCAGAATTTGATGAAGAATTTTCTTCTTCATGCTCAATATCAAAGGAACTAATGTTTATAGTCTTTTCTTTAGTAGGAGGATTCACACTAGAGTCAACACCATAGGTTGAAGCACTAGGGGTGTCTTTAGCTATGCTTAATTTTCTACTAGACCTATGTGTCTGAGGTGAAACCCTAGGTTATAACTGCTTAGGTCTAAATTGATCAACTTTTATAAAATCCTGCTAGACCATTCTAGGTGTTGCATCATGCAGAGATTTTTCAACTAACAATTTAATGAGACAATGGTGGGAAATAGAGTTGTCCCTACCTTTTTGACTTTTTGTTGCCATGATGGAGAGAAGGTTGTATAAGACATTGGGCACATTCATCCTCCTCTCCTGCCTCATATGACTCAATAGTTTTAAATGCATCAAATGCAGGTTTGACAGTTGACCCTCACAAGTGATATATTTGATAATGTATACAACTGCCTGCTTCCATGGCTCGGGTAGAGAGAGACTTTTAGCACCCTGTTTGTCAATAGCGAGTGGAGGGTCACCATGTCTCATGAATATAGCCCCGGTTGTCTTGGCATCCTTAGAAATAGGGTAAGGCTCATCGTCAGCTGGTAACCCTAAAATTTTTGCAATTCGTTCCTCAGTTGCTATGACCTCCAACCCTTTTACTGTGGCCTTTCCATTTGCAAATATATGGGCGAATTCTAATGCAATACCTTTGTCAAAATTGTTCAGTTTCAGGAAATAGTCTAACCAGCCACAATTTCAAAATTCAGCCAGGCACTATGCATCTTGTAATAAAGCATCATGAATTGAGGGCTCATTTCAAATGAGTCTGCCTCCCATTGTCTGTTACTCTGCAAAATTTCCTTTTGTAGTTCTCGTTTGTAAGCAAATTCCTTTCTACTCACATGCTAGCTGAATTGTAGATTGAATTTTTCCTTTACTCTATTTTTACCATTTACCATTTGCATCTTGAGATTATGACAGGGTTAATAATGAAAAGAAATGGTAATAAAAGGGAAGTTATGATAAAAAGGAAATGGCGGCGACAGTTTAGTTTCATATCACATATGCGAGCTGTCTTTTATTTGAAATTTCAAATCAGCTCAACAAGATTTGCTGATGCAAACAATCATGGACTGACATGTGGCAATATATCCCCATCTTTCTTACCCCTCCCCCAACCTAAAATTGGACATGTGTCCACACATGCAAGATGGTAGCAGTGATTTGCCAAGGGGGTCATAAAAATTATGTGAACACCCATACTAACGTACAATGATTAAATGAAATGCTCTAAAAGATAATTAAAAATGCAATTAATGCGCACATACCTGAATGTGTACAAAAATGATTGCATAGATGATTCATTGCAACGAGCATGGAGAAAGTACCGTTCGCCTTTTTAAGAAATAATTGAGCAATTAATGATGATGAGGTGGAATAGTGTGAGGTGGAATGAAGTGATGGAAGAGAGAGAAAGGTGGTGTGGATGGACAGATGGGTGAAGAAATGGACTTCTACAAAAGTAGAATTCTTTATTATGACAAGTATGTACCTTAATTAGCCAAAAGGAGGGACACTAGGTCCACTACCTTCGGCTGCAGGAACTGTGCTCAGGTGTTGCATGTTGGATGAACTGTTGTAGGAACTCTTCTTTGAAAGTTGGCTTGTTATACAATCTAAGATGATGCCCATTGACAAGTAATTTGAATCTGACAAGGTCAATGGTGGTGAGTTGCACAACTCCATTGGAAAATACCTCAGCGACTTCATATGGTCCTAGCCACCTTGTCTGCATTTTTCCCGCATTATCCTGATACCATGAGTCATAAAGGAGTGCCCAGTCACCTGGCTGAAATTTCTTCTCTTTGATAAATTTGTCATGCCATTTGACTCGTTGACTCTGCACAACTTCAGTATGGTGCAAGGTTGTTTTCCTCATCTCATCTAATGCATTCAGCTACATGATTCTTTCCTTTTGTGTCTCAAAATTTTCCATTCCCAACTCTACTACAGTTTTGAGAGTCTTGTTCTCGAATTCGATGGGCATCATGGTTGTCTTCTCATACAATAGCTCAAATGGTGTGAAGCCTGTAGTTGTCTTCTAGGTGGTTTTGTAGGCCCAAACTGCTTCTGATAATCTGTTTGCCCGATCCTTTCTGTGAATGTCCACTATTTTGGTTAGGATGGCCTCAATCTCTATGTTTGTCACCTCAACTTGTCCATTTGTCGAAGGGTGGTAAGGAGTAGACTTTTTGTGCCTTATGTTATATTCATTAACTAGTCCTGCAACAAGTGTTGAGGTAAACTGAGCTCCTTGATCAATTACTATTTCTCTGGGGACTCTATTGCTTGTGAAAATGTCTTCATAAAAAAATTATGCAACCTTGTTGTCTCTCACATGTTTCATGGCTTTGACTTCTACCCACTTAGTTACATAATCAGTGCATACCAAAATATAAGACTTATCATTTGATGGGGGATCAATGGGTCCCAGAAATTCAAATCCCCACTTGTCAAAGGGAGTGACTACTACTTGGGGATAGAGTGGAAGCTCATCTGACTTGGTTGGCCTGCCCATCTGTTGGCATTTGTTACATTTCCTTGTATATCTTCTTGCATATTTGTGGAGCGTTGGCCAATAGTATCCTGTGTTCAAAATTTTCATTGCTGTCATTTTGGTTGCAAAATGTCCTCCACATGGTTCATCATGGCATGGATGTAGAATGTCATAGGTCTCATCTTCTCTCACACATCTCCTCATAACATGATCTGGTCCAGTATAAAACAAGCATCCAACTATCCATGAAAAAGGGAAAGATTTTTCAATTGACACTCTTCTCTCTTTTGGAGAGAAGTGAAGAGGAACTCTCGCTGTCACAAGGTAATTAGCTATGTCAGCATACCAAGGTGTCTGCACACTAATGGAGAATAGATGCTCATTAGGAAATGAGTCATCTATAGCTTGACTGTCTTCTGATGTGGTCAGTCATGAAAGAAAATCTGCAACAATGTTGGCCTTCTTTGGTTTATCCACAATAGTTATGTCAAATTCTTGCATCAACAACAACCATCTGGTTAACCTTCTTGAGATCAGGGGTTTATTCATGAGATATCTAATGGTTGCATGATCAGTGTTCTAGTAGCCTGTTATATAGTGCCTAAATTTTTTTAGGGCATAGATTACTGCCAACATTTCTTTCTCTATTACTATGTAATTAAATTCAGCTCCCTACAAGTTTTTGTTGACAAAATAAATGGAATTCTCAATGGCTTCTTCTTTCTGTCCTAGGACTGCTCCTATGGCATAATCTGAGGCATTAGTATGGATGTGAAAATGAATTTCCCAATTTGGTCCCTTAAGTATAGGAGCATGAGTAAGAGTTGTCTTTAAATCAGAGAATGCTTTATCACAACTTTCTGTCTAGTGAAACTCAATATCTTTAGTCAGGAGACTATATAGTGGGGCTGCTATTTTGCTAAAATATTTGATGAAACACCTATAATAGCCTGCATGTCCCAAGAAACTCCTAACATCTTTTTTTTTTGCAGGTATAGGCAAATTATTAATTACCTTAATTTTTGTAGGATCAACTTGAATTTCGTGGTGGGAAATGTAGTGGCCAAGAAATACACCTTCTTGCATCATCATGAAGCACTTCTCATTTTTTAAGGATAGATTTTGGTCTTCACATCTTTGTAGGACCTTCTGCAAATTTTCCAATGCTTCATCAAAATCAACACCGTAGGTGGTAAAATCATCCATATAGATTTCCATGCAGTCAAGGGAGATGTCTAAAAATATGTTGATGATTGTCCTTTGAAAAGTTGCAAGTGCGTCGCATAGCCCAAAAGGAAGTACTGAATAGGAATATGTCCCCCATGGACATGTGAATTTTGTCTTCTCTTGATCTTCTGGTGCAATTTGAATTTGATTGTAACCACTGAATCCATCAAGAAAAGAAAAGTATTGCTTTCCTGCAAGAGAGTCTAAGACTTGATTTACAAAAGGAAAGGGAAAATGGTCCTTCTTAGTAGTAGCATTGAGCTCCCTATAGTCAACACAAACTCACCATTTTCCTCCCTTCTTGGGCACAATCACCAATGGAGACACCCATTGGCTGTCTGAAATAGGGTAGATAAATCCTGCATCTAGTAACTTTTGCAGCTTTTTTTTACAATTTCTCTCAGTGCAGGGTTGATTCTCCTTTGTGGTTGCCTTATAGATGTACATTCATATTTGATATATATCCTATGAGTGTAGAGATTTGGATCCAATCCTTTCATATCATGATAATCCCAGGAAGATTCTTTTTGATGGGATTTTAACAATTTTGCCAATGTCAAATGCTATCCCTCACTCAATTTACTGTTGATATTCAGATATCATCCTTCAGACACTTGTACTTGTGTGAATAACTCTATCATAGCTACTTCATTAATACATGGTACCTTGAGTTCAGGTGGTAGCATCATGTGAAACATAGCTACTTCATTAATACATGGTACCTTGAGTTCAGGTGGTAGCATCATGTGAAACATACCTGTTTCTGCAGGAAGTTTGTCCGTTGGAAGAGTGGTTGCAGAAAGTTTGTTTGTAGAGAGAGTGGCTACAGGAAGTCTATCTGCTAGAAGAGTGGTTGCAGGAAGATCAGGCAGAACTGACAGAAGTGTTTGCATGAGGTTAGCAGAACTAGATGCATGAGCGGGTGATATCTCTTCTATTTGACAATGGTTCTGAATAATACTAGATAACACTTCATCTTCATCTTGAAGCTGCAGGAAAGAAATTCTTCCTAGCATCATGAGTTTCGGCACAAAGTTAACTTATTCTTCCTCTTCACCAACATGTGGCCATACAAAATTATCCTCATCATGGGATGGCTGGGCAGGAGGATAAAGAACAAGTTTTTTGGTGTTCTTGCCATTAGAAATGGTCATGTCACCTGACCGACATCCAATATAAGCATCTGCAGCTGCTAACCATGGCCCACTAAGGATAATGGGATACCCACCTAGTATATCTTTGGGAGAAAGAACCATGAAGTCATCTGGATACTCCCAAGAGTCTAGAATTACCACAATGTCTTCTACTATGTCGTCAGGCTTGACAGTGGATCTATCAACAAGTTGCAGAATAGTAGGTGTGGATCTCATGCTTGCAATGTTTAGTTGTTGCAAGATGTCCTTAGTCATCACATTGATTGTTTCTCCTAAGTCAATCAAGCATTCTTTATGTTTATCCCATTAATAATAAACTCAACCATAGGACTACTTGGATCATTGTACTTTGGGATAGTTACTTTTCCAAGCATGATGTCATCCAATTGGCCCGCTACATGAACTGTAGTTGGGTTCTTTTTCCTGCCCGGTTTCTTAAGGCATGCTTCTTTAATTGCCTTGCCATATATATGAACATATTTTATGGCTTGGAATAGGGGTATCTAGACACATATATGCTTTAGCTGGTCTAGAATATCAAAACTAGTTTCCTCCTTATCATTTTTTTGTTTGGCAACTTCCAATCTCTAGGGGAATGGTGGTTCTTGTGTTGTTTGCTTGGCTAGAACTGGTTCAAGATTTTTAGGTGCACAAGGCTGAATGAGACCAGTCAAAGATTTTTATTGCTCTTCCACATGAAGCTTAGTGATAATGAGGGTGGAAGGAGCTGACAAGGTAGTTCCTGAACACAAATGTATGCCACTTAAACTCATAGCATATGCAAAAAATTGATTTGGATATGCATAATATATAGGTTGTTGTTGTGGTTTATTATTTGGGTTGGGTGTGGGTTGGGCTGGTAACTGAGTAGGTTTGGGTACATTTGCACTTGGATTAGTAGGAGGCATTATAGCAGGTTGTTGGGGTTGAGAAGATGGCTGCATATAGTTGGTTGTCTGGTTTGGCCATTGTTGACCACCTCTCCATTGAGATGTTTGTTGCTAGTTTCCTAGAGGTGGTTGCCAAGGTCCTTGAAACTGTTGCCAATTCCCCTGAGGTTGTTGCCACTGAGGTGATGAATTTTGATAATTGGACCAAGAATTTGGAGGGTTACTCCAAGAATGTGTTGGATATCCTCCATAGTTGGATGGACAAGGAGGCTGCCACTAGTTACCATATGAATAAGAATTAAAATGCGGTCCAACAAAAGATAATGGATCTGGTGGCATACCTTGTCTTGAAGCCCATGGCCTTTTTTGTGCAACAAAGTAGACTTGGTCTTCTTCAGTTTGAATTGGTTTGAACTCAGGTGGAATCTTCTTGTTGTCAATGTTAGCTATCACCTTGCATTTGTAATCCTTCTTCTTCTATCTACAATGAGGGCAATATTCTGTTAGCATTGCCTTTGCTTCCTCATGTTTCTTCTTAGCTTGAAGTGTATCCAGCTAAGTAGCTAGATTGTTGATTATATCCTACTTGAAATCTACTAGAAAATTAGTAATCTCCATCCTTGAGACTCCACTGGTGGATGACTTACCTATAGAGGATTGGTAGGCTCTTCCTTTCTTTAAAGCTGCCCTATAATAGTTCTGGCATAACTTCTTGATATCCTCCCAAGGGACTTGAGTGATATCTCCTCCTACCATCAGGTCCAAGGTATCAGTGAAGCTTTCACTAATTCCTCTTAGGAAAAACAACTTTTGTGAGTCTTCATTGAGTGTATGATGTGGAGATTTCTGCAAACAAAACAAAAACCTTGAGATGAAATCCTTCAGGCTCTCATCTTCCTTTTGCTGCACTATGAAAATGTCACCTCCTCTCATGTCACTACCCCTGCAATACTCCTTATATTTTTCAAGGAACTTTGTCTTCATATCTTCCCAAGATGCCACAATGTTTCTTCCAAGGCCCATAAACCATCTCAATGCAACTTTTTTCAAAGTGGTAGGAAATAACTTAAGTTTATGGGCATCAGTGGTATAGTCATAGCTTCTATAGAGTATGCCAAACTCAAACAAGAATGTATTAGGATCTTCTGTGACAAGTCCATAGAACTTAGGAAGGATTGAAGCAGGGATATTCTTGAGGTTATCTACTTCATTCTATTGAGCAATGGGAAAAGGAAAAGCTGGTTGGTTCTACCTATTAGGCTTGTTTCCATTTGCATCATCCATGCCTACTTGATGAAGTTCCAAAATAGAGGTTCTTCAATTGGATTATGATCTTCAAGGGAAACTTCAAAATTGGTCAAGTCAGGGAATATATCAGCAAAGGGGTGTGGCTCTTATTCTTTTTCGTTTCCGGGAAAATTTGGAAGCTCTACTAGCTGAAATGGCTCTGGATGATTAGGAAGGAATATCCCATAAGCATCTCTTCTTCTTCTATGCATGCGGTATCAACTCAGTATCAGCCAAATCACACAAAGAATGGGTGGGGAAAAATAGTGGATCATAACTTCTAACACTAAGAGCAAATTTTAGAAATACTTCAGCATAAAAACTATCAATGACTCCAAAGGACTCCCTAGTTTGACACCATCCCCGAAAACAACGCCAAAAATTTCAGCCTCCTACAATGATTTCAATAACTAAGCCTTTACATCCATGATTCAGAGATTGGACATCTAACCTAAATAGCCATTTTAACCATCATGAAGGTACATTTAAATTGTCAACCCAGGAATGTGAACTTGAAATGGGTTAGCATAGTATGTGCACTAGGAACTTAAAAGTAGTCATCTTCATTCTACAACTAAGAGAGACTTAATACTGAAAGTAAATTGCATGGAAATAAATAAAGTAAATGTTGAACACTAATCAAAAATAAAACTCAAACTAAACATACATGATAAAAATGAAAATCTGAGCAGCAAATAGAAAATTATTTTGCTCGCTTTGGCTGTAGGAACAATCACATAATGGAATTCTAGTGGTTGCAGGAACAGTCGGTGACAAATTATTAACTAAATACTAAACGAAAGCTAATACTAATCTAACTAAACTAAAGGAATGGTGTTGGGAATAGGTGCCTCAACTTTTGGCTTGGACCTTTGAAAAGACTTGGAAAAATTATCATCTTTCTAAGCCTTTACCTCTCTACCGTTGAGAGCTTTTCTAGAGGCACGGTCTGGTGGTTTACCGCCTTACCGCGAGCCTTTGTCGGTCTATCCATGGTTGGATTGTGTTACCGCTATACTGCGAAGTCTCCATCTTAGGCTGTCGGTAGTGCGGTTGATGGGTGCAGTTAGTGCGAAGCCTTACCTCCCTACCACAGAGGGTGCTCATTGGTGGCACAGTGGCCATGGTGAACAGTGAAAGTTAAGCGATATTCGCTTACCACCACACCGTGATGGCCTCCTGGCCATGTCACGGTAGCACGGTAAGCCGTGGTGGTCAGAGATAACGGTTACCTCCTTATCGTGGAGGTCTTGCGGTCAGGGCGAGGTAGCGCAGAGTGTTTGTCTATAGGTTCTGCCGGTTACCTCCATACTGTAGGAGGTGTTGCTCAGCCTCATGATTGGGCGGTGGCACCGCCATATCACAATGGCTTCTTTGGCTCAACGAGGTAGCACAGTAAGAGGTGTTTGACAATGGTGTTGACCGGTCTGACTTGACTGGAAGTGGCGAACAAATAGAGAGGCAACACATGGCAAGTAATCAACATCTGATTGGTTGAAGTCTGGAGCGGTGAAAGTAGTAAATGCAAGGTGTGTTTTGACTGATGACAAAATTCGATTAAGGCAAGGGAGTTAATGCCTGGGTGACCCAATGCATGATTGCAGGGTAGATCAGTCAAAAGATCGGATTGCTTGATTGGGTGAATGGTGCATCATTAAGTCGTGTGATTGGTTGGAATGATTAATGTGATGTATGACTTGTATAGTTGATTACATTGATATAAGTCACGAAGGGTGACAGTGAGATAAAAAGAAAAAAAAGAGAGTTGTATTGATTGTATACTAAAAGAAGTATTGTAATAGTGAGTGCATGAAAACTCAAGTTTGTTGTTGTGAGCTAACTATCAGAGAGTGATGACTGTAAGCTTTGTTTGTAATTTATTTTACTTTAATACAAAGTGTCTTCTCTTGGTGTGGTGTGTTTTTTCTTGAAAGGGTTTTCCCACGTAAATCTGGTGTTATCTGTAATTGCTTATTTTTGTTACTCTTGTTACTCTGTATGTGTTCATATCAATTGTTTTAATATATTTTAAAATTGGCCCTTTGCACTTCTCTTTTTTTTTAGCGTTAGGAAAGCGATTCCGCATCCCTTTTTTTTCCTTTCAAGTGGTATCAAAGCCTGGCCAGTTGTGTTATCCTTGTTAGTAAGGCTATTTTTTGGGTCTAATACTATTCCAGTGGCAGTATTGTAAAGTTAGAACCTAGTTTTGTTTGAGATGGCGAGTACATCAGGTAGAGTAGAGATTGAAAAATTCAATGGTGGCAACTTTGAGTTATGTAACCTCAAAATGGAAGACTTGCTTGTGGATAGAGACCTCTAGGTTGCTGTGTCTGGAACTATGCGACAAAGTATGAAGCAAGAAGATTGGGACCTTGCAGATAGAAAAGAGAGAGGTCTGATAAGACTTAGTCTAGCCGATTTTGTACTCCTGAACATCCATGAGGAGAATTTTTCAGCTTCATTATGGAAGAAGCTTGGTGATATTTATCAGGGAAAGTCTCTAGTAAATAAGTTATTCCTGAGGAAAAAGTTGTACTCCTTGAAGATGGAAGAAGGTGCATCTATTGCAGACCATCTAAACTCATTTAATATGAGTGTTGCTCAGTTGGCATCTGTGGGTGCAAAGATTGAGGAGGAGGACCGTTGCATGCTCCTGTTATGTTCGTTACCTGACACTTGGGATCATCTTGTAATGGCTATTGGAAGTACGAGCACTACTTTCAAGATGGAAGGCGTTATTTCCTCACTGTTGTTTGAAGAGATGCATAGGAAGTCTTCAAAGATGGCCAAAGAGGCCCTTGCTGTTTGAGGTAGATTGAAGGAGAAAGGCAAGAAGAAGGATAATAAATCTAGATCTAAATCTGTAGGGAGATCAAAGTCCCCTGGTAAAAATTCCAAGGTGAAATGTTGGAACTATGGGCAGCCTGGTCATATCCGAAAGGATTGTAAGAAGAAGAAGAGTAACGCTTCAGACAATGACTCCCTTCATTGCAGCCTTGGCAACTCAAGCATCAGATGATGTCTGGCTGGTTGACTTGGGTGCATTCTTTCACATGACGTCTCATAGAGAATGGCTCACTAAGTACGAGAAGTATGATGGTGGAAAGGTGTACTTGGCGAGTGATTGAACATTGGAGATTGTTGGTCATGGAAGAGTCAAAATATAGTTCCCTGATGATAGAATCAAAGGGATTGGTGGTGTACTCTACATACCAAGTTTGGCTTGTAACTTACTTTCTATCAGTAAGTTGAATGATGCTCGTGTAGAAGTTTCTTTCTCGTGTAAAGGATGTAAGATGGCTAGAGGTGCAATGGTGTTGGCTAAGGGTGTATGTACTGACACTCTGTACAAGCTAGATGGACGTCCTATTCAATGCAACAATGCCTCTATAAATTCAAACAAAGTTGTCCCTGTAGAGGAAGATGAAGATGCTTCTCTAGCTGAAAATTCTTTGGAGGTGAAACTAATAGCATAGAAGACCATGTTGTGGAATCATAGACTCGGTCACATAGGTGAGAAAGGTTTAAAAGCCTTGAAAAATAAAAATCTTATTGAAGGGCTTGATGATTATAACCTTGAGTTTGATTTTTGTGAACACTGTGTATTGGATTATGTGCATTCTGATGTGTTTGGTCCAGTTAATGTTCCTTCATTTTTGAAGTCTAGATATTATGTTTCCTTTATTGATGACTATTCGAGAAGGGCATTTATATACTTTCTTAAGAGTAAATTAGAAGTGTTTGGTCGGTTTAAAGAATTTAAAACTTTGATAGAGAATCAAACTGGAAAGAAAATCAAATGCTTAAGGACGGATAATGGCGGTGAGTTTTGTTCTGCAGAATTTGAAAGGTACTCCATAGACTATGGGATTAAAAGGCATAAAACTACACCTTATACTCCACAACATAATGAAGTTGTTGAAAGGTTGAACAAAACATTAACGGAGAGAGCAAGAAGTATGTTGAGTAGTGCTGGTCTAGAGCAAAAGTTTTGGGTTGAGGTTGTGGCTATGGCATGTTACCTGGTAAATCATTCACCTTGTTATGCTCTTATTGAGAAGACACCTTTGGAAGCGTGGTCTGGTAAGAAGCCCTCTCTTAGACATATTTGTGTCTTTGGTTGTGAGACATATGTATATGTGCCCAATGAGAAAAGATCAAAGTTGGAGAACAAGGTTGTTAAATGTATCTTCATCGGCTATGGCATTCATGTGAAAGGATACAAGCTTTGAAATCCTGATACTGATAAAAGAGAGAAGAAGAATGATGTAGTTCAGATTCCTCAAACTCCAGAAAAAGAGAAACTACATGGTGCACCTTAAATTGAGGAGAGTTCAAGCAGCTCTGAGAGTTCTGAAGATGAAGAACCACAACCTCAACTAGTAAGAAGGTCTACAAGTGAAAAATGACAACTTGATAGGTATGGTTTCTCTATGTTAGATTCGAACTATGCCTATGCTTTGATTACTAGCATTGGTGAGCCTAGGATTGTAAAAGAAGCTATTATCATGTCTGATTCAAATTCCTGGTTGGAAGCCATGAATGAAGAAATGGAATTATTGAAGAAAAATGAAACCTGAGATTTGGTACCTTTGCCTGAAGGAAAAAATCCTATTGGCTGTAAATGGATATTCAAGAAGAAGACTGGTCTAGATGGTAGCGTAGAAAAGTATAAGGCAAGGTTGGTTGCAAAGGGATTTTCCCAAATAGAGGGAATTGATTATGGAGAAATATTTTCCCCTATAGCAAAACCGAAATCTATCATATTTATGTTGTCATTAGCAGCAACATATGACTTAGAGATTGAGCAGATGGATGTGAAGAGAACATTTCTCCATGGAGAGCTTGAAAAAGAGATTTATATGTCCTAGCCTGAGCACTTCATTGAAAAAGGCAAACAAAGTCTGGTAAAATTAAAGAAATCTATGTATGGTTTGAAGCAGTCTCCTAGAATGTGGTACCATAAATTTGACACCTTTTTGTTGTAATGGGATTTGTGAGATCAAAATATGATTGTTGTATTTATTATAAATCTGAAAATGATCATGTGCTTATTATTACCCTGTACGTGGATGATATGTTGTTCATAGGAAATAGTAAGTCTATGATTTCTGATCTTAAATATCAGTTGTCTGCAAAGTTCGAAATGAAAGATCAGGGTGCAACAAGGTATATTCTTGGGATGGAGATAACCAGGGACAAAATGAGTAGAAAGCTTTGGGTTAGCCAAAGTAAGTATATCAATACAGTTATGGAGAGATTTGGCATGGAAGATTGCAAGTAGCTAGTTGTTCCAGTTATGCAGGGAACAAAACTATTTGTTGACGATTGTCCAAAATCTGCTATTGAGATGGAGGACATGACCAAGGTTCCTTATGCAAGTGTTGTTGGTAGTCTAATGTATGCAATGGTTTGTACAAGACTAGAAATTGCCCAAGCATGGGAGTTCTCAGCCATTTTATGGAAAATCTAGGAAGATCACATTGGGATGCTGTGAAGAGAGTGTTCAGATATTTAAAAGGGACTTCAAAATATGCTCTGTGTTACCATGGAAGTTCGGTTGCATCACAAAGAACACTCAACATTCGTGGATATGTAGATTTTGATTGGGTAGGGGACATTGATAGCAAAAGATCCACTAGTGGATACACTTTCATGTTAAATGGTGGTGCAATCAGTTGGATGAGCAAACGACAGGTTGTAGTCACTTTATCCACTACATAGGCTGAATACATGGTAGCAACACATGCCTGCAAAGAAGCAGTTTGGCTGAGTCGATTGTGCTCTGTTATTGGTTTTAATGTAGGACAAATTACAATGTGTTGTGATAGTAAGAGTGCGATTTGTTTGGCAAAGAACCCAACTTTCCATGCCAGGACAAAGCACATTGATGTGCAGTATCACTTCATGAGGGATATGGTGGAAGATGGAAAGATCTATTTAGAAAAGGTTGACACTTTGAAGAATGTTGCAGATGCGTTAACAAAGCCAGTGAGCACAAACAAGTTTAGATGGTGCATAGATTCAATAGGCCTTGGGGCCTATGAGTGTTAGTAATTTTTTGAAATCTAGAGGAAGCCAGGAAGTCTTCGTCAAGTGGGAGCTTGTTGGGAATAGGTGCCTCAACTTCTGGCTTGGATCTCTGAAAAGACTTGGCAAAATTATCATCTTTCTAAACCTTTACCTCTCTACCACTAAGAGCTTTTCTAGAGGCGCGGTTTGGCGGTTTATAGCCTTATCGCGGGCCTTTGTTGGTCTATTCGTGGTTGGGTGGTGTTACCGCCATACCATGAAGTCTTTGTCTTAGGCTGGCGGTAGCGCGGTTGACAAGCACAGTTAGTGAAAAGCCTTACCTCCCTATTGTGAAGGGTGCTCGTTGGTGGCCTAGTGGCCACGGTGAACAACAATAGTTAAGCAATGTTCATTTATCACCACACCGCGATGGCCTCTTGGCCATGTTGTGGTGGCACGGTAAGCCATGGCGGTCAGAGATAAAGGTTACCTCCTTACCGTGAAGGTCTTGTGGTCGGGGCGAGGTAGTGTAGAGTGTTTGTTTGCAGGTTCTGGTGGTTTCCTTCATACTGCGAGAGGTGTTGCTCAGCCTCACGATTGGGCAGTGGCACCGCCATACCGCAAAAGGTCGATCCGAGCTCGGCGGTGACACAGTGTTAAGTGATGGGCTGGTAGACAAGCCACTACCTCGATACCGTGAGGGTGTTAGCAGGGACCTATGGTTGGGCGATGGCACCACCATACTGTAGTGGCTTCATTGACTTGACGAGGTAGTGCGGTAAGAGGTGTTTGATAGTGGTGTTGACCGGTCTGACTTGACTGGAAGCGACAAACAAATAGAGAGGCAACACGTAGCAAGTAATCAACATCTAATTGGTCAAAGTCTGGAGCGATGAAAGTAGTAAATGCAAGATATGTTTCGAGTGATGATATAATCTGATTAAGGCAAGGGAGTTAATGCCTGGGTGACTCGATGCGTGATTGCAGGGCAGATCGATCAGAAGATCAGATTGCTTGATTAGGTGAATGGTGCATCATTAAGGCCTATGATTGGTTGGAATGATTAATGCGATGTATGACTTGTATAGTTGATTACATTGATATAAGTCACGGTGAGATAAAAAGAAAAAAAAAGAGTTATATTGATTGTATATTGAAAGAATTATTGTAACAGTGAGTACATGAAAACTCAAGTTTGTTGTTGTGAGCTAACTATCAGAGAGTGAGGACTGTAAGCTTTGTTTGTAATTTATTTTACTGTAATACAAAGTGTCTTCTCTTGGTGTGGTGGGTTTTTTCCCGAAAGGGTTTTCCCACATAAATCTGGTGTTATCCGTGATTGCTTATTTTTGTTACTCTTGTTACTCTGTATGTGTTCATCTCAGTTGTTTTAATATGTTTTAAAACCAGTCCTTTGAACTTATCCTCTATTATTTTAGCGTTAGGAAAGTGATTCCGCACCCCTGTTTTCATTTCAAATGGATTACTCACCAAGTGGGCCCCCTTGGATGAGTATCCTCTAAGACTAATACAAACTCAAATACTCAACTCAGAATCTTATTTCATTCATTGGAAAGTGCAAATACAAAAGATTATGTTTGATTATCAGATTTTACAATAGCTTGGTGATGAACAAACCTTTAAGAAGGAGGATCCAACCTTATCAACTAAACAGGGTAGTCAACTCCCACTAACTAAGAGGACGCCATTTAAGGAAAGCAAAGAAGAGAGTGGTAGAGCAGTTACACATGCAGGGGAATCCCTTTAGACATGCATGCCCAAACGTGGACTCGAACACTACGGTAATGCCCGCATTGCT
Organism: Sequoiadendron giganteum; assembly: GCA_007115665.2. Taxonomy (NCBI): domain Eukaryota; kingdom Viridiplantae; phylum Streptophyta; class Pinopsida; order Cupressales; family Cupressaceae; genus Sequoiadendron; species Sequoiadendron giganteum. The sequence goes on along the minus strand of CM021105.1, from coordinate 48,697 downwards.
CAATATCATTAAAGATCAACATAAGGTGATTACATGCAACTATCATAGGAATCTCCTGCCGTCATCCTCAGTTGACCTTCGTGTGTTTCCTCTGCATGACCAGCTAGCAACTACATTTCTCAACTTACCATTCTCAATCATTTCTACATGGAAATGTCAGTACGCATAAATAATTTCATAGCTATAACCACCTTTAAAGAACATTCATTAACCACATGCAAGATTAATATAGATAGTCCACATAATAGGTTAATATCATTAAACTTGGTAGAAAATAAATTAAACCCAAATGTCTTATGGTTTGAGAGAAGCTATATAAAAGTATCAGCATGTAATATCAAAGTCCATGGTAACTTTAGTAAATAGACTATAGATTCTACCCATAACTAGCCCAAAAACTAGACTCATCACTCCTTACATCATTTTTTTGCTTTTAAATTATTTTTTGGACCACTCATTTCAATACTAGAAGCATAAGCTATACAAATTCATTGTACCCCAAACATGAAACTTGTAATGAATCTGATTTGTTATATAAGATCCCATTAACTATAATTGATCTATAAAAGAAAATGGCATTAGTAACAAAAAGTCATTTAAAGGTTTCTTTGGTAATTATTCTTGCTACCATGGACATTCTTAGGAGATAATTTATGTGTGTATGAAGAGATGTCATCATCCTGATCACACCCCATGTTGGCTAGACAAATTGCCAATTTATTTCCTTCCTTGTAGTAGTGATTAATTTCATAGCTTTGAAATAAATCCAATACTTTCCAGACCTGGTTCAGAACATACTATAATTTCTAGTTTAATGATCACGTAATCCTACATGCATTCACCACTATAAGAGAGTCACCTTCAAATTGGATGGTTCTGACACTTAGACTCCTAGCCAATTTTAAACCTTGGAGCAAGGCTTGCACTTCAACTATATTGTTTGTGCCTATTGGGAGTTTGATTCCCAAGGCTTTGATAATATTCCTTGAGTGATCTCTAATTACACAACCACCTCTTGACTTCCTAGGGTTTCCCCTAGAAGCCTCATCAAAGTTAAGTTTTAATGTTCCTAGTAGCAGAGGTTCCTATAAAATTTGCTTTCTATTAACTCTTTTCTTACTCTATTGAAACAAACTACCTTGAAAAGGAAAAAAATATGTTTCCATTCCTTTAATACAAAGGAATCCCAATTTGTGAATTTTCATCCTAGCCACTTTGTTTTTAACACATGAGCATTTGTGGCCTCTAAAATTGACTTCTTAGTTTTATTTATTATATGACTAACATATGAAAACTCCTTTCAAAAGATCCTTCTATTTCTCTCCCACCAAATGTTATGTATAATAATTGGAGGGGAAATCCTCCATATGCATGCAAAGAGTGATGATTTGTGAAGCATGGGCCAACTTGAGAAAATATCCCAAAGGTTGTTTGGGAGAGGAGCATACCAGTTAAGCTTATTCATAATATGAAGCCAACAATTTTGGGAAAAATTACACTGAAGCAAAAGATGATCAACATCTTCTACAAATTTACCACAAAGAGCACATAAGAATGGCTTAGAGATACCTAATCTTGAGAGCCTTGTGCTAGTCAGGAATCTATTTTTTAATGCCAATCATGTAAAGCACAATTCCTTTGGTAAGATAATCTCATTCCAACAAAAAGAAAAAGGCTCTATGACTTTTTGCTTGTTCCCATTGAGACATCAAACACTTATAACCTTGTTTGACTGAGTAACTACCTATGTTTGATGTGGCCTAAATTAGTTTGTCAGCTTCATGAGTGATGAAGATAAATCTTTTTCTCGAATACTTTTGGAGTAGCAACTTTTGATCTAGTGAAAGTTCATGTTGCTCAAGTCTTTCCAAACCTTAACTTGATCCTCTGCATCTTGTAAGTAGTCTTTAACTTTGATCCCCAAAGTAGATTTTAAGAAATCTTTAATTGGATTAAGATCTTCAAAATTATAAAGAGGAGGATAACCATTCCAAGAGTCCTAGAATAATGCTTGTTCCCTGTTATGATTTTTTCAAGTTAGGTAAGGAACTATAACTTCTCTGTAAGAAATCATAAAGTTCCACATTATTGATCCTGATGGTGGATTTGATATTGAGAAAATTACTCTGGTGCATTTGAGTCCAAATATTTGAATTGCATGACTTTGCACTATTTAGAATAAGGCTTAGATTACATCTACCAAGCCAATTTTGCACCAAGAGCAAGGTTTCGTGCTTCTAGATTGTGGATGCTAGCATGACCTTTCACTTTATTAGAACATAAGTTTTCCATTGAGATTAAAGATATATTTTTCTTCTTATCTAAATTTCCCTTCCAAAGGAATTACCTAATACATTTTTCAATTTATGCTAAAATTATTTTTAGAGCTTGGAGAATTGCCATGAAGTAATTGGGATAATAGATAGAATTGATTTGACCATGAGAATTTTACCTACTATTGACAACCATCTACCCTTCTAGGTGGAGATTTTGTTTTGAATAGCAAGAATGATTTTGTTCCAATAAGTTGTTTTGTTAGTTCCTATAAAGAAAGGAATGCTCAAATACTTACATGGTAACTCGACATCTTGAAACCCAAGGGTATGAACTATTTCTTCTTATCTAAATTTCCCTTCCAAAGGAATTGCCTAATACATTTTTCAATTTATGCTAAAATTGTTCTCAGAGCTTGGAGAATTGGGATTATAGATAGAACTGATTTGACCATGAGAATTTTGCCTGCTATTGACAACCATCTACCCTTTTAGGTGGAGATTTTGTTTTGAATAGGAAGAATGATTTTGTTCCAATAAATTGTTTTGTTAGTTCCCATAAAGAAAGTAATGCCCAAATACTTACATGGTAACTCGACATCTTGAAACCCAAGGGTATGAACTATTATTCTCTTGATACAGATAGGTGTATCGAAGATATAGATTTTGGATATGGCTTCATTAAATTTTTGACTTGATGTAGAAGTATATTTTTCCAGTGTATTTTGTACAAATTTGGCTTCCATAAGTGAAGATTTACCAAATAAGATTGTGTCATTAACAAATAAACAATGAGTTGTTGAGATATTAGTACCTAAAATTTGGATGCCTTTTCATCTACCTTTTATAGGTACATCTTTAATCGATCTACTAAGGGCCTTTGCTAGAATGATAAATAAAAAAGGAGATAGAGGATCTCCTTGTTTGATTCCTTGAGTTGACTTAAAAAAACTAGATGGGGTGCCATTTATAAGGACTAGAATTTTTTCTGTTGAGAGACACTTGAGTATATCCACTCACACCACTCTGCCACAAACCAAAATTTCTTAAGAACTTGGATTAGGAAGTCCCAATCCACCCTGTCATAAGCCTTCATCATTTCCAACTTAATAATGAATGTTGAAATCTTATTGGCTTGAATAGAATGCAACATTTAATGAGCAAATAAAGCTCCTTCTGTATTTTCTCTTCTTGTAATAAAACCACATTGTTCCTTTGAGATGATATTATTGATAAAGGGAAGTAATCTCAAATATATTGCTTTAGTAAAGATCTTATAAATTGTATTACAAAGAAATATTGGCCTGAAATCTAAAAAGAACTCGGGCTCTTCATTTTTGGGATTATAGAAATATGAGTTACATTGAATTGTTTGAGAATGTTCCCTGATTTTCTTGACTCCTCTAATGCTTGCAATAAATCAACATATATGAATTCCCAACATTTTTTGAAGAAAATTATTGTGAATCCATCGAGACCTAAAGCCTTGTCTGGATGCAAAGATAAGATTATTGATTTTAGCTCTTCCATTGAGAATGGTTTAAGCAACTAAAAATTATTTGCCAACTGTTAAAATTTGTTCCCTGATGGGCTTGATTAACAACTATTTTACTCCTATTTAGTTTATATCTTTTAACATTTCAGCCTACTTATTTCATAGACATTCTTGAACTTATACACCTTTTTATATATTTTATGCAACCTAAACCAGACATTGATATGTGAAAATATGATTATGATATGATGATGCTTGCATGGATGAATGTGTGAATGTGCATGAAATTCAATATGAATCTATGTTTAATTTATGGTTGTTAATGGTGTGTATAATTTGGATGAAACTAATTTCTTACAACTAGAAGAATTGCAACATGTAGCAACTAGAAAGCTCAACCCACAACCAAAGGATTCCAGGAAGATTGTGGGGGAGATTCCAGAATGTTGGAAACATGATAGTTGAAGAAGATGATTAAAGCAATCATTAAGGAGATTGATTGTTATTCATAAAATCATTCAATAAGTTTATAGTGATCAGGAAGCCAACATGATCGTTTTTACAAAGCACGCCTTTGTCATACTGTTAGGGTATAATTTCAATCCCATTTGTCTTCTTCTATCTTTTTTCAGTTATGATTTTAGTTGCAAAGAATTTATCTCTCTCTCTATATATATATTTTGAAGGGGAGTAGACATCTGCATTTCTTTTTGTTTTTAGTCCTTGTTTGAATAAACCTCCCCCCAAACCTATATAATTGGAGATTCGTGGTTGAGGAACAAATCTAGTTAGAAAATATGTTTTGATAGATATAGTCTTGTTTTTCACAAATAATAATTTTGTTAGTTTTTTGTTATGCACTCATGAATGAGAAATCTGTGAAGATTCTTGTAAGATATTAGAGTTTAGCTATATGCAATAAAGATGATCTAGTTTAAAGTTATGATTAGTTGATTCAAGTATTGCATATTTGGTTTATCCTATGGGTTCAACAACTTGAGAAAGGGCCACTCAAGGTATTTTTCACCCACCTTAATTTATGTTGTTAAATTAGATGTTTACACTGTTGCATTCATTTCAAATAAATTCTTCATATCATGCACATGAATAGTATGTTGTATCATGATTTATGCTTTGTAATGTATCACTGAGTCATCCTCCAGAGTGAGTCAAGTAGTTAGAAGTAAGAATAACTATTGCTAATGAATTACAGAGTTCAAGTTTAACAGTTAACAGTTACAATGTTAAGTCAAAGGTACCCGCAACATCAGTGGTAGATTAAGTTATTCCCCTATTTTGTAGTTTATGCTTTCTTTTCCTTTTTCCTATCTTTACTGTTTTCTTGCACAAACCACCTATACTTGATGATATAGGTCATGCAGAGTTTGTGAATGCACATACAATGCCAACATCATCAAATATTATGAAGCCCTGGTTGATAATTAAATGAAGGGGTTTAGTGGACTGCTCAGCTAGAAACCTCTCCTCTGAATTGTGTGTCTAACACCAAGTTGACTAAGCATTAGTGAGGCCTTACATTTTTTTCACCATTTATGGGGATGGTGCTACATTTAGGATTCTTATGTAATTTCAAGCTTTCATATTTAAAATTTTTCTTTCAACATTAGGGTAATTAGGTTTTAGTTATCCATACAAAAACACTTTACTAACAATGTTTAGGAGATATTGATCCAAAGAATCACAACTATTATATGTGGAGGTGGCAAGACGCTCTACGAATATTTCTCCTTTCAACACATGAAGCTTTAGAGGACACTGGTGATCATAGTAAATATAGCAAGGGTATTCCTAAAGAAGAATCGTCCCTAACACTAGTATTCACGTTAGATACAAAGGAGACTTCACATACACAAATCATCACCATGGGTGATGTTGCAATCGAAGACCCACCAGAGCATGTAACCTTTGAGTTTCTCATTGCCAACTAGGAGAGAGCGACTACATTAAAGAACATACCTCATTCAACATTACCTATCTTTTATGGGTTGGTCACAAAGGACCGATATACGTTCCTATTAGAGTTTGATGTTTTGTGTAGAAGTTATGATTATACTACATATGCACATATGCTCAAACTATTTCCAGCAACCCTAGAGGATGCTGCTTTGAGATGGTTCATCAGTTTAGGAAGAGATGTTCCAAATTGGAATACAATGAAGACAAAGTTCTTGGAGAAGTGTCAGGACTACTGTAGAGGAATAGACAAAAATAGAGATGACATCTTTAGGATGTCAGAAAAGGAGGATGAGTCCTTGGAAGGCTACATGGAAAGATTTTAGTTTTGTCTTAAGAAATCCCACCAAAATAGACTCTTTGATGAGTCTTTGAAGCTGATATTATTAAGAGGGACTAATGAGGATTGTATGGATGCACTTAATCTGGGTAGGATATATCTCTCAAGCACCATTTGAGGAGATTTGCAAGGAATTCATGAACTATTCAAGGTCTTTCATAAAGAAGGTTAGAAGAGATAGGACATCTTTCACCAACAAACCGTCCAACAAATTCTCTAGAGTTGAATTGAGTAGTCTTTTGTCCAATATGAAGGAGGATATTATCATCCATCTAGCTACACGACCAAATACCCTCCACATCAAAAAGAATCAAGAAGAGGTAAAAGCAACTCTTGTAGAGTACTGCCCACATTGTAGATAAAGAAAGACTAACTGCAAATGTAAGAAGGTGGCAAGTATATCTGAAGATTGTAACATGACCATTATTTTGCTCAAGAATTTTTTGTTTTAACCTCAAGTGAATAAACTAAGATCCCAATCACATAGTGATAAATTTTTTCTTTTCAACATAAGGATAGTATTCACATTAGATATAACAATGTTACAATCTTTCCAAAGTAATGATTCCATAGACAAGATAGAATTTACATTTTCTATCTTTCATAGAAATAGATACAATATACATACATAGCTCATCTAAGCTCCATTAGCACTAGAAATACAATGGTCCAAGAAATCCCCCATCAAATCTTGGCTCACCGACTAAAGAGGAGATTAAGCATCACTCAAGCGCTTTTCCACCATCCACAAACTTACTACGGTACCCCACACATCTACCTCATATGGTTGGATGGCCCTACCCTTTGATGAAGATCTTGGTCCGGAAACCTCAAAACACTAGCTAATCCTGAGCTTGGTATTATTTCCTACATAACTAGAACTTTCAATACAGTGGCTACAACTTACGTGTATGAAAATCCCGGACTAACATTCTAAAAGGTAACAAAGTGAACTAATAGTGCAACCATTGGAAAATTACACCACTTTGGCCAAAGTATTCATCACCCCTAATTCAAAATGAATGTCACACACTCATCCACCATTCTAGCTCGCTTTGTAATGACCATTATATTCTATGCATAGGCTATTCCCTTCATTGGGTTGTACTAGCCTCAAGAATAACCTATTCTCTTATTTTTATTTACCCTAACATTTTTGCTAAGTAATATCTATGCATAAGCTATCCTCTCAATTGGGTTATCTTAACCCCAGGAATAACCTATGAACTCTTCATGGCTCTAACTTACAAATAACTTCGTAATTACAACATTATAAACCAAATTATATCTGAACAATAAAATTCCCCTTCAAAAAGTGTATTCTCAATAATAATTGACTCCCATCAAAAGTATAGACCCATCAATAAATGACCTCTTCAAAAGTATGATCTTCAACAACCAAAAGTATAATAATATTCAACAATAAATGATCTCATTCAACGTATATCCTTCAACATTTTATGACTCCAATCAAATATACACCCAACCAAGTAGGTTAACCTCAACCGAGGGTTTCCATTAAAAGTAATGTAACGATCAAGTGATCACAAATAAATCATAAAACTTCTATGTTCAACAAGACTAAAATATTTATATGCTTGCAATGTTCACTATATTTGTATATTGACTGAAGAACAATATTAACTTGCAAGGGGTTGGTGTGTCTACACCCATAGTCCTCTTCACAATACGGTTTTGGATTATCAAAACATGAGTCCTCTTTAGGATTTTGAAATTAGGATTAGACTCTTACTTAGAAATAAGAAGACATCGTAATTATAAATTATATTTTATCAACCCAACTATTATTGAATGATGATATAACCATCAAGTTATTTCCTAACCCCAAGGATAAGAATCTCTTCCTACTATCTAGGAGAAATAAGTAATCAATCAAATAAGGATTATCAATCAAGGTTTGCATGGCATCGCAACCTAATAATGTTGACATTTCTACTTATGCAATTCAATGCATCTTGGGTATCTCTATCCCTTAGCTTTACGAATTAAGCATCAACTATATAAGCTTTATAGTATTTAAATATTAATATGTATGCCTATTTCATACTATGGAATATATAAATACAAACAATCAAGTAATATAATTCTCTTCTAGATTCATCAAGAATCCTTCCTACACAACTAAAGAAGACAATACCTATTTCATGATAAACAACTTAAAACATATTTCCAAACAAGGCATTCATGTTACACAATCTTTTCAAAAACATTAAAAACATAATAGGGTAGAAATCATACATGCCTAATACAAAAAGATCCAATTGGACAAACTAAAATCCTAGCCTAAGCCTTCTCCAAAATCATCCTCCAACTTAGCAATTATCTCCCTTCTCTCCAGAATTATCTCTCTCACAAAATATCTCTCAAACCTCTCACAACTCTCGAACTCATAAAATAAAATATTAATCTCAAAAACTAGTAGCAATAATGCAAGTATGTGTCCCAAATGAGGTAGTAAACATCTCTATTTATAAAAAATTATGAGCAACAACAAACTAAAAATAAGCTATCAAAGATGAAACTTCTAAATAAAAAAGGTTCGACTCAACAAGAGAAAGAAAAGGTGGCAGCTGAATTCATTAGACAATAAACACATACTCATCATAAAAATGAGTCGCTTTACTTCAAAGGAAAAAAATAATCACAATAGAAATGCAAGGTTCAAAAGTTCCACACATCAATTAAGCTTTTCCAACACTTTACAAGACTCTTTACACAATCCTATTTAATCTCCCATGCTGGCTAAGCAATCAGTCTAGACTTATATTGGCAAACCAACTTCTTATTGGTGCGACACATAGTTCTTAACATTTTATTCAAGCGTTTACTAGTTCAATAAGCCAGGTTGACATGTTTTCACACGTTATAATCCATATTGCTTTTGGTTTGACCAGATCTTAATAACTAAAGACTCCTTTTATTATGCGTGCAACCCATACTTGTTACATCACTATGAATTATAATGCTAGATCTCTTTTATCTTATTCGCTTCCCATGATGTATGTTATTCATCATTCAAATATTTGAAACAATGCAAATAACTTATGTGCTATCCTTTAATCATGCGCTTATTCTTTTATTTTTGTGCTTTGCAAGTTGCAAACAACAATTTATGCAATGTCAAATATCTTCTAGGGGAGAGGACCTAGTAGTTGTGACCCTAACTTTGTGCTTCTCAAAATCTTACGTGGAAATTTCAAATCACTCCATTTTTTTTTACAGAAGCTTACATGGAAAGTCCCCTACTTATAACTTTCGTTTCAGGGCCACATCATCAAATATGATGCCACATTAGCATGTTTTTTGTCAAGGTGTCCAAAAAGGCCCAAAAAAAAAGTGCTACCAATACTTGTGCATTCACATCATGAGTAGTTGAGTACTGATGTGGCATCACATGATTGGTTTCTTTTTAGATCAAAGGGATACAATTTATTTAAGCTAGGGTACTTATGTCACAACTATTGGGCATTATATAAACAACTACTATCACAACTATTGGGCATTATATTAACAAATACTATCACAACTATTGAAACATGCTCAGCTACTAGGTCCTCTCCCCTATATGTTGCATTTTGTATTTAGTTGCCTCATACAAGTGCTTAGTATTAACTATCATTCACGTGGTTTTTAAAACATTTACATAAATTATGAGAAATGGCTTTAGTAGCCCGTGTTATATATGCGCATATATATGCTTTTTCATATAGTATATAGTAATATATATATATATACTCTTTTAAATATATATATCATTTAACACTTGCATCTATCGTCATAATACAATACTTGTTTATCTAGTCATCATCTACCAGTTTAAATATATATTTAAGTAATTATATATATGTATATACACACATACACATTCTAATATATAAGTATATTCATTTACATGAACATAGTAATATACTTATACATTACTATGCGTATATTTTAATAGGTCTATATTATCACTTTAACATCCAACTCAAACACATATAATCAAATTCTTATTGATATATATGTGTGTGTGTGTGTGTGTGTGTGTGTGGTATATGTCCATTCGATTTTCCTATGCATACAATGTACTCGTGCATGGGTTATTATTTTTACACATGCACATGCACATGTATATGTATATTCATTATATATATACTCATCAATTAATAAATACATGAAGAAGAACTCACACATATTAAAGAGACTCAACTCGACAACCCAAATTAAGAACAATCAAAGAACCAGAGAATAAAACCAAAATCATTCAATTTATCCAAAAACTATGACCAAGGACTACTTACCTGATTCCCCATATAATTTGACTCAACCTGACCAAACTAGGAGTGAGTGTGTGAAAGCTTAGTATAGATTTATTAAGGGTTACCAGACCAAATCCTTCTCCTGAGTGATACTTCCCCTCCCTTCTGGAGGCATGAACCCATACCTGGATTCAACTTAGCACATAGTAACAGTAGTCAAATGTTCACATGAAATATAAATATTTATATCGACATAGCATTAGAATATTCACATTGCAATGCATATTCTTTCATCACATTTCATTAATATATACATAATCACTCTTTTAAAAGAAATAACATATTAATGCATATTTTAGTATTCCATTCTCTTACTAACATATTAAAGTCACAATTTTCAATTATTAACACTTTCACTCATGAAGGTAAAAGTAACTTAGTAACTATGAAATGAGGTGTAACAAAGATAAGCAAGGAATATCAGACTTTCATGCATCAAAAAGAGAATATGAACAAGTATTCTATATAGCTCAAAGGAAACCATGGTATCCAAGACAAGGTATGCACCAAGATACTTTGAATTACAACATGTCATTTCTTGGTAACAATTCAAATCTTCCTAATTGGAATACTTTTTTTTGGGCCAATATACAAAACTAGCAATGGAAAATTCCTCAAACCAATTGAAACCAACAACATGTGGCCATTACAAAATTACTAAAGATATAATTCTCAATGGCCACCACTACAAAACCAATGGAAACCTCAGTGGAAAAGAGGCCAACAATGGAAAAACTAAAACATGAATTATTAGCAGCCCTTGCATCCACAACAACAAGAAATTATGCTAAATCAAAAAAATCTACCACCATAGCCACCTAGAGCACCTCAGTTGCTAGCCCAACCTGCACCTAACCCCAATAGCAAGTCTGTTCAATAGGCTTATACTAACGAAGCTATTCAATACCCTACTTATGGGGTAGAGGTGAGTGATGTCCACCTCATATTAGAGAAAACTTCAGTTGAGCTTTCATCTCCTCATATCACTAAATTTCTTGATGAGGAACCCCCAACAAAGAACTTGGACAATCAACCTAAGGAGCCCGAGTCAAATCAAGTTAACCAAACCAATGCAAGTCCAGAACCCCCCTTCCTTGAAAGATTAGTAGTTTAAAGGCATCAAACACAAGTTGAAACTAGCCTGTTGGGATGTTTTGTATCAAAATACCCCTTATTCAAGCCATTAATGAGGTTCCTATCTATACTAAAATAGTGAGATAACTATGCCTTAAAAAGTTAGGCAAGAAGGTAAAGATCCCCAAACGGTGCATGTCTTGGGACAACTTGCAGACATTATGTTGGGAAACATAATTGTCCCCTAGTATGCATACTTTGGGAGTCCTATGGTGGATGTAAAGATAAATGTCACTCTCATTAAGAACACCTTGATTGACTTGGGAGAAACTATTAATGTAATGACTAAAGAAACAATGAAGTTATTATAGTTGATGGAACTTAGACCTATGCCTAGTATTCTACAATTGGCATATAGGTCCATAGTCAAACTTGAGGGTATAATATATAGAAGACTTGGTAATAACATTGGATTCATGGGAGTACCCTGTTGAATTCATGGTATTGCAACCAAAAGCTAATCTTGCAAGCTAATCCCTCATTTTAGGAAGACCTTGATTGGCAACAACAAATGCCTTTATAGGTTGAAGGTTTGGGAATATGATTATCTCTAATGGAAATATGAATAAAAAATTGGTCCTTTATCCACCAACCCAGCCACATATAGACCTAGAACAAACCATTTGGCCTACCCTAGATGAGGAGGATTAGTACTCCTTACAAACATTGATGACCATTGAATGTAGTTTCTTGTTAGAACACCAAGTTGAAGATGAATTGATATTAAACATCATGAAAAATAACTATGGTAGGGACTCACAACATCAAGACTACTTAAAATGTTTGTAGGGTACTTTGCATAATGTTATCCCTGCAAGTTCATCTTAGTCAATTTTCCAAATATTTCATAATTTGTTACCACACCAATGCATTCCAAACATAGCAAGACTTGACATCTCATTAGTGAAAACAACATCCAATACTTTAGAGATATTGTCAGGTAAAACATTGAATCTCCCACTTGCCTCTAATCCCTCATTAATTATCTTAATCATGTGTTTGCACAACCTTAATCAAAATCATTAGCCACATTTGGCTTACCTTTTCTGGTCAACCTTCGCACTTACCATTTTTGGTATGGACTCCCTTCCCCATGTGAATTTTTAATTCACATTTATTCAACCAAGGTTCCCCTCTTCCCCATGTGAATTTTTAATTCACTTTTATCTTCCCAAAGTCTCCTCCATCCCCCATGCAAGATTCTAGAAGCCTTGACTTGTCACTTCACATGTGCCAAGGGCTTCTAGAACCTTGGACTTGTCACATCACCCACATGTGACAAATCTCCAGCTTTTTGGAGACCCTCTCTTATCCACTAGATTCTTCCAATCATTGTGAATTTTTAATTCACTTTTATTCCTCCAAGGAATCTTCTCATCCCCCAAGATCCACCTCATGTACTTCCCTTCCACCTCATTTCCACATCACTCCACCCTAGGACATTTCACCTTCCACATGTCAAGATGTGAGGGCTTGTGAGTCCTCAAATCACCATAGCCCTTCATCTTGATATTTGTTGGATCAATCCCAACCATTGAATTCTCTAGAGAATTCAATTTAGCCTATAAATACCCCTTCAATTCTCTCATTTAAAGAAGAGAAGCCTTTTTGCAAACAAACTCTTGCAAATTTATCACTTGAGCTCTCATCTACCATAGCATTTAGCATCATCTTGCATCTTGCATCTTGCATCCATTCAAATCCATTGCTATCCAAGGAGCACACAATTCTTGAAGCATCAAAGGGCCAACCAAGGAAAGAGACAACAACATGAAGGTATAACAGCAATCAATTTGTTTATCTTACTTTCATTGTTTCACATTTTCTAAGGCTAATCTTATTGAGGTGCCCTATTATCTTGTTGCGTCTCTTTATTGCATTATTAGTTCATCATCTTGCATCTCACATTAGGAAGTAGCATTTTATTAGGATCACAGACCTCACTAATGAATGTGCTACAAGAACACACAACAACCTTTGCATGGGATTATCATGTCATGAAGGGGATAGACCTAGAATTGTGGATGCATAGGATTCACATCAATGATGGTTTCAAACCCATAAGGCAACCCTAAAGGAGAATGAACCCTACAGTTAAAGACATAGTTAAATCATAATTGCAAAAATTTCTTGATGTAGTCTTCATATATCCTATCTCTGATAGTCAATGGGTGTCACCTCTAGCAATTGTTCCAAAGAAAGGAGGAAAGTGGAGAGTATGTGTAGACTACCGAGAATTAAATGTTGCAACTAGGAAGGACCACTTTCCACTCCCCTTCGTTGACCAAATACTTGATTCATTAGTAGAAAAGAAGTAATTCTCCTTTCTAGATGGATTTAGTGGCTATAACCAAATTAAGGTTGTCCCAAAAGACTAGGATAAGACAAAATTCACATGCCCTTGGGTCACATATGCTTATTTTGTCCTACCATTTGGCCTATGCAATGCACCAACCACTTTCTAGAGGGCAGTACTAAGAATATTCTCAAAATTTGCACATGATCCCATGGAGGTTTACATGGATGATTTCACAACGTATGGTAATACATATGATGAAGCAACTGGAAATCTAGAGAAAGTGCTAAAAAGGTTTCAAGAACATAATTTATCATTGAGTCATGAAAAAATGTTTCATGATGATGATAAAATGAGTTGTATTGGGACATTTTGTGTCAAAAGAAGGAATTCAAGTGGACCCCAACAAAATTGAAGTGATATCAACATTCCCTCTGCCTCAAAGACAAAAAATGTTAGAAGTTTCTTAGGACATGTTGGGTATTATAGGAGATTCATCCAAGAATTTAGAAAACTTCCAGATCCACTATTTGTTTTATTGTCTAAAGATGTAGAATTTGAGTGGACAACTACTTGTCAACACTCTTTTGAAGCACCCAAGGTAGCATTAACCAAAACACCTATCTTGAGAGGACTAGATTGGACCTTACCTTTCCATATCTATATAGATGCTTATGATTTTACTATAAGAGTTGTGCTTGGACAAAGAGAAGGCAATAAAGAGTATGCCATATATTACATCAACAAAAATCTACAAGGGGATGAACTCAATTATACAGTGATAGAAAAGGAGATGTTGGAAGTAGTATACACAATAAACAAATTCAAGCATTATATAACAGGATATCAAGTGTTCATACACACTGACCATACAACAATTAGGTATCTAATGAAAAAAATAGTGGTTGGTGGTAGGCTTGTTAGGTGGTTTTTGTTACTTCAAGAATTTGACATTACCATTGTGGATAAACTGGGCAAATAAATTATAGTGGCAGATTTCCTATATAGACTATTGTTGGCTAACAAATTGGGCACCTTGAGATATGACAATTCTATGCTCAAAAGGTGCCAGGATTAACCAAATAGCTTTGAATATCAACCTTTAAACAAAGACTAACATTCTCTGAATTTTATCAAGGTACAACTCCCTCACAAGATTTTCAATGAATTAAATGCTGAAATTAAATATCATGTATGATTTTAACCAGAAAGTAGAAAAGGCATAACCAATATTAGAACAATTCCTATTATCAGGGCGAGATTCAACAAGCAATAAGTATCGACACAAAGATGAATTTCAATTAACTATTCAATAATAAAGCATGTATCTGATACCATTTGAGGAATGAAATCAACTACAAAGATAACTACATCACTTACACAAAGATAAGCTATTGCATCAAGATATTATCAAACACAAAAATTCCAAAACTCAAATTAACCTCACGACTAAATGTACATAGACAATCAGTAATTTCATTCATAGAAAATGTTATATTGTAAAAAATACTATCAAGTTTCTAGAGAGAGCATATAAAATAGATACAATATAAATAGGAAGACGAGTAACTACCTCTTTCATGTCTATATCCGTTCAAAGATGAAAAGACAAACAATAAAAGAAAACAAAATCGAGCCATCATGATGGCATCACTTCATTTTCAGCTTCAGGGGTCACCAACGGTTTCTTTTGCCAAGATTGGAAAGCTTTGAGGATGTGCAACAAGTCCTTATGTTGAAGAATAACCACATTTTCCATCCTCATCTTCCACGTAAGATGGTTATCTTTAGCTACTTCCATGCAGTGCTCACATACTTCCATTAGATCAATTGCTTGAGAAGTGACCAGATGTAATTTGCTAAGCTTTTGCAGGTGATCGACGTTGAGTGCAGGTGAATCAAGTGTTTCTTCAACTATTTTCTAGAAACAATCTATCAGATTCTTGGTATCAATATCATTCTTCATCTCACTTTTATCTCAGAGTAATTCAAGGGCCACCAAGGGACCCAGTGCCTCCCTTGAAACAATAACACACTCATCAATGAATTCCTTGAGCTTCTGCATACTTTGCTTAGAGACCTGCAATTTCCATTCCACCCCTTTATTCCATGATAAGAAATGGGTGTCAGAAGCATTAGGTATAACCTATTCTGCAACCAACTTCCCCATGTTTGAACCTAACATTAACTTCAACTCAGTTTGATAGTTGTTCCACAACCTCTCTTCCTTTTCAATTGCAGTATTTTTCTCCCCTAAAGTAGTTTTCAAGGCATTTGTTTCTTGGAAGCATTTTATAGACTCAGAAATGACAAAGCTTCCCTTCTTAATCAAGGACTCACTTTAATCATCTACAACCTTACTCAGGGTTTCGCAATTTTTAATTTTAATCATGGCCTCCTTAACCATTACAGTCAAAGATTCTACAAAGGAATCATCTTGAGATAGAGGTTGAGGAACAAGCTCAAAAATAGACCTTAGACATTCAATTAGTTCTCTAACCTAGGCTTTCAATTCATTTTTTCTTTCTTTATCCTTTTTTGATCTTTCAACCATTCTGGCTGCTAACACTTGAAAAAATTGCACATCTCCATCTCTGGTAGGAGGACCAATATCTACTTTGTCTACTTCAAAGTCACCCGTTGCTGCCCGAGTAACATCTTTCTGCATTGAAGGGTGAGAAACTCAATTTGGAGGCGCTCAAATTTTGTATCATCTATCAGCCTAGTAGTGGTTTTTAATTTCTTTGATTTTGGGACTGGAGTCCTCTGCTATAATATTCCCACCATATCATGCTTGGGAAAACTTGGTTGAATAACCTTCCTCTTCCTTGACAAATAGTCTTCCAACCAGGCTGGAGTTACTAAGCCCCTGGTTGTCTTAAGACTTGGAGATTCAAACAATGTCCTAGTAATCAGAGGAGTGTCCTTTGTTGATGCAACTACTTGTGGCTTTTAGGATGTACTCACCTCTCTGACATGCAATTCACCTTGAGAAGGGGGAGGAGTTAATATTTAGGGTTTCGAAACCCTCTGGCCTAATGCAAGAAGTTGGGTCCACAAAAAACTCAAAAATTGGAAGTGTTTTTGTTGTTTTTCAGAATTTGTCACACTTGGATTGAAAATTTGAGGCACTTATGAATCTTGAAAAAAGTCAATAATATGAAATTTATAATTTTGAAGCTAGTTTCAAAATATGTAATTTATTTAAATACCCAGATGATAGAAATTAAATTTTGATAGGGATGTATAAAAACCACTTTTTAAAAGTCATTTTTTTACCATACCATGCATGTGTACAGACACCACTTTTCGACCCAAATAAAAGTATTTTGCTAATTCCTTTTGGGGAAAGAGAGCTAACAACATGAAGATTGATGAGGATTTTTTTTGTAATTTGTTTTTTATTTTTTTAATTAATTTTTTATTGGCCTTAATTGTTGTTTTTAAAAATCAACGTGTATGGATAACATAATTGGACCTAAACTTAACATTTTTTGAATATATTTTTTTCATTGTGTAGAGAATTGTTTGAGGATTGATGTCATATATTTTTTTTCAAGAAACTTAACCAAAAAAAAGTTATTAAAAAATAAAAAAGCTCGATATTTCAAGTTTGAGGACTAGTTTGCTTAGAAATTAATTAAAAAATAACAAATATAATCCAATCTTAATAAAAATTATATATTTGAAAACTAGACATTGTGTTCTCTGATGAGTTTTAATTATATAGATTGATTCAGAAAAAAAGTCCATCAACCATATTGCCAAAGTTGGACATTCTTCTACAATTTGCCTTAATTTTTTAGTTGCAGGTCAAAGGCTGGTCAGATTACCAAGCCTTTCTTGAGCTTAAAACCAAGGCTACATGTGGGTTGGAGATTCAAAATTTTAATAATGCGTATGTGTTTTTAAAAACACATACTCATTACAAAATGCATACGCGTTCTTTATTTGTTTGATTATTTAAAAATAAAATGCTTTTTAGTAATGCGTACACATTATAAAACACGTACGCGTTCTGTGTTACAAAACGCGTAGGCGTTTTGCGTTTCAAAATGCGTACACATTTTAAAATGTGTACGCATTGTTAAAAGGTATTTATTTTTTAAATAAATGACTTGTACGTGTTATAAAATGTGTATGTGTTATATAATGCGTATGTGATATAATGTGTATGCATTTTTTAGCGCATACTCATTTTTTTAGGTTTGAGTACCTGATGCATAACACATACACGATTTTTAATAACATGTACGCGTTTTCTACGAGATTTTTTTTCTTTCTGAAACTTCCCCTCTTTGTGGACCCAAATTTTTGCTTTTACCCTAAACCCTAAACCCTAAACCCTAAACTGGACTTGGAACAACATCGACTATCTCTAGAATCCCCCCCCTACCCGAAATGGTAGCTATGATAGGAAAAGGAATAGGCTCTGGATCCAGAAATGGAACTACGCAAAGGAATGCCCTTACCTATCGTGCTGAGGGAAACGCTTCAACTATTGGCTTTCGACCTTACAGGGATGTTAACTGGGATGCTTACTTGAAGACTGCTGCTTCAACGAATGTTGCGTCAACTATAGGCTAGTGGTGCCCTTGCTTCCTATGATGGTAGCAAAGATGCTGCTGGGTAAGATGATAGGTATCGGAATAGGGATCCGGGGCGTGATGCTGCAAAGTCCACTTGACAAAATACAATTGCCAGGGGTCCCACCTTTACTTTAGCTACTGATGATGGGACTGCATCTGGGATCGGGACAGGGTCACGTAGCTGCTCTGTGACACTCCTATTAGGTAGAACCTGAGCTTATAGGGAGCTTCACTATGGCAAAGCCACCAGTCAAACCGGAGCTTAACTCCGCCCTATTGTTTTATATTTCTACAGGCACTTCAATGAGCTAAACAATTCTATAAAAGAAGGGGCCATTTGGGGTACCCTATTATCGAATGCAGACCGTCGCTCGCTTTAGATAGTAGGGGCCGATGAACTAGGCGAATAATTGCTCAACTCTAGTAAAGCTACAGGTAGAGGGAAAGGGGTTACCCCTAGAATAGAAGCGCGGTGCATTCATGAGTGTGTTGGGTTCGATAATAGTGCCAGAGGGGCCCAAATCCCTCATGACGACGTGACAGAGTGCTCTTGACCTAACACCTATGCTCCTTAACTACTGACTCTCAATAGGTTACCACTTTGCTCTATAGTGACGCTGCATGTTGATTGCTCCCAGACCTACTACTTCTAGCATGCATATGAGTCTTTCTCGGGGGGGAGGGAGTTGTAGTTGCATTGCATATAACATTCCTTTGATGGGTACTTTGATTTGCAAGTTCCGTACTCTAGATGCATACATTGATCTGTTGTATCTGTTGAATGTGAATGTGCATAAAGTCGAGATACAAGATGCCTTTAGTGTATTCCTATATTGAATCCCTGATCAGATAATATCTAGGTGCCCTATATTCTGTTACTTGATTGACCATGCAGCTATCAGACAAGAGAACCAAGACAATGGTGCGGTGGGGCTTAGGCTTAAGTAATTAACTCTGTTCCAAATCATGGGTACAGGTAGGGGTATGTTCCAATAAGGTTTCCCGGACTTCGAAGCATGTACTGGGACATCTAAATCACCTACTGCTCACTTGCATTGTTGGCCCACTCACTCGACACATCTTATCATTAGCTACTCTCAGAATAGCCCATCAGTATCATGTTTGCAGCTTCTGTTATCGAACCCCCGGCTTGAGAACTCAGCTTTTTCTCATGCGTTGTTACGAGAACTATAGTAGCGTTCGCGTACCCAATACCTACTATACGTTGTTTGGGGATATATGGACATTGGGATGGTGGGTCATGAGAACTTGTGATTTGGAAGAAGAAAAGTAGTAGAAAAGTGTGATTTTCAGCCCCGACCGCTTATCTATTCCCCCGTCTCTCTTGTTGCTACCGAAGATATTGATCTCGAATCAACCGTCCATGCTTTTGGGTTAACAACTGGATTCTCAATTGGTTCAAGTTAGTCTATGAATCGAATTTGCGAGACAATCCCGGTGGGAGATGGGTCTTTGTCCCAATCTCGAATTGGTTCTGGGTCTTTCTCTTGAATTGGATCCACTTGTAGCTTATAGGGGCAGAACCGGAACATGGACCAGCTCTGAACCCACTTTCAAGAAAGTAATTGCTCACAACCCTTTTGTTTCTTGAATCGGTTGAGTCAGCAGAGGAAAGAGTAAAGGAATCTTCTCGCACCATTCAAGCTCAGCATACCTTAAAGTTTCATATCCTCTAGTCCTAGATTGAGTGCTAGTCCCAGCATCTCTTCGCTAAGATCCCGCCCAAGCACCCCTTCGCTATAATCTATATCCCGTGCCGAAGAATAGCAGTTGAGGTATAAAAGACAAAGGTAGCAGATCCAAAAAGTGAATAAGGAAGCAATAGTTCCTCCTTATGGCATCAGCCTATAATGGCATCAATTAATTAATGCGCCTGCTAGCCCTACTATTCTAAGGGGGCGGCAGCGAATAAGCGAATAAGTGGGAATCATTTTTGCTCTTCTTTTTGCAACTATAGTAATTCTTTAATGCCCTATAGTTCCCACCCACCCATGTGACATATAGAGTCTGGCCATTGACCGTGGGTGAGGATGCCCTACTATTTTAAGGGCCCATCGGCCAATCCAACTGGAAAGAAACCAATCCCCAACTTGACTATCCGACCTTGTCGGCAGGAAAGAAACTATAGCTCCTTGTTGGCAGGAACTGTCTTGGTGAACTCCTAGATGAAAGAGACCAATTCCTAGAGTAGCGAAGAAAGCAATAGGGGTGGTTGACCAAGATCCAGTAGTAGTAGTCGCATTTGAGCGAGATTGAACCCTAGTGGCAGAGACTGTTTACTACCCGGGTGAAGCATCGGTGGAAGCAGCACCACTAATATAGGTATAGACATCACCCGTGGAGGCATAGACAGCAGCACCACCAGGAGCTCCAATCCCAGACATGGATTCAGTGCCACACACGTATTCACTAGCGGCAGAGTAAGCATCAAAGGCAAAGGCATTCTAGTTAGCATAAGAGGCAGAGCCAAAGTTTATTGCTTGAGAAGAGTAGGGCACCTGTTTACTTTGTTGCTGACCGAACCCATTGATTACTCAGTGGAAGCACGCCAAAGCAAGCAGATTCAAGGGTGGCAGCACCAATTGCAAAGCTAATTGTTTCATCCATTGAAGAATTAGTGGCACGAACAACAGGAGAGGAGGTAGCAACGGGTGCTTCAGTAGCATCAGTTGAAGCAACTATTTACCCAAAATCGGAAGAGGAAGAGGCAAGGGAAGCAGTAGTCGCAGGGACGAGAGGAGATCCATTCATTAGGGATTTAGAACTAGGACTAGTAGCAGAGACTATGAAGACAGAGGCTATAGAGACAGAGGCATTTGACCAAGTGAAAGTTCCACTCGTTCATCCACCACTACCCCGTCTAGTTCTATATCCATATTGAGACAAAGACCCAGTTGTTGTTTACCTAGAATCATTGAGGTTTACCTAGCACCAGTTTAAGCAACACCACCCATAGCAAAGGTGGAACCACTACCTTGTCCAGTGCCCCCTCTTGCCCAAGCTTACTTTAGCCCAGTTTCATATCTTCCAGGGGCAGATGCAGTTCCAGAGCCACCAGGTGAATAAGTTGACCCCTAATCCATTGAAGCAGATCCTGTTCCTTAGGCAATAGCATAGGCAGGTTAATAACCATAACCACCAAAAACAATGTGTTCCCGGGTCCGACATGACTTTATGCATGCCCCTATTAGTTCATGTCCCAGCAACCTGGGATTTCTGTTGGTGTTGGGTCGGCCCGAGTGAAAGCAATTGATTGGATTGATGAAGTTGAGGGTGGGAGGGAGATGAGGGTACAACCCGGTCTAAGCCACAGTTGAGCTGATTGATTCTATTTAGGAAGGCCCCATAACCTTCAGCATCCGAGCCAGCGGGAGGAGCACAGGCAGGGGCAGTTTGACCCACCACCCGAGGCAGAGGTGGGGCCCCGGGGGTTGGAGAAGGGCTATCATTGGCAGCACCCATGCGTGGCAATAGGGGCAATGAGGCTATTACTTTGTTCCAGCTTCCAGGCAAGGAAGCATCCGAGCCGACAGCAACATTTGAGCAAGCACCAGTTGTTTCAACAGCCTATTGTTTCCCACTTAAAATCATAAATGATTATCTGTTCAACAAACAACTGATGAGATAAAAAATATCTCATATATTAGCCAAATAAAAGCATATATTTTGCTTAATTATGGAGTTTATCAAGACTAAGAATGATGAGGAAAGTAAGAGATTTTCAGTTGCAACAGTCAAATATTTCATCATATCTTAAAAATTATGATCTGGGTTCTTGAGATTTTTGGTTAGAAATTCAAAGATAAGAAGGCAAAAAACCCATTAAATTTCAAAAAAACCTAGTTTGTGGTTTGAGAGAAAAATTCACCAGTCTGATGCTCCAGAACTTTACTTCCATGCTCCAAAATTTATGGAATTTATTCATTCATTTGCTTCCATGCTCCATAATTTTTTGAACTAAGTATGATAGAGGTTGAATAGTTAAGGGACAAAAATTGTAGGCATTAAATGAAATTTGAGTGACTTGGACAAAAGTTGAGAGAATATAGGGGTAGTTGCAAATATCTAGAGAGTTGTTCAACCCAATTTATGAGTTGTTGAGAGCATATATGAGTAGATTTAAGATTTTTAATGATAGAAGAGGTCAAAAGAAGGCTTCTTCAACACTCTAACACCTTTTTGGAGCAGTTTAAAGAGCTGAAAAATAGAGATTATTGTTTTGGATGACCAAAAGAGATTCACTTAGCAAAATGGAGTGAGGACTTATCCTTTCTTTCTCCACACATGTTCCTATTTTCTAGCAAGTTGTTGCACAACTATGAGACTCATCTTTTAATTCTATAAATTCATTGTAATCAAAGAATCAAGGGGGGATTATAAAGACTTGTTTTGGCCTAAAGAAATAGGATAGTTTTTAGTTTCATTTCAAGAAATGTATTTCCAAAAAATTTAGAGTAAATTTGAATTCAAACAACCTTTTCATTTCCAACAAAGTGTGAAGTAGTCTAGCATTTTCAATTCATGCAAGTGTGTCTTATATTAGTTTCATTTCATGCAAGTGGGCCTTATATTAGTTTCCTTTCATGCAACTTTCCTTTTATGCAAGTGTGCTCTAGAATATGTTTGATTTTTGTAAGTTTGATTGTAGAATAGACTGTCAAACAAGTTTTTCCATTCTCTTTTGCATACAACCATGGAAACCACCTTGGATTGATAGGTTAAATGATAAGGATTACAACGACCCCATCAACAACCTCATCCAACTTCTTCTTTTAACTTTATACTCATCAAAACAATCAGCCCAATAGTCTTCAAAGCTAGGTTGGTGATAGAAAGTAGGACTTAACTTCAAATTATTCTTAATATAATCTTTTGAGTCAAAAGAGAATTGCTCATCATATGAATGCATATTATACTTGGATAGTTATTTTTCAATATTTAGGGCATCAAACATTGATTGGCAATTGTATGGGCCGAAACCAAAAGGGAAAAAAACTATTAATCTCTTTCTACCTTGGCATAATCTATTCACATCAGCCAATTGTCTACTCACCTCGATGATTACCCATTTATCTTTAGGGTACTTTGGCAATTTAATTGGAAACCCTGCATATCAACCAACCCTAGTATAGGAGAATCTATGAAATTGGATAAAATGGCTGCCATAGAAATCCACAAATTACATTGCCTCAGGTGACAGTTGCATTGCAGGACACCCATGTAATTCTCTGGTCATCCTCATGGTGAAGGTGTCTATCACTCTTCTAAAATACTGGAAGCTCTTTTGAAGCTACACTTTGTCATAATAATCATAAATGGGCACTTTCTCTAGAGGTAAATCATTTGGTCTCAATCCTGGCCAAGGTCTAGTACTGGCAAGGGCGTATATCAGATACGAGGACATGCAAAAGAAGTTATTAAGAGTAAAGAATGTTATTAGTTCATGAATGCAGTCACTGATAATCTCTGCACAATCTAGGAACTACTCTCTTTACAACATAATTTTGATGAAGATATACATCCACTCATCAAAAACGTGGACATCCTCATTTCCCCTTAACCTATGCAATAACACCACAATGTCGACCACTTCCTCTACAAAATGTGTTCTATGCAACTTCTGGGGCAATTGGGATTTACCCTCTTAGGCTTGGACAACCAATTTTTGCTATTTCATTTCTGTAAATTCCTTTATCTTAGGAAAGTATGCCTCAACTTTTTGGTCTTTCCCCTTGAAGACTTAGGCAATTTCTTCATGTTTCTAGCCTTTACCACCATACCGCTGCAAGCTTACCTTGGTGGTGCGGTTGTGTGGTTTAGCGCTTTACCGCGGGCCACCTTGCTTGGTTTGGTGGTGTTACCACCCTACCACGATGGCCTTCTTCATGTCTAGTGGTGGCACAGTAAGTGGCGACAGTCTGGAAGGCGGTTACCACCTTACCACAGGGTGCTCCTTCTGGTGGCACGGTAGTGTAATGAGTAGCAGGTTGGCAGAGTGTTCGGTTACCTCCTTGCCACGGGGGTCACTTGGAGGTGGCGCAGTGGTAGTGGCGGTTTGGTTCTAGCAGTTACCACTCCACTACGGGTGGTGAGCTCCCTCACCGTGGTGGTCACGGTGAGACCGCTGGCGGTCTACTTGGATGGTCACTGCTCTACCGCGGTGAGACTTGGTGGTCACCGCTCTACCGTGGTGAGACTTGGTGGTCACCGCTCTACCGTGGTGAGACTTGGTAGTCTCTGCGGTAGCAGGGTGAGACTACTGACGGTCAGGCTGGTGGTTAGCGCCACATTGCTGTATGTCATGGTCAGGGTAGCAGTAGTGTGGGGCGATCAGAGTCAAAGAGCTCAGATGGGTATACCACCACATTGCGAGGAGTCTTGACGAGCTCGGTGGTAACGTGGGGAAGTCTGGGTGAGCTTGGGCGAGCTCACCATAGTACCACGATCGGGTCGCCTGAGCTCGACGGTAGCGCGATTGGAGGCCGAGGTCGAGTCGACCCAAGAGTACCGCCATACCGTGGTAGGAGCCTGAGCTTAGTGCGGTAGTGCAGTGGAACACATAGGTGAGCTTGGAGCTCAGTCAACCGAGCTTGACTGAGTTGGACTAGAGCCAAAGCGATGAACGAATGAGAAATCAACACATGGCAAGATATTTATGATCTGATTGGCTGAAGCTTTATTTTTTGATTGTGATTGAGCTACATTATTAAATGGAGGTTGACAGACAAGTCTGAAACTGATTTAATGCTGTGCAACTCGATGCATGCTGATTAAGCGGTGCACGTTATCAGGGAATGGTCAAAGCTTGCAGGTAGGATAATTAATTATCTTGATGACCGTTGAAGGCTTTGTCTGGCAGAACAGGTTGACACACGGTAAGAGATTATATATAATCTTGTGTGTAGTCAGATGAAGATGAGAGAAGATAGAGAGGCTGAGAGTGTTTGAGCAGTCTTCACCGTGAACACTTAGTCTCTCAGTTTTGAGAAGATGTGAACCTGAGATGCCTTGAGGCTGGGTTGGCCGTGAGGCTGGCTATGACAGTCAATTGAGGAGCTGAAGGGAATCTACATAGTATGTCATTTGAAGACATTGTAACTGTGTGAAGGTTATGAATATTGTGTTGCCTGCATTCTCCAGATGGACAAGATGTAATCTCCCGAAGAGCATAGCTCTATGTTTATATTGTAGCCATTTTTGTTACTGAATAATACAAGTGAGCTGAGTGTTTTGGAGGGTGGAGTTTTTTACCTGAAAAGGTTTTCCCCACGTAAATTTGTGTGTCCATATGTTTGTCTTTCATGGTTGTCTGATTATGTATTATGAATCTGTGCTTGTGTTGAATCTGCTCTTATGTTAAGCATTTAATTTTCTCAGAGGATCAATGGGGGATTTACTGTGCCTATTTTCGCTTTATGGCATAGTTGTTTGTGTCTTTGAAGTGATAAAAATGAAAATCACCAAGGCATTGTTGTCTTAGACATCTGTTCTATGATGACAAACCCATCTCTTATCCCCAACAAGTGGTATCAGAGCTAGTTAAGGGAGGTCAAGGCTTGATGATACCAACAAGTGGTGTCAAAGCCTTCTCTTGGTTACTGAAGTTCTGGGCATTTCTCCTGTGAAGATTTCTTAGCTTGGAAAGCTTGAGGAAATCTAGAGGAAGCGGTTGGTTTTTGATCCTTCGATGAGTGGAAGTTCTTGCTTCTTTGATTCAACATGTAGGTTTGAAAGACGTTGGAGATGACTGGAGTTGATCATATTGTTGCAATATGGTCTGAGGCTCCTAGCTCACAGCAAATGTTTTTGATGCAAAGGGTGTGAGATATGCTTATGGTTGTTTTGCAGCAAAGCATGGTTTCATACTGGGTGTCTGTGTGAGAGGCTCCCTGGCGGTATGGAGTTGCTTGTGATGTTGTTCAACCATGGAGTATTGTGCTTGTGTTGGGTGTTTTGACTTAGCATTGAAGGCGGTTTCTTTGTTGCTCTATTTGCATGGAGGCTATGAAGGTGATCCTGGTGGTCTGCAACTTCTATATAGCCTGGCTCTCTTGTATGCTTGTGCATGACTGAGGTTTTGGAACTGGTCTGAAATGGACCTGTTGTTCCTACTTACCTATTTCTTGCACTCGCATGGTTCAAATTCATGTCTTTAGCTCTGGAGGTTTTATGTAGATTTTCCTAAAAAGTCTATGACACATTTTCATGTTTTTCATTGTTCTGGTTAACCATGCTGGTTATGTGTAGACTCTTGGGTCATCCAAATGAGCCATGAATATGGAGATGCATGGGTGTTTTATAAACACTGTGGTTTTGCAGGTTTTACTCGGTCAAGAAAAACTTGTGGTGTGTTGAGCTGTTGTTCAACTATTTTCTAGACCCTGGCTTCTACAGTGTGACTGGATGAGATAGTTGCAGTTCAACATGGTTTGAGGAGGTGTGATGTCTTCTCTGCATGAGAGTGTTGGTATGTTTTTTTCATTCAACATTATTGTGGTGCTGCCTGTTGGTTTCCTAGACAATGGTGTTTGAGTTGTGGACGTGATTGGAAAATCAGATTTGTTATTGATCTGGTGTTTGAGTCAAGTTGTCTACGTGGGTTGTTCCCTTTGATTATCTTAGTTTTGTAGTTTTCAGTGTGATGATAGATTTGCAGGGTTTTCATTGAAGTGGATCTACGAATTGTGCATTTTTGTGGGCTATCTTTACCTACATGTTTGTCATGAGTCAACTCGGAAGTGGACTATCATTATCCACGAGGCTGCTTAAGTGGTGGTGCAGATCTGTTAGTTGACCTTTTTTGTGGTCACTTGTGCATTGGCGTGGTTGTTTTGAGATGAGAGGATGGACAACATTTGAGTACCTGAATAGTCAGTGATGGGGACCTGAAGCATGTGAATAATGATGTCATGGAAAGCTTGTTACATTGACTAGTGTAAGATTTTGACAATGATGGTGTGGTCGGTCATGATGCTTGGAGAGCTTGGTGTTACGTTTTAGTGGGAGCTTTAGTAGTGACTGTGGATTCATCACTTGGTGATGAATGATCTTCTTTGGTGTTGCAAATGCTTCTTGGGGACTCTTAGATCCTATTTTTGCAAGGTCACTATTTGAAGATGTGCAACATCTTGGAGCCATGGAGGACATTGTTAGTTTTTTGGCAGAGATGTTGGTGGTGCTTGACAGGTGATGTTGGTTTAGAGTTTGTTTTCTTTATGTCATGATTTAATCTTACTTAGAGTTTTGGCATGTTTCTTTTCTCTTGAGACCATAGCTTGTTCACTTGAAGCATGGTATCTCCTAATGGGGATGTGTAGATCATGGTGTCATTATAAGTTCTTGTTCCTAGGTTTGGAGCTTTGACAATGGTCTAGTTTTTCTCTATGTTTTGAGTACTTTGGTCATATGCTGGAGGACTTCATGTTTAGTGCAGTAATGCAGGTTGGAGTTAACATGAGATGACAGGTTGTTGGTACTCATGGATGCATGGAGAATAAGGTGACGTTGGAATTCTTTTGAGAATGCTGTTGTTACAGCTGAAAGTACGAGTAGCCTGCACCTTGGTTGAATGCGAGTTCAACAAAGACCATGAAGGAGAATGCTCTTGGGTAAGTCACCGTGGCTTGTATATCTTGGAGGAGCATCTTTTCTTTTCTTCTTGGTCTGCTCGGTAGTGAAGTTTATTTGAAAGGTGTTTACCCATTACATCTTTCAGATGTCTTGTATTATGATTTCTTTCATGATATGAATCTTGAGTTGTTTTAAGATTCTGGAGGATTCATAATTAAAGGTGGACAACATAGTGGATCTCCTTGTGCTTTTGAGGACTGATAGGAGATGGTTATATGGGTTAGTCTGATCTTCTTTGAGGTGCTTACGTCCATGGAACTATTGGGTGTTGTTATGGCTTTTCCCTTTGGGATGTGAAGAAGATCATTCTTAACACAGTTGGCATTTAGAAATGTATGTAGGAGGTTGCTTCATGTTATGATTTGTTGTTTCTCTCTTTTCTGGTTTTCTCTTCTCGAATGTTCTTGAATTTAGATGTGAGATGCCTTTGTGGAGCCGAGTTGGTCATAGTTTGTGGTCATGTGTTGTCACTTGGGTGATGACACAAAGGTTCCTGTGCCTCTTTCTTTAGTCAGATATGGAGGTTTTCTTGGAAGAGCTCTGGAAGATTATCGAGATAAATGTTTCTTGGAATAGGTGGTTGCAGGTTGTGCATATTAGTGTGACTGTTCCTTAGAACTACATGGTTCCTCATTTCTTTGTGTAGGTGATTGGTGGAATTAGTATGCCTGGATCACTTGTGATGATGCTTTGTTTGCATTCATCTAGACAACACCCTTGCAGTGGGAGTACCTGGACGTGTTTGGTCTTTTGACTAGTTGACACATGGTGCTTGTTTTTGCTGTTGATGGGTGGTTATGTGATGGCATGAGTTTACTGATGGCCATACCTTTGAGGTATGGGTGATTGGATGGTTTAGCACGAGCTGTGTGTGCTATTTTTTTGTCGCGTGGGTTTGATCAGTTGGATGGAGGCAGCCAGTTCTTCTGGTTGTAGTTCTAGCTAATTAGTTTTTTCTTGTTCTAGAGATTGGTTTTCTATTATGTGTTCACGTTGTGCTTTGTTGCTACTATGGTGCCTTTACCGCCTAAAAGATCAGATGTTTGCATTCTTGAGACTAGTGCATTTTTCACCTTAGCGTGTTCTTGTGTTTGGGGCTGTTGCCTGAGATGGTGGACATTTTTGGATGTCATTGCAGGTGTCTTGGTTGGAGTGTGAAGGCTTGGTTTGGTCCTTGTTCGCGTTTTGGAGGAAGCCTGAAAGTTTTCGTCAAGTGGGAGATTGTTGGGAAAGTATGCCTCAACTTTTTGGTCTTTCCCCTTGAAGACTTAGGCGATTTCTTCATGTTTCTGGCCTTTATCGCCATACTACTGCAAGCTTAACTTGGTGGCATGGTTTACCACTTTACCACGGGCCACCTTGCTTGGTCTAGCAGTTGGGCAGTGTTACTGCCCTACCATGATGGTCTTCTTCATGTTTGGCGGTGGTGCGGTAAGTGGCGATAGTTTGGAAGGCGATTACCGCCTTACCGCAGGGTGCTTTTTTTGGTAGCACAGTAGTGCGGTGAGCGCCAGGTTGGCGGAGCGTTCAGTTACCTCCCTACCGTGGGGGTCACTTGGAGGTGGTGTGGTGGCAATGGTGGTTTGGTTTTTAGGTTACCGCTCCACCGTGGTGGTCATGGTGAGGCCGTTGGTGGTCTGCCTGGGTGGTCATCGCTCTACCGTAGTGAGACCTGGCGGTCTCCGCGGTAGCGCAGTGAGACCGCTGACAGTCAGGCTGGCGATTACCGCCACACCATGGTATGTCATGGTCAGGGCAGCAGTAGTGTGGGGAAATTAGAGTTAGAGAGCTTGGATGGGTATACCGCCACATCGCAAGGAGTCTTAACGAGCTTGGCGGTAACACGGGGAAGTCTGGGTGAGCTCGGGTGGGCTCACCGCAATACCGTAGCTGGGTCGCTTGAGCTCGGCGGTAGCGCGCTTGGAGGCCGAGGTCGAGTCAACACAGGCTTACTGCCATATCATGGTAGGAGCCTGAGCTCGGTGCGGTAGCGCAGTGGAACACAAAGGTGAGCTCAGAGCTCGGTCAACTGAGCTTGACCGAGCTGGACCAGAGTCAAAGCGATGAACGAATGAGAAATCAACACGTGGAAAGATCTTTATGATCTGATTGGCCAAAGATTTATTTTATGATTACGATTGGGCTGCATTATTGAATGGAGGTTGACGAACATGTCTGAAATCAATTTAATGTTGCATGGCTTGATGCATGCTAATTAAGCGATGCACGTTATTAGGGAATGGTCGAAGCTTGCAGGTAGGATAATTAATTATCCCGATGATCGTTGAAGGCTTTGTCTGGAAGAACAGGTTGGCACAAGATAAGAGATTATATGTAATCTCGTGTGCAGTCAGATGAAGATGAGCAAAGATAAAGAGGCTGAGAGTGTTTGAGCGGTCTTCACCGTGAACACTTAGTCTCTTAGTTCTGAGAAGATGTGAACCTGAGATGCCTTGAGGCTAGGCTAGCCATGAGGCTGGCTGTGATAGTCAACTATGGAGCTGAAGGGAATCTACATAGTATGTCATTTGAATACATTATAACTATGTGAAGGTTCTGAATATTGTGCTGCCTACACTCTCTAGATGAACAAGATGTAATCTCCTGAAGAGCATAGCTCTGTATTTGTATTGTAACCATTTTTGTTACTGAATAATACAAGAGAGTTGAGTGTTTTGGAGGGTGTGGTTTTTTACCTGAAAAGGTTTTCCCCATGTTAATCTATGTGTCCATATGTTTGTCTTTCATGGTTGTCTTATTCTGTATTCTGAATTTGTGCCTGTGTTGAATCTGCTCTTATGTTAAGCATTTAATTTTCTCAGAGGATCAATGGGGATGTACTATGCTAGTTTCGCTTTATGGAATAGTTGTTTGTGTCTTTGAAGTGATAAAGATGTAAATCACTAAGGCATTGCTATCTTAGACGTTTGTTCTATGATGACAGACCCATCTCTTATCCCCAACACTTTCTTAGTAGTTAAATCAATTTAAGAGTTCGTCATGTTCATTGGAAAATACTCATCCCTTTCAGGAATCCTTAGGTAGGACACAAAGGTGGACCTCTAAATTTTTAGAACCAGTTGATTGTCTTTTGTCCTCACCTCCCACATTTATGAATCATAGTGCCTAATGCACTCTAGGATGACTTTAGGGCATTGCACAACCAGAGGAAACATGAAAACTTCAACCATTCCACTATCAATTATCCATTCGGTGATGGGCAGTGAATTGGGTGAATTGAATTTACCTCGCTTAAACTCATCCAAATTTATAGGCCCAAACTGGCTATCACCAATTTCTAGCCCCTCATAGGTCAGACTGGACATATATTCATAACCCGCACATCTAACCCTCGCCATGGATGAAAATTAATAGCCCAATGCTAGATACCCTTTTAAATGTAAACAAAAATAATTCAGTAGAGAAAATTGAGACAAATGAACACTTGAAAATACCTGAATGGTGGAGCTTGCAGCTGAAGTTGCACCTCATCCAACTCATCCTCAAAGAATTCGTTATGAGGAGAATGTTTATCCAACACTTTAGACTTGCTTAAAATTTCACAAAAAAACATGAGAGTAGTTGAGCATTTAATGTTTTGAATTGCCTCAAGACACGTGGAAACTCTCACTTCACTACTCCCAACATAACTTCCTTTTAAATTTGAAAATAAACATCTATGATCGGTGAAGTGAGAGGTTCGATGAACAATACAAAAGTGCACCTGAGTTCAACTAACATGCCAAGGTGTCGCTCGATGATCACAAAGGTAAAAATGGAAAGTTCGAACGACGACATAAAGCACCGCTAGTATTGAAAACATGGAAAAGTGACGTAACTTGAGCTGAAGTGACCAAATGGGGGGTTCGACAAACTACCAAAAACACCACTTGAGTTTGAAAGATCACATTAAAGGCCGCCTAAGGATGACTAGGCCTTTTAAAGGTTCATTGGATGAATTGGTGACATGAGGCAAAAATATAAGGTAACAACTACCAACCAAATCAGAAGAGGATGTTGATTATTCTTTGCCAGATGGGATTAGACACAGGAAGTCTACACCTTACCACCCTTAAGCTAATGGACATGTGGAAGTCATAAATAGGGAAATTGAGAATATTCTAACACATAAAAGACAAATTCATAGGAAAGATTGGGTAGCCAGGTTGTCTGAGGTAGTATGATTCTATAAAACAACTTGGAAAACCACAACAGGGTTTACACCATATGAATTGGTGTATGGAAATAAAGTAGTACTTCCTATTGTATTTGAATATAAAAAATTACTTGGACAATGGTCACATTAGGTGTGGATTTTTCAACAACACAACAGGAAATATTACACAACCTCAATGCACTTGATTAAATCAAAATGGAAGCCATACACCACACTGAAGTTGTTTAGAATCAAATAATTTGATGGCATGATTAGTTCATCAAGACCAAGGAATTCAGTATAGGTGATTGGGCTTTGCTTTATGACTTGATATATAAGGACCACAAAGGGAAGCTACAAACAAGATGGCTTGGTCCGTATGAGATAAAACAGGTGTTTCCCAATGGAGCAGTACAACTACAAATGATTGATGAAGTTAGGTTCTTATTACTAATCAATGGACACAAACTAAAGTTGTACAAGAAACCATTGCAAAAGGATGACTTCTTTCTTTCATTAATCCAACAATTTGAGCCTTCACTTGAAAATACAATAACAAAATATACAAGTTCTACACATGAATCAGTGGACAAGCTACACAACTCGCCTATTGATGTTACTCAAGTATAATTTTCTAACACATTTCACAAGCACACAATGCACAAGTGACAAATAAAAAAAATCATTTTCTGGAATGTCAATGAAGTAGCAGGGACTTGTAGCATCACACCTAAAGGTGACAAAATTTAGAAAGGGACCTGTTATTGGGGGCACCTGTAGCAGTGGTCTGATAGTGATTTCAAAATTACTAGCTAGATTAATTGCATATCATTTCTTTCAAACTCCATTCCTTCATACATGCAACTACACATCTTTCATTTTATTGCATGCAACATATTACACCTAACCACACATCATATTTCCATCACCTTTCTTGATTACCATGTATCATTTAACCTCACCCATTCCATACATCTCATAGCCTTTTCGAACCATCATTCACCATGCACCATGCATTCATGTCATTTATTTCAATTTGCAATTAAGGAAGGCCACATCACATATTGTTGCGAGCAATAATAAACCACTTCACACGAGTTAAGTTTCACTTCCACAAAATTCTACAGGTAAACATATTAATTTACCTTAATTAGCATAGATGATCATTAATTTTTTGCTTGTTTTCATATTAATTTGTGCATTCTTCATATCTAATTTTATATTCCACTACATACCATTTAACCCTCCGCTAAGAACTGTACCATTAAGTCAGGACACTTAGTACCTTTATTTGGGGGGAGAGGTTCTCTTCATTTTCTTGATTTTCAAAAACCAAAAACTCTATGCATCATTTTTCCATTTTACTTTCCTCCACTTTTACAGAAGCCAAGCTGAAAGGAGAAGAAAAGGGTTAGAAGAAGTTGAATTGAGAGGATACAATATAGTGTAAGTGGTGTAGTTGGAGTAGAAAATAGAAATTGAACCAAAACAAAGCAGAATTAAGGGAATTATAGAACAACAATAGTATCATGGGTGGAGATATAATTTGTAGGGAACCAACAACACATACCAAATTGCTGGAAGATAGGCTGATATTACCCATTTTTCATCAACCGGTTGGTTAGAGTACTTATTAAAACTCATAAAGTTAAATGAATTCATGACACAATAATTTTCTACCACATTACAAAATGATGAAGCAATTGTAAGAGGTTTGAGGGTGGATGCTTAAAAGGTCGTCATCGTTGAGGTATTAGGACCACCACGAGAAGGAGAAGAGTTTCCAATAAGGGAAGATGTTATTGCTGCCAAAAAAAATTTCATACATCTAAGAGAAAACCCAGACTCATCTTTATCAAGGTACAAAAATATTGTCCTTACCCTGGATATGGGCCTTAGTATCTTCTTACATATTCAAATACTTAACCTATGATGGTAGGAAATCCTTGTTGTATACAATTAATTTTAATCTTTTAAGTCATCTTCACCATGATAGGCGTGTGAATGTTCCAAAAATTTTGTACAATTTTTTGAAAAGAATGAGCTCTTAATATAAAAGGAAAAGGAATAACACAACATTATCACATTTCTATCTAGTCACATTATTGATAAAAAGGAGTTTGAAAACTCAATTTCCACATGTTTCATGGGAAATTTTCCTAAATTGCAACCATATCAACACCATCCTTGAAGAACCTATTGTCCTAGAAAGAGTAGAGGAACCTGTTGTATCAAAAAGGGAAGTGCCCTATGAATTTTCCGTTGCATCACCTACCCACAACATAGGAGAGTTAGAGGAGCAGAGCCTATAGGACACACAACCTGCAACCTCTGAGCAACCCACAGTAGGAGATACACAAGAAACCCCTACCTTTGAAAAAACACCAAGAACTAAGAAAAAGAATGGTGAATTTTCTTCTACACCTACAAGAGGGCAGAATAAATTCACATAGCCTAGGAGGAAATCACACCACTTGAAGAAGAAAAGGCCATTAGAGAGTCAGTTAAAAAGAAAGAAGAGGAAGATGTTGTGATGGTTGAGACAAACTCAAAATTGAAGGGGAATTCCCCTAGAAATGTAAACACACCAGTTAAATAAACATGTTATTTCACAAGTACCTCTGAATATGATTCAGAGGATGCATTT
Organism: Sequoiadendron giganteum; assembly: GCA_007115665.2. NCBI lineage: Eukaryota > Viridiplantae > Streptophyta > Pinopsida > Cupressales > Cupressaceae > Sequoiadendron > Sequoiadendron giganteum. The sequence goes on along the minus strand of CM021105.1, from coordinate 13,823 downwards.
GTAGCAAGGAAAATGAGGAAAATATCCCCAAAGAGCCCAGATAGTGAGGGTTGTAAATATACCATGGGGGATAATGATCAGTTCCTAGAAAAGGATGAAGAATTATTTATAGAATAAAAATTGGTAAAGAATTGCAAGAGGCTATGGAGAGGATAAAGCAGTTGGAAGAATTGGTAAGGTCATATCAACATAGGGACAATGAAAGGGACATAAAGATCAAATAATTAGAGGAAAAATTAAATAATTTTAAGCATTGATCCAATTTGGAAATCCTTGCACAACTTGCCATGGTTGAGGTAGGTAATAAAGAGCTTGTGTCTAAAGGACCAATTCCTCATGCAATAACCCCCATCAGTCCTACCATAGTATCCTTAGGTGTGGAGTTGTGGAAGAGAACCAAGGAATTCTCCCAAAAAAATAAAGATTGGGAGAAATAAAAAGCAGAAATGATATCTAACCACATTAGGGTCCTTGAGAAACATGAAACAAAAGTAAAAAGACCGACAGTAAGAATTAGAGAAATAGAAAATAAAGTTACCGTTATGCATTATTTTTATAAGAAAAGTACTTATGTTTTCATTTTAGTTAGTTAATCAGTGATTTACCAATTGTTATGAATAATAAATTTGTGTTTTTAGAAACTTTCTTTGCTTCTACATTAGATATGTAAGACTAATTATGTGAATTTTACTTGCATAATTTTGTACTACCAGATGAAACAAAGTGGAATCCACTAATGTTTGTGGGGGACCTGAAAATTAAAGCATTGGCCTCTTATGTTAGGAATGAACAATAAAGGGGTGAAATATTGCAAGAATATAATGAAAGAGAAAAATCCATTGCTATGCAGCTCCATAAAGAGTCAAAAGATCCCAATATAGTTATAGAAAATTGGTAAGATCTCTTGGATTATAAAGGTGTAGGCAAAAAAATAATGAGCATAACAGAAAATGACTATATCAGTGTCATGTCCCCTTTCCAAAATTAGCACTTACTATTTATAGTAAGTATAGCCATCCAAATATAGTAATTCAGGACCGTTGGTTGACTGGGGAATTAATATCCTTTTTGATGATTTGATTAAATAAAAATAATATTTAATCATTAAATGTATATTTTAATTATTTATCACCCATACTTGGGTGTGGTTTTTTATTGGAGCATGTTTTGGCTAAAAAGTAGATTTGATTGCTTATGACAATAATTGTCATAAAATAAAATATTTTTGGGAAACGACTAATTTCATGGAGGCCAATCATGAAAGGAGCTAAAAATCATGACATGCAGGATTCATTCCTTTTTGGCATGGAGATTTGGTTCCCAACTTACAATTTTCATGTGGTTTTCATTTAAAGGAAAAATTGGAAATTTTCATTCATTCATTGATTTTGCTAATGTTGTTTTACTATTATTTAGTGGCTGCTCAACCTGTGGAGAAGGAGACCCAAGAATGAGAGTTTGTAGATTTATAGGAAGGACAATGATGGGAATATAAGGTTCTTACATGTGCAAGCTCATATAGAGTTTTCCATTGTGTTGGAAAGATTCAACCTAGTGCATTGTTTCTTATTATTTGTAGGGGTTTGCCAGTGTAGAAGTGTGCTGTGTTTTCAGATTTTGATTTGGCTATAGGTTGCATAACATACCAGTACATGTAATTTTATCCCATATATATTTCTTCTCATAATATTATATTTGAGTTTGGTGGTGTTAAGGGTTTGGTTTTCAGTTTGGTGCATGTATTTGCTTCTAGTTTTAGGATTTTCCATTATATTTTGTTGCAACTATAGTTCACTATTATTTGCTATTGATGATAACAATATGATGTATTTTTCATGATAATAATAGTAATACAACAATCATATGAAAATTTCATACTTTCTTGAGTTATATTTGCATAATTTGATGAAGTTTATTTCATACTCGATCTCTATTATTATTTCAAATTGAACAATCTTCGTGAAATATTATTTAATTGCAAAAATCTGATATTATTTCTAGAAAGGGGACATTATAGTGGAATCAAACTCATGATATTTCCAACTTGAGGGCTTCATCATATTTTACAAAAGGAAAGAGGGGTTAAAAGATGGTTGATCACATGGAAGATTTGGCTAGAGGTCTATCAACCATCAGAGAAACATATATTAAACAAGATGAAGGATTTAAAAAAGATTTCCCATATAGGGACTATATCATTCATTTGCAGAACATGATGGCTATAGGGGGTTATAGACAACATTCAAATTAGGGTGGAAAAGATCTCAGGAGTAAAGTTATTAAATCTTCAGCTCCCACTTTTGATGGATCAAACAAGACCTCAATTAGAGATTGGTTATTAGAGATGTATGGTTGTTACTATTCTAGTTCCATGGAGGAGCAAGTTGCCATTCGGTATGTGATCTTACACCTTGAAGGATCTGCTCTTGATTGGTGGTAGGTCAAGGTATGAACACCAAATTCCACATTCAAGTCGATTCTTTTGAAGAATTTTGTCAAATTTTGATTGATATATTTGAATAAAAGGGTGAAAATGAGCAGATAGTTGTAGAAGAATTTATAGCAAGAGAGTCTAATGTAGTGAGTGTTTTGAAGAATGATGAATGTGTGACAAAGTCTCAAGATGATTATTTGATCATGAATAAAATTTCTACGAATAATGTGATGTATGAAGAACTAGTGAAAGTGACAGAAAAACCTGAGACACAAATTCAAAATATGGAAGAAATGGTGATGTTGCAACATAAAGAAAAATCAAAATTACGAGAAGAAAAAATGGAAGCATTGAATCATAATTTGGATTCATTTGTTGAAAAATCTAAGACTATCAATCTTGATGCCTTTTGTCGAGTTGAAATTGATGATGGGTTCTCTGAGGTTCTTTCAGAAGTTGAACATGAAATAGGAAAAAGTGATGATATCTCCAATTTAGTATTTAATGCTCACTCCTATCATTTCATTGATGATATTACATGTGGCTTTGAGTTTGGCTTCCAAAACAAGCTTATGGAGAAATAATTTGATGAAGATTTTAGTCCTAGGAAGATGGAGAGTGATACTTCCAAAGAGGCTACCACTCATGGGGAGCATAGTGACTACTTATATGTTGATCAAAGCAATCATCCCACTTTCACCTCAGATCCAGGTGTGCCAGTATCTAAGAATGATGAGGATATATCTTGGGATTAATTTCCATTTCATTTTAATGTTATTTTAGATTCATCTCCAAAGACATGCAGGGAGGATGTCATTGAAGAAGCTAAGGATAAAAGCCTTGATTTTGACAAAAAAACAAAGAAGCCTAGATGATGAGCTAAGAAATAGTGGCATTGCTGATTTGGTTCCTCAACCCAATCCTACACATTTTCATCAAATTTGCAAAGAAGAGGTTTATGAGGTTTGGGACAACCATGGTGTAGTTGGTGATAGGTATGAGGAAGATTTTAATGTTGGCATGCATCATAATTTGCGAAAACTTGACATGCATAAGGAAAGTTTTAGTAATCCATTTTTTTGAGTCCTATAAAAATGAAGTGCAAGTTTATCTAGATTGGATAGTGCACTTATGCATGTAGAATTCATGATTAGAAATGTACCAAGAAGTAAAAATGAGTTTAGTGTTGCCTATGTTGAATTGAAAATAATGAAGAACGCCATAGAAGAAACCAAAATAGATTAGTTGCATATGATACATGTTAGATATATGGCTAACAAGTTTGTAGATGAGACCCTATTCATGTCTAAGAAATTAAGGGAAGACATCAGTGAGCTCATTGGTAAGCTTAAAACTACAAAGCTTACTTTGGAAAGTGTCTAAGAAAAACATTTAGAGGAAAGTGGCCAATTATAAGAGGCCCAATAATTTAGGGAAAGGACCAAGGAGGAAAAACATGTAATGGAGGATTTAGATTGCATCCAAGAAGAGTATGACTTCGCACATTCAAATAGTTGGAGTTTGGACCAACAAGAGGATAGATTTAATTTTAGAATTGAAGAAAAAAATAGATTGTTGATAATCATATATTTACGATGGATGCTTATTTAACCCATAATAATCCATTATTTGAGTTGAAAGCTAATAGATTTTTAGTGATTAAATTAGGGTTGATTACAAGACTCAAAACTTAGGTGCAATTTCTTGCTATGAGGCGTTGTCTCAAGATTGGAGTTGTGAATGATAGTCTACACCTAGCTAAAGATAGACAAAACAAAAAATCATTTCCTATGAGATTCTTGATCATACAAAGATAACAAAGCATAAGAGAAAATCAAATAAAATCATGTAAACCTGTCCAAATAGATCAAACCTCCATCCCATAGGGGGATTGGAAACAAAGCATAAGAGAAAATCAAATAAAAGCATGTAAACCTTTCCAAATAGATCAAACCTCCATCCCATAGGGGGATTGGTGTCACTTTGATGTGAAAAGTGTCCCTTTCCCAATCCCTTGTGATAAGCTTCAAGATCCTTGATGAACAATGGTGATTTTTGATGCAAAATGTGATGAACTCAAACCAATATTATGATGAAATTCTATAGCTATGTGATGAATTTGAGTAGAGTAACAATGCATGAAGTTGAAAATCTATATTCAATAGAGGAAGCCTCTATTTATAGGAAAGAAGGGTTGAAGAATGGATGAAATTGAGCAACGTGGGACTAAGATGGGAACCAATATCTTTGTGACACTTGTCACAAGGCTAATGAAAGTCGTGGGGATATGTGTATGAGCACATTTTGAAAGAATCAATGAGTTAAGGCATGTAGGTGAGATTGTAAGGGAATGTAAGAGAATTGAATGAATATGGTTGAGAATGTAAGGGAATGTTGGTGAGGATGTAAGAGAGGTTAATTCCCTTGTAAGAGACAAGATGGCATGTAAGAAGAATTTAATTCCTTTGCAAGAGGCATTAAAGATATTTGTAAGAGGCTTTTAAAGCTTTTGGAGGGAAAGTCAAGTTGAAAGAATATTCTTAGAGAATATGCCTTTGTGAGGGGAGATAGGCTAATTAGTAATTAAAATAAATGAATTTCATGTGCAACTTGGTTAATGAACCATGGGTTTATTTGACCAGGGTGGGGTTAAAAGCTAGAGAAATGGATAGTGGATATTATGAGGTAACTTAGGGTTAATTAGTTCAAAATTAATGAACTCAGGCAAATTGGGGGTTTTATGACATTTGTTTAAATAATTTAGATTTATTTAATCAAATGAGAGGACATTGGGATTTTAATTAAATAATTTGATTTATTTAATTAAATGGAATATAAATTAGTGAGAAGAAGGTGAATTAATTTGATAAATTTAATTATTTGATTAATAGTAGAAATTGACGAATTTAACTAAATAGTAAAGATTATTTAATTAAATGGTTAGAGAAAAAGTTATTTAGGAATAAATGATGTTAGTAATCAAACAAATGCATAATACCAATCAGGACTATTTAAGTGTCTACAGGAGTAAAGAACCAACCTTCAAAATTAGTATTTTTTTCCACTTTCCAACCAACTTGCACATGACTCCAGATCTTGATTTATAGATTAGTTGGATGGACTCTTCAACCCTACAGTAGAAGAGTTTTTGGGTAAGGTTGGTTGGTAGAGGTATTGTGACTATAGGGCACGATCTTGTTGCTACTACCATATACATCTCCCCTATGTTTCTAGATAGATTTTAGTTTGGTTATTGCTATCCTTACATCATTTAGTTTGTTGCGGAGACATCACTTCATGAGTATTTCATTGTTGAGTATAGGAAAAATGTTAGGTAGTTGGTTGTGAGTATTTTCTTAGACACAACTCGATCTTTCATTGCTTTCACTTTAGTGAGCAATGGTCATTGCAGTTAATTCACAAAGATGACATGCATGATTTTAGATGTTAGTTTAATGATTGCCTGGTTTGGTTGGGTTGGTGCTCAAACATTTCCATTTGACACTTGGAGTGATGTTGAGGATTATGCTTTATGGTTGATCAAGGTGTCTTGTATTCTACCCAAGATCGTGATCGATAGTAAGTTTGATGGTGTGAACTTCTCCGAGTTTCTTTGGTAGGACATATTCTATGACAAGGATTTCTACATTGGTTTAGACGGTGTTTCCTTTGTGAGGCTCCAAATGAGGAGATTTTAGTCAGAGCATGATGATTTATCAGTGGCACATTATCAACATGGTGCTTTAGAGAAATGGTTGTAGTTAGGGGAGCATTGCCATCATATATTTCCTTTGTAATGTCTCCATTTCTAGTTCTCTATAGTTATGATTCTCTCACTTTGGTTGAATTATTAATTCCAATTAGTAGATCCCCTCCAACAAGTGACTTTGTCCTACAAAGTCAGAAGGACCTGGGATCATTTAAAGACGATGCACACCTTGTGTAGTTAGTGTTTGTTATCTACGGGTTTTTAGTGAAGTTGTGTGAAGATTTGATGGGATTAATATGTATTGGGGATTGTAACATATTTCTTGCTTGGGTGTATCTAAAAATGTATGGTATTTATTAGCAAAAGATTCAAAATGATAAGTTACAAAATTGGGATGATAGTGTAGACACCTAAATTTGACCCCTTTACAGAAGGTCAAATTTATCCCTTTCCTTCATCCCCTTCGTCAACGTTAATTAAATTATTTATTTAATTATTGTTCCGTTTTCCCTAATGTTCCTAAGGTATTTAATTTAATCAATTAAATACTTTATACATAAGCCCACTTCATCTTTAAATTAAATAAATGAAATCAATTTATTTAATTTAGTTAATTATTCTTTTCATTTTTTTAATTCATTCTTTCTCTATCCTTGGCACATCCTCCATAACCCTTTCACTAAATTGGATTAATTTAATTAATCCTCCATTAAGGTGTGCATATCCTTAATTAGGATTAATGTCACATCCTCCATAACTTGCCACTTGCCTCTAATCATCATTAATTAATCTAATCATTTGTTTGCACAATCCTAATCCTAATCACTTACCCCTTTTGACATGTCCTTAAGTCAACCTTCTTGGTACTTACCTTTTTTGGGTTGACCTCTTCCCCATGTGAATTAAAAATTCACACTTATTCCCCCCCATGCATTTTTCTTCCCCATGACATCTCATATGTCTCATTGTACCCAAAGGACAAAGACCTCTTTTAGAGGAATCTTGTTTTATCCTTTGCTTTCTCTCAAAAAGTGAATTAAAAATACACTTTTATTTCTTCAAGGCCATCTCCAATCCCCATGTTGACAAATGATGACTTTCTAAAAGTCATCACTTGTCACTTTCAACCCCATATGGGGCCAAGGAATAACTTTTTGGGGAAATCCTCTCCCATCCCAAGGTACTTGCGAGTACCTTGGGACCACATGGCCCCTTCCATGTCATTTCTACCCTTGTCCATCTCACCTTGTCCCTTGGACAACTCACCCGCCACATGTCAAGATGTGAGGGCTTGTGAGTCCTCAAATCACCACATCCCTCCATCTTGGCCATGGTGGCTCAATCTAGACCGTCGAATTCTCTAGAGGATTCAAATTTATCTATAAATACCCCCCCTCTTCCTTCATTAGGGGATCTTTCATCTTATTAAAGGATCTTGCATCTTATGAGTTAGAAGAGTTAGTGATTGCATTCTTAGCCAACTTATGATCTTAAGCCATTTGAGCCTCCATAAGCTTTTATCACATCATTTTGCATTCAATCTTCATCTATCTTAGCCATTTGCATCCTCATTTGCATTTCAATCATTTTGCATCACCTTGTCATCAATCATCAAAGGTCCAACCAAGGATCAACACGAAGAAAGGTATATCTAATTTGATAGTTTCATCTTTCCTTTATTTGTGTTAACGTAGCCTAATCTTGAGGTGGTTTAGTGTAGTTTTTATTTTGCATTCTTTAGTTAGTTTTTGCACCTTAATAGATAACAAATTTCACTGCACACAGATATATTTGTGTTTGCAGATGGACTCAGGAAGAACATCAACTTCTATTTAGATGGGTTGATTCAATTGTGTTGTGAATGTTGCCATTATATGATGTCATTTCCCAAACCTCTATTGTAATTTTTTTTTCATAGATAAGTCCATGAAGCTGAAAGCAATATTCCACAAGCTGAGGATAAGCATGGGCTTTTTGTTACACATTCCTACACTAAATATTTTAGCATTGTGAAGGTGAGAGAAGCAACCATTTCCAAAATTCATATTTTATGTAATGGGGAGTGCATTATAATCAGTCCTAAAAGCAACAAAAATAAGATGTGTATTATTGGGAAAGGTATCAAAAGTTACAGGTTTGTCTAATCCTACACTACTACATTTAGAAAATTTATTAAAATTTGGTGGGAAGATGTGTTTCAACTAGAGTATGAGAATGAATGCATCAGTTACTTACACATTCAAGATCTCAGATTGTATAGATATTTTTGTTGGATTCATAGTAATGGAACAAAGGAATATGAGTCCTCATTTTGGCACAATATTCTTAGGCAAAGAGTGAAAAGCTTCACTGGTATAGGAAAAGGGCTTCATATGCAATTTGGCATGATATATCATTTCAGCATAAGGATTTCAAAGCATTATTTTTGTAATTTCTCAAGGAAAAAAAATCTCTAGGAGGTAGGACTTGTCATGTCCCCTTTCCAAAATTAGCACTTACTATTTATAATAAGTCTAGTTGTCCAAATATAGTAAATTAGGATCGTTGGTTGACCAGGGAATTAATATCCTTTTTGATGATTGGATTAAATAAAAATAACATTTAATCATCAAATAGATATTTTAATTATTTATCACCCATAATTGGGCATGGTTTTTTGTTGGAGCATGTTTTGGCTAAAAAAACATATTTAATTGCTTATGACAATAATTATCATAAAAACAAATCTTTTTGGGAAACCACTAATTTCATGGAGGCCAATTAGGAAAGGAGCTCCAAATCATGACATGCAATATTTCTTCCTTTTTGGAATGAATTTTGGGTGCCCAACTTACCATTTGCATGTGGTTTGCATTTAAAGAAAAAAATAGAAATTTTTATTCAATCTTTGATTTTGCTAATGATGTTTTACTATTCTTCAGAGGCTACTCAACCTATGGAGAAGGAGACCAAATAAAATGAGTTTTTATGTTTCTACGAAGGCTAAGGATGGGAATATGAGGTTCTTCCATGTGAAATCTCATACATAGTTTGACATTATGTTGGAAAGATTCAATTTAGTGTATCATTTCTTGTTGTTTGTAGGGCTTTTCTAGTGTAGAAGTGTGTTATGGTTTCAAATTTTGGTATGTTTGTAGGTTGCAGAACATATCAGTACATGTAATTTTCTCCATAATATATATTTCTACTCATAATAGTATATTTTAGTTTGGTGGTGTTGAGGGTTTCTTTTTAGTTTGGTACATTTATTTGCTTTTAGTTTCAAGATTTTCCATTATATTTTGCTGCACCTATAGTTCGTTGTTATTTTTTGTTGGTGAAAACAATATGATGTAATTTTTATGATAATAAAAGTAATACAACATTGTATTACAATTGCATACTTTCTTGAGTTATATCTGTACAATTTGATGAAGTTTATTTCATACTCGATCTCCATTGTTGTTGCAAATTGAACAAATTTGTGAAATATTATTTAATTGAAAAAATATGATATTATTTCTAGCAAGGGAAATTAAAATAAAGATGAAACAACTAGATCTAGGACCCATCCATCAAGCCTTTGAGTTTGTACAAGAGAGATGGAAAGAGTTGACTCTTGAGCTGAAAAAGAAGGAACCACGCTCCCTGTATAACTTTGTAGCCATCATTGGAAGTTATCACAGATACATAATATTTCTAGAGATAATGGACTCAAATGGTTCCCACTTACCTTATTGAAAGAATACGAAGTTTTTCATTGATATGTTTATTGGCAACATGAACATGAAGAATGAGTATAAGTTGTATAGTATGCAAGTACAATGTTGTCATTGATGTCAAAATTATATTATGATATGAAGAGCATGGTGAAAAACATTTTCTATAGCTTGAACATGCATGAATATTACAATCTAGTGTATAGTTGCAAGAAGGTTTGAGGTGAAGACAATTGAAGTGGAAAATTAGCTATGCCAGAACAGTGTTTTCAATGTACATGATATCTGATATTTTGGTTCACAGTGGTCTACCTTGAAGAACCTTACTTTGTGGTTCAAGGAAATTTTATTGAATATTAGAGGAGCCTAAATCCATATTTTCATATTGTTTTGTTCTCTAGTGAAGAAGTTATGAATAACAAAATATCGGGTATGCTAGTGACAATGATTGCCAGTAAAGGGTGTATGAATTTGTGAGAGTGTCTACAGGTGTCAGTAGAGTATGTGATTCAATTGTAAAGAAGTTTAGAGGTCCGCATGTCTGTTTGTGGTTGTTTAATTGGTGAATTTTGATGCTAGGTCACCACAGGTGTCGACCTAATATGATATGAGTATTGCAGAGGTTATGTAAGTGTTGATATGTTATAAAGGTGTTATTATAGGTCCACCCCAACCTATCTTATGCATTACAAGTTTGAATTAAGGCACGAGGCATGTATGTTGAGATAAAAAGTTATGTTTTTCTTGTTGCATTTAGGCTGACCTAATTGATGTTATAGGTGTTTGTGAATGTGATGGATATATATGTAAGTTTATTTAAGTGTTGTAGTGTGTGAATTCAAGTGTTGTTGATGTGAATTGTGTGATGGTAATGTGAATGTAGAGTAGAGAAGAGTGATATGAAGTGTGTTGGATTTGTATATTGATATTTAGTGGAACTATATTCCAACATGTTGTAGATGCATTTATAGTAGTTTAAATCTTGGCACTGAGCCACCCCTCTCTTCTATCCTTCTTTCATTTTGTGGGTAGTGAGTCCACTAGGACAACAAATCCACTAAGACAGTGATTCCACTAGGACAACGAGTCCATTAGGATGATGAGTCCACTTGTAGTGATCATTTATGTAATATGTTGTAATCAGTTATACTATATTGTGAGCTAACCCTCACCATGGTTTTTCCCTTTTTGGGTTTTCCACACAAAAAATTGGTGTTCATGTGTTATGTGATATCGATTGTTGATTTCATGCTTTCCTTTCTTACTGCAAATTGATTATACTATGTGGAATGAATATTTAAATATTTAAGAGGTTTCACAAAATACCGATTCACCCCCCTCATAGTATTTTGGGTGTTCAACAATTGGTATTAAAGATCTTGGTTCCTTGGAAGAAGCTTAACCACTTAGGGAAGATCTTGGAGGTTGAACACATTTCTCTTAGAAGATATCCTAGTCCTCCAAAATAAATTCTTACTGTTGGATTTAAAAAAGAATATTGCATGGTTGACATGAATGGAGAACTCAGAATAGCCCTTGAAGATCTAGAAATGACTGAAAGTGAGAACAAAGATCTGAAGGAAATTGTCAAAGAAGAAGATCAATGCATCAAATAGTTGAGGGAAAAAATCAATAAGTTCAAATAAAGACATAAGGAAATAAATGAGCAACTAAAGTAAGCAAATGAAACAATTACAAGTCTAAAAGTGAAAATTGAAGAAGGAAAAAGAGTTGAAGAATGTTTGAATGCTAATATGAAAATAAAATATGAAAACTATTCAAAACTTGAAGAAGAAGTTGTGAAATTGAGATTAGACCTTGAAAACGAAAAGAGTCATGAAGACAAATTCAAGATGAGTTCTACAAAGCTTGATGAAATGATTGCAAACCAAAAAGTATCTAAAGACAAATAAGGATTAGGGTTTGAGAAAGGTGAAATCTCAAAGATAGATCAAACTCCAAATCATATTGAAAAGAAGGAAAATGAACAAAATAAGATTGAGGAAAAGAAGAATAATGACAAGCAAGTCTAGAATCAGAGGAAAGACTTCAAAATACCACCTATTAGACAACCAAATGCACAAAGTACTCATATTTTAATGGTTTATGTTATTCTTGCAATAGATTTGGACAGAAGGCTGTAGAATGTAGAAGAACAATGAATTAGAATGTTCCATATTTTCTCGGTCAATGCTTTACATGCAAAAGACTCAATCATAAGAGTAGTGAATACATAAATCAAATGATGAATGGCTATAACAATGGTATTAAGTTTCAATATTTTAATGGTTATTGTTGTGCATGCAATGGATTTGGGCATAAAGCTAATCAATACATATCCAAAATGCATGGAATTATAAGCTTGTTCAAAATGTTGTACTTGTTACCATTGCAATAGACCAGGACACATTTCCAAATTTTACAAAATAAAGAATGTGAAGAAGAACAATCTGGTAAAGAAGAATGATCCGGTGAAAAAGGATGATCTAGTAGAGATGAAGAAAGAGATGAACAAGATTTGGAGAAAGAAGGAAGATAGTGAGACTAAGCTTGAGTTTGTACCTGTAGCGCCTTAAATGCATGATTCTATTGAACAAGAATCACCATTTCATGCCCACATCAATATAGCCATTCTAATTAAAATTAAAACTAGCAATGCAAACTTCTAAGCTATGGAAACAACAAAAATTCTTTTGAAAGAAATCAGTCTCCATTGGCATCCTAACACCAAGTTATTTTTTATGCACTTTTTCTCTCAAATTTGGCAAGCATAGGTGCATCAAGAGGCAGTTGGTGAATGGATTAATGCAAAGATGTGAAGATATATGTATATGCAAGATTTGTGTGGCTGAAAATGAGAGAGAAAGCCCATTTAAATAGGCATCTTTGAGGATGGAGAGGTATTGAAGAGGAAGTGTGGGATAAAAGGTTTGCAAGAGGGAATTTTAAATGTCCCACATTATGTAATTAAATGAAATTCATGTGAGTGGAAATGATACAGAGGAGAGACAAATGCATGGTGAAGGCTTTATGCATAATGAAACTAAATAAAATGATTAAATGGATTTTAAATGTAAATGAAAATGATTAATAATGATTTAATGTTGATTTATGAAAATGATTTATGCAATGAAAATGATTAATGAGAATAATTTATTATTCAAATGCATTATGAATGATAATGAGGTGATGATTATTTAATATTTTAATGATCTAAAGATTTAGTGGAATGCAATATGAAGTGAACGATTCATGCAAATGAAGTGATTAAATGTAAATATTATGATAATTAGTTTATTATAAAATGATAGTTGACAACTTATGATAATGAATGATTATGCTTTATTATGAAAACAAACTATGAAAAGGATATGGATGATCATGAATGATTATGCTTTATTATGAAAATAGATGTGAACAATAATGCAAATAGACATGAACATTCATGAAACGAATCATGAACAAAAATGAACAAGAATGGTTGTTTATGCAAATGGTTCATGATCAACTATGAGATGGATATGATCATTTATGCAAACGGATATGAACTAGCATGAGATGGTTTAATGATTTGATGAAATGCATGAATAGAAGAAAGTATTGAATGAATTGATTAAGTAAATAATATCTATTTAATCAATAGATGAATATTATGATGATTATAAGGACAAATTTGAGTGTCTACATTTTGCCCCTATTTGAGATAATGCATCTTGTCACGTTGTTTCAAACAAAAATATTGATCAACTGATACATGCCCCAGAGATATCCTAGTAAGGATTATGATAAGAATGATATGCCCCCTTGAGAGAATGATCGAACCAATTGTAAGAAGATTAATCTCTTGATAAATGTTGAGAAAATGATTAGATACTTGATATTGCACAAGTGATAAAATGATGATGTACATTTGATGGAAATGCAAAGTTGATAGGCATAACTGAACAATTGATGGAAATGATCAGTATAGCCGAGTTGATGA